>JBBPFJ010000021.1:600000-1087087 GCA_037975025.1 Excoecaria agallocha | reverse complement strand
CAATCCTTTTTTTCAATCCTTTTATTTTCAAAGTTACAACCATGGTTAAACACTTGTGCACAATCAAGAGGAGCTGAGCACCTACGAGCAATTTAAAGTACACTCTATACTTTCTTGAGCAAAAAGGGTCGCTAGAAACAGAGCCAGCCGACATAGCCACAAAGTATCCCGATCGGCATGCACATCTCCAACCTGATAGATCGGGAATAGATGTCTTGCATGCATGCTACAGCACCACAGAGAATGTTGGATAGTGCTTTAACGTCACTGATCGGGCATTGTCTTAGCTGAACGGAATATAGCTGCCATCGATCGGGAGTTATCTTCAGAGAGTCGGATATAACTGTAACCGATCGGGAGTTGTCCTCTCAGGATGGTATATGGCCATCATCTATCAGGAGCTTGCTTCATTGATATCTGTATAATTATTGAGCTTAATTTTACAAAAAGAAAGAGATGAAGAAGGGTGGATTAAGGAATAAACAAAGGGAATTCGATTGTGGCTAAAAGCCATATTCACCCGATCGGTAAGAACAACGATACCAAGTACGCTTTGCAGAATCTCTTCCTCACCTAAGTGCCTCTAATTTTGTCAAATCAAATTATCATGCCTTCATATTCTAAAAAATGATGGTCCGAAAGTTATATGTTGAAGAGAAAGACAAACTTGATTTTTTACATTTGAGTGGAAGGGTTATCGCCTGGGTCAAAGAAGCTTGCTTAACATTCATCCTTTTCATCATTTCATTTCATTTTGAAATGAAAGCCCGACCCCACTATTGTTGGCCATTACGTAAATCAACACCAAATGCAAAGGAGTTGCTTTGATAAAGACAAAATGATGTTACTCCATCTTTTTAAATTGAAATAGGAGCGAAACAGCAAAATTGGTGTGCATGATCAAAGGTAACATCCTTTCGTAGCCATACTTTAAATATATGATTTAATCAACATCTTAAAATTTAATTAATTTATATATAAATGCTGCAATATAAAAATTATTAAATTGATGATTTTATTCTGATCGACGGAAAATCCCAATCGATAATTTTTATTTCGATCGACGAAAAATTCCGACTGATGATTTTTATTTCGGTCGATGGAAAATCCCGATCGATGATATTTTATTCTAGTCGACGAAAAATTCCGACCAATGATTTTATTCTGGTCGATGGAAAATCCCGACCGATGATATTTTATTTCGATCGACGAAAAATTCCAACTGATGATTTTTATTTCGGTCGACAAAAAATTCCGATTTTATTTCGATCGACGAAAAATCCCGATCGATGATTTATTCCAGTCAACAAAAAATCCCGACCAATGATTTTATTTTGATCAATGGAAAATTCCGACCGATGATATTTTATTTCGGTCAACAAAAAATTTCGACCGGTGATTTTTATTTCGATTGGATGTTATTATCGCCACCGCCAAGAGCAGATCGGATGTTATTATTACCATCACCAAGAGCGGATCGGATGTTATGATCGCCACCGCCAAGAGCGGATCGGATTGGAAGATCATCCACTGCCAAGAGCCGATCAGATTGGAAGATCATCTACCGCCAAGAGTAGATCGGATCGAAAAAGGCGTGAAAATACCTTGAGAAATTCTCATCCATCGCCAACAGCGGCTTCAAAAAATCTCTCAAACAACATAATCAACCGGTAAGTGGGTTAGTAAATATTTATAAAATTATTTGCAGGGTAAAATTACAAAAAAATATTTGCAGGATAAAATTGTAAAATTTTCAATCGACGTCATATCCCAATCGATGCATCTATCTCAGTCATTCAAAGACAGATGACTCTATTTAATTCCAATCAACGTCACATGCCGATCGATGTATCTAGCTCGACTACTTTTTTGATATCTCGAGCCTTCGATCTTAAAGATCAAATTGCGTGGAGGGAAATTAGTGATAATACAAAAAATAAAATTTACTATAGGACTGGCTCATTAAAGGCCCACGAAAAGGTCTAAGATTAGAGGCCTAAAAAGCCAAATACTCAAAAGTACAAATATGATAGGTACACATATAACATGGGGCTCTCTTTCTCTAACTCTTCATACTCTCTCTCTCTTTCTATTGAACTTTCTATATCGGAGCACTAAAACTCGACAGGACCGAGTTAGTCTTCCTTTTTGCAGATCATTAAAGCCTATCTCTCTATGGTCGACGGTCTCTCTATGGTCGCTGTGATAATTTTGATCGGTCGATACAAACATCCCGATCGAGGTTCTTCATATGGATAACTCTCTATGAGCGGGTAACTCCCTTAAAGCCTTTAAAGCCAAAATTCTTCGTTCAGCATAACTTATTTGCTAGGCTTGATATAGCCGAAGATGCAAAAGTTGGAGTTCGTTCATCAGCACGTTAAGTACCTTCGCTAGGCTCGATGTTCATCCCAAGCCTAAGAAGCGAAGCGCACCCATTTAATCTCCATCGATTTATTCACTAGATTCGATGTCCAGAGTCACCTACTGCATTTGACGCCACAAATTTGGTGTAGAATATTTTGGTAATAAAAATTAAATTTTTCGGTGATACTAATAATCGTCGAATCGGATCGATAACGAACTCCGATTGAACCTAATATTTATGAGGACAAGTGGTAATTCTTTTGGATAATTTAATTATCCATAAATTTTGTTTTTATTAAAGTATGTGTGTGTGTGGGTGTATGAAAGAAAAAAATGAAATGTTAGATGTTGGCCATAGAGAAAGAAAAAACAAAAAAAAGAGATAAAAAAAGCCTAGAATTTCGGGATAAACAGATGTTGGCCGTAACAACAAAAAAGAAAGTAAGTAAAGTAGAAAAGGACAGAAGTAATAAAGAAAGAAAAAAAATAAGATGAGCATATGATGAAAAAAAAGAAAAAGAAAAGAAGAACGCACAGGGAATAGACCAATGCCAAGCAACTAGCGGCCATGCCTCACGCCGGCCACCACCGCAACAACAACGAGTGGCGCACGCATGCCGTGATCTTCCTCTTGTCGGTGTCCAGTCCTACTGTGATACGTCCAATTATCCGTCAATAAGTCCAGTTTCTTCCTCTCTCTCCCTACTAATCGGTTTTCTCTTTTTTTCGATGAACCACGATGGCCGATAGCGACATCGATAACATCGGTAAGTTCCTGAAACTGAGATGCTCACCCCGGTACCCTTTATTTTACACCAATCACCGACGGTGAGTAGATCGAAAAAAATGGCGATCGGCGATTCAAGGGCAATTCCAACCAAATCAATCGGTTGTTTGGCGTGTGACCATCGAAAATGAAGTCAAGGGATCCTGATCTATAAGGTGGAAGTGTCGGATCATCACCGGCGGAGCTCCAACGAGTCTCCGACGACCGGTCCGACGAGCATTTTAACAAGCAAATTAAAGTAAATTCGACCCTTAAGGTATGTGACTATGAAATCCTTTAATTTTTCCTAAATTTGTTGAATTTTTCATTAAATTTATTAATGAAAAAATAGTGAATTATTGAGAAAAATTGTAATTGATGTTATAATTTTGTAATTAGACTTTAATTAAACTTAGTATAATGTCTAATTTGAATTAAGAAAATTTGTAACGAAATTCCCTATGATGGTTGAAAATTTCCTTTAAAAGAAATGAATTATATGCTATGTAATTTAATGAAATTAAGCCTCAATTTGATAGAGAATATGAAATTATACATCCATAAATTTTTATGGAATTTATAGGGATTAAATGAATATTTTTAGAATATTTATTGAATGATGTAATTGATGAAAATGGTGAATTTTTGTTAATCATGTCTTAAAATAATAATAGACATAAAATAAATTGTCCATGAATTTTTAGATAAAGTATGAAAATTATTAGAGAAATTCTAAGTTTAATATTGGTGTATGTATTAAGTGTAAATGAAGAATTATTATGAAATAATTCATATGGAAAGTGAATAATAATAATAATTGTATAATAATGTGCCTATAAATTTTTAAGAAATTTATATGAATTATTAGAATGTTTCGTAATATAATATGGAATATGTTTAATTAAAAATATTAAATTACTGAGAAATAATTCAATAAACAAGTAAAAGATGGCAAATTAATGTGAATTAAATTACTTTCATATAAAAAGAAATGAAAAAGCCAATTAATGCAATTCCAAAAAAATGAAATAATGAATTATATTAATATAATTCATAATTATTCAAAGATTTGTAAAATAAATGATTGGCTAATTTATCAAAATAAATTATTCTATAAAAAGTATCAAATGAATGAATTATTATAAAATAATTCACCAACTGAATAAAAGTCGGCTTATTTGAACAACTAAATTTCCGGACTAAAAAAGTAAGAAAGATTGTTAAAAAACTAATTATTGAATTATTAAGAAATAATTCATAAAAAGTCATAGAAAAAGAAGAAATGGTGAATTATAACAATATAATTCACCAAGTGTATAAAAGTATGAAAAGAATAATTAGAAAAAAAAAAGTTATTGTATAGTCAATAGCATTAAAAAGAGTGTGAATGACAAAAATATACTGTGTTTAAGAAAAATGAAAGAAATTAACATTATTGAAAGTTTGAAAATTATTCCGAGAATAATTAATTATTTTTGCCCTTAGCAATAGCCAGGTAGTGATATTCTTATACAGGATATAATTGGCTAGCCATAGGGACATCCTATACCGCGGTTCAAGTCATGACGACTTGCTTTGCTATGGGTAGGATCTCTGATCTCCATAGCTTTAGTGTTAAAGTGAAAGTGAAAGTGAAAGTGAAAGAGTATTTGATATCTGCTCTGTGAGATTTGATCTTTTGGGATCATTTCTCAGTTTGTTCAGTAGGACTCTTCAGGATCCATATCTCGCATATCATATTTGAGAGTCCCGTCATATTGTATTAGGGACATATCGATAAAAGTGAATCAGAATGGTAAAAGTAAATTGTATGTAAAAGTCTAAATAAAAAAGAACTTGATTAAAAAGAAAATAAAAAATTTGGGATCAAACTGAAATTGTATCCAAAGATTGTAATTAATAAGAAAAAATGAGAAGAAAATATTTTATAAAAATAAAATGATAGGTAGTGTTTATACAGTGTAAAAGTAAATTTCTGTAAAGAAAAGTTATTGAAATGAAAAGTTATATGAAAAGATCCATGAAAAAAATTAATTGGTATGCTATATACCAATAATATTTTGAAAAATGAGAAATTCAAAAACTAGTACTAATTATGTATTTAAAATCAAAAATGACAAAATTGTATTTAAGTGTAAAAATATGACTATGTAATAAATTCTGAAAGTAAAGGTTAAATGAAAAGTAAAATAATTAAAAGACAAATGATTGCTCAGTTAAAATGAAAAATGTTCATTCGTAAAAAGAAAAAAAAAGATTTATATGCAAAGTGTTCCAAAATAATTATATCACTTTGCAATAAATATTATAAGCCTTGAAAATTGCCATGCGAATTATTGAAAAGATCAAATTGAATTAAAAGAATAAATAGTGAAATTGTAATTGAAGTAACAATGCAACTCGTTAAATGAATTAATAATTGTATCAATGTGATTAAAAGTATAAGACCAAAGCTAAGACAAGTAAAAGCTAAGTAAAAGTAAAAATAAGAAACATAAAAAGTAAAAATCAATCTGAAAATGAACTACAAATGAAAGTAATGTAAAGTAAATTGAAAAGTATAGAATCAAAGTAAAACAATTACCAAAATTGTTGGTAAACAATGAAAATAGTACTGCAAGAATTAAAGGTAATTTCTTATACGATATAAATATATGTTTGCATAATATAAGTAATTATGTTTTAATTGAAAAATTCTAGGATTAGTAGTCAACACTGAGCATTTCTAGTGCTCAACACATAGTGTTTACTACGTGCAGGTTCTGAAGTCTGCGAGAGCTTGGTACACAGTGGAGCAAGATCTAAAGAGAAAGAATAGTTCTTATTTAAATTGTATTATGGCATGTATATACGTAGTTAATTAAGGTAAAAGATTAATCTGAAATTTCGACTAATATTGTTATGTTTGTCGATGGATAATTATCAGTAAGTGATTTGAAATGAGAATCATTGATATGAAATTGATTGTTTAAAATGTATATTGTTATCTGTTATGATATGTTGTGCTTCTGTGAGGCTGTGTAATTGTTTGATTTTTTTCAGGAGGCTAGTAAGTTCTAACCATTGTACTGCCGAAGTTTTGTAAGTTGAATAATAATATTAAATTGTATAGAAATCATTTGGCAGTAATTAAAGTTTGGAAAAATGAATTTTGAGATAGGAAAAATAAAAAAAATTACCATTTACCGCTAAGTTTTGCATCGGAAAAGACTATTCCTATAAGAGTGTTACATGAACTATATGATAGTTTCCTTGAAGCAAAAGAGAATTGGTAGCAAGCACATATTGTCTACCAGACTGACATTTTAAATAGCCAAGAGTTAGCAGTTTGAAGTTCATCTTCGATCCCAACTCTAATTGTAATTTTTATGTTTCTTAATATCTGGTAATAAAATCTATCAAATATATATTTTTTTCAATTCAACATATATATATATATAATTAAATGAATGATATTTATATTGCTACTTTTAAATTCTAACATCAATTACTACTTATCAATTATCAGCTACCAATAACAGCTAAATTGTATCAGGCGAAACACTCAAATCGCCAAACTGTATAAAGCGATAATTGTAATTTCACAATTGATGTATGAGTTTCTGCAAGACATAACAAATCACAAAATAAGGCATGATAATGGTTAAGATCTGATAAAACAAATCTAAATTTATTAATTGGAAATAATATAAAATTTTATTAGCCATATATTTTAATTAGGCTTAACGCATTGATTTTCCCTCAACTTCTAAAAAGCAGATATCAAATTCTAATTTACCACTTTAACTTATATTTTCATACTTCATAACTACCTTTCTGTAGTCTAATTCTAATCCTAATCAACTTTTTTGATAGCCAACTACAAAATTAAATTGTAGTCTTTGGATAAAATTGAGTTAATTGGTTAATTTTGCTAATAATATTAGGTTAACATGTAACACCCTTATGCCACTGTACCAAATGTACAATGATCGGATGTTACAGTAAAAAGGCGATCACTAACAGACTAAGCTAAACAGTCTGTTAATTTTTTTTTCTATTTCACAAATACCATCACATAGTATAACAACTCATCTAGTAGCTATACCAAAATAAAATATAACATAAATACATTTTACATTTGATAACTTTTAGGTGCCTATATATATAATGTTGTGCCAGAACATCTTTACTTTTCATTTTTGAACTTGGCCTTCATTGTAGCATCAGTTTCCATCTTCTTATTCATTTCTACATGTGTGCAGTCAACAAACTACGTGCTGAGCACCGAGATGCCCAGTGATGGATACATACTCCAAACTTTCCAAAGAAAATATTATTCATACAAATACATACATGTAAGCATACACACATGCATGCTTCCATAAGCATTCTTATAGTCATGCATAAACGCATTCAGTCACACAAACTGTACAATCATTCAATTGCATACAATTGTCGTACTCATTTTCATACTTATTATTCAGACATTTATTCTATTAACTTTCTATTCTCTTTAATATTATTAACTAATATTATTTATACAGTTCATTTACTGCTCATTATGCAGGTTATAAATTTTGATTCTTAACATGCTATTTTTACTTAAGCGTCAAAATTTTACTTTTAATCCCCTAACTTATCATATAATAGAGTTCATTCATAATCTTATTTTTCAATTTACCTTCTATTCATTATCTTACAATTTAATTTCACACTTTCATTAAAGTACAGTGGTACTTTCTTTTATCATTTATTCTCACAATTTTTTTTCAATTGTTTTCAGAGATGACATTTTATTCTGATTACAGTTTGCTATCAGTTGATTTGCTTTCATTTCAAATTCTTTATCTTGCAGACACATAATTATTTGGTTCTTGTTTTAACATTTTTGTGTCAAATTGTCGTTTTAGTCCTCCAGGACTATAAAGGATCACTTTTAAACTTTTTATTCATTATCTTGTCATTCACATATACATTACTGTTATTGTATTATTTTACCCATTAAATTTATTATTTGGGTAATTCACTGTTTCGAGTTTTAACTACTCCTTTTATTTACTATCAATTCTTTTCCATTTTCATTTACATTCATATTGCACATTTTGTTCTTTCACATCATAATTACCATTATACCCCTAATGTATTTCCGGCAGAAATCTTCAGATTGGATATACAGAACGTAGACCTCATGGCCCACAACAAAGCAATACAGTAGGGGGAATGATTTCAAAGAATCAATCCACCTCAGATCAGATCAGTACAGAGCATAACAGACAGAACAGATACTGTGGGTGATCATTACAATCCCATCATAGAAAAGCAAGTCGCCATGACTTGCACCGCAGTATAAGTGTCTCTATGGCTAGCCAATTATATCCTGAACTAGATTAAATCGTCAGACTATTACTAAGGGCAACATTTTTACTCATTTTAGAATCATTTTCATATAGCTAATGTTTCAGTTTGCTTTTTCATTTTATTTCGAAATACTATTCCTTCAGATATTTCTTTACATTTCAGAATACTGTTCTTTCAGTTCTGTCTTTTCAGTTCAGAATGTTACTCAATCAATATCACCTTTTCAATTCAAAATATTATTTAGTCAATTACTTTTTCAGTACTTTATATATAGTTTGTGAATTATTTTACAATAATTCACCATTTTCTTATCAATTTGTGAATTATTTCTTAATAATTCACTATAGTCATTTTACACATTATACTTTTCGTTGTCTTTTCATTTCAATACATTATTCAGATAATCTTTCAGTATATTTTTCACAGTTTATGAATTTTATCATTACAGTTCACCATTTTTCATCAATTTATGAATTAACTCATATTAATACCTCAATTTCATTTCCCTACTAATTAATTTTATTGTCATTGTTATACACATTATGAATTATTTCACTATAATTCAATAATTTCTTTTCAAAATATTTATACATATTATATAATAATTACTACTATTACTTCGACATATTTTCAATTTAGTCCATAATTTTTTATTTTATTGCAAAAATACCCTTTTTACACATTAAGTACAAAATTGCTATTACTTTTCTTATTTTCACTTTCTAATCTATTAATTGGAATACAGTTTACCAATTAATTCTTATTTTAATTTTTTCATGTAAAATTATATTTTAGTCCTTTAACTTTTTAGAGGTTCAATTTTTAGACTTTCGGTCGACTAATTTACCATTCTGCCCTTCTTATTCATTTTCTTATCACTTTTACTTATTAAACCTATTACTTGGAAAAATTATTCTTTTGCCCCTAGACTTTTTAATTCTTTTCAATTAGGTCTTTTTTTCACCTTTAACTTTACTTTAAGTTTTCTTCTTGCACTTCTAACATATTCTTCTTATTATTTTTTTTCTTTTTCGCACTCAAGCTTCTTTACAAGGGAAGGATTTTTTTTTTGTCCTTAAACTTTTTTGTTTTATAAATTTACATCACTATTCCATATTTGTTCACAAATATGTCCTTGAATTTATATTTTATAATTTGCTTCAGTAAACTTTGATGGAATTACAATTTATTTCCATTTTATCACTTTGTTTTTCAAGACTTTAAAAATTTCAAGACTTTGAAAATTTCCAATTTTTCTTTAAACTTTTAATTTCTTTCATCTATGTCCTATATCATCTTAATTTTCATGTTCTCTCCAGATTTCTTTACCAGTTCAATTACTTATTTATTCCATTGATTCGATTAGTCATCGTTTTTAATATTTTTATACAGTTTGTGTATTATTACATCATAATTCATCATTTTCACTTATTTAATGAATTATTTCTCAATAATTTAACATTTTCACTTAAGATATAATCAAATTTCATCTTAAAAATATTCAAATAATTTTCATAAATTTTATAAAAATTTATGGATATATTAATTCATGTTTATTATCATTTTAAGGCTTAATTTATAAAAAATAACCAAAATACACTTTAATTTTCTTTCGGCATAATTTGAGCCACAAAAGGATTTCATTATATAAAATTTTTTTCAATCAATTTAAACTTAAAATTAGGCATATTTAAGGTCCTATTTCATTTTTTTAAAGCCAATTTCAATTGTTCATACATTAAACACAAACATACATATTAAACATAATCCAAATTACATACAAATCAATGGAAATTAAGGGATATTTGCATCCACTTACCTTAAATTCATCTCCTACCGACTCCAATCTTCCTCTCCTTTGCTTTAATCCATGGAATTATCTTCTTCTCCATAAAAAATCCTTAAGTGGACAAAATTTCAAAGACAAAAATCCATCATTTTCTTGATTCCTTAGTTTAATAAAACCACATAATCATCTTCTATACCACTTAATTTACCTATTAAAACCCTTGAACTAAATTAAAAATCTCAATTTTACATATATTGATTTTAAGATATAAGCTTTCCTACTTGATTCCTTGTACTTCTAGCACCTCACTTGAGCTTTTGAGACCTTTATCACTGGAAAGAGAAGCTGAAATTACTTGGAAAGGTTGGATTTAGGAAGAAAGTTAGAGAAAAGATGAAGAAATCAAGAGAAAATGGTGAAAAAACCATTTGACCAAAGGAGAGAGAGGGAACCAACGTGAAGATTAGTCAATTTTATAGAGAGTTATAGAATTTTAAGATATTTATAGGGCAGATTTGGGTTGGGCTGGTCCAACCAAAGTGGTTGGGCCTAATTCAAGCCTAATTTTCATTTTAAGCCCAAAACACATCTATAAATTATTTCTCTCACTTTCAAAGCTCAATTTCACTCAAAATAAATTTTATAATTCTTAAAATAATAAATTAATCCTTCAAGAAAAATTTTGGTTCAATCAGAGTCCATTATTGGTCCGATTCAATCATATCGATCCGATTCAATAATTACCGATGTTACCGTAAAATTACTTTTTTATTATCAAATAATTCTAAATATTAATTAGAGCTCAAATGAAAGTTCCTGAAATTTTTGAAGATCATTTTCTATTTTTAATGCATCAATCGAATTTGCCAGTAATTAGTTACTATTTAAACTGAAATCATTATTTTTCTCTTACTTCTTGGGTTCAAAATTCCTTAAAAATACTTCTTAAATTCTTAAAATATATTTATTAGGCTTCGTGAATATTTTCGGATCAATCGGAGAATATTTTTTTATCTGGTCCACCTTTACCGGTCTGGTAGCTCTATTTTTCATGTCACTGAAAAATTATTTTTCCTTTACCATATGATTTTAAATCTCATTTACTATAAATCTGGTGAATTTAGTAATTTTTAGAGGTTATTTGCTATTTTTAAAGTTCCCAACAATCTTCCAGTTAACCCGACAACTATTTAAAATGAACCCGTAAAATTGCCTTATTTTCAACTTCAAGAGATACTATTCACCCATGTGTCACTATTTACTATTGAAAAGTACTATTTTCTGACTAACCCGATATTTCGGTCATTACATAACATCTATTGTATATGTGTGTATATAAAAAGAATTGAAATGAATTCTGGGTTTGGTTTTGTATTTATCTATAGATTTCGAAATTCCTTGTTCTTTTAAAAGTGGGAACTAAAAGAGAGAAACCAAACCCAAGTTCTATATTTCATTTCTTGATAAATCAAAAATTTTCATAGAGGAAGGTTAGGTTCCCATGTAGGAAATAGTGAGAGGTCAATATGCTCTAGAGGACTGATTCCGATCGGATTGAAATATTTAAGCCCTGCAAAAGGTGCCTGTCTGGTTGTACCGTGCGTTAACACTTCAATGCTTAAGTTAGCAATTTGGGAGAATAGCTCTTAGAGAGAGAGTATGGATATAACTTAGAGAGAGATAGTATGTGTGAGTTTATGGAATGAACCTGCTATTTATAAAACTTGAAAAAGCTGAATAGTGTTCTTGAATAGTTGGCCTACTCTAAAGCAAGTATGGCCTATTGTGTAGATAATGGTGATTTGATGGAGGCAGGTATCAAATGGCCTTATCACAGTAGGGAAAGGTCCCATCCAATCGGATGGCCTTTCCCGTGTTTAGCCAATTGGCTTGGAGAGACATCTGTGGGCCTTCTAGTGATAGGCCTGTTTTGATTTTTTAGAGTATTATCATTTGTCTCCCTTCGAGTAGTTCGATCATTCTTTAAGAAAGGTCGAAGGTTTGGGGTTTTGATGTTTCTATAAAGACCATTTGAGCATTTTGTGATCAGTGATAAAGTCCCTTAGTGTTTTAGACTGAAATTCGATTACATCAATCATTGATCAGGAAAGTGAGACATCAGTCGAAGGACTGGGATTGAGAAAATAAAAGAATGAACATCAATTTGGATATTAGAATTTTGATTATTTTGATCAGAAAGTACACCGATAGAGAAAATAGGGCTCCAATCGAAGGACTGGGATTTTATCACTTTGATCAGAATGTACATCAATCGGAAAAATTGGACATTAGTCGAAAGACTAAAATTTTAATTACTTTGATCGGAATTTACATCGATTGAGAAAATAGACCTCAGTCGAAAGACTGAAATTTTAATTACTTCGATCGAGATGTACATCGATCGAAAAATAGACCTTAGTCGAAAGACTGAAATTTTAATTGCTTCAATTGGGATGTACATCGATCAAGAAAATAGACCTATGTAATGGCCGCAATACCAGATCAGCCGTAAATAGTACTTTTCGATGATAAATAGTACTTTTCGAGCCCGAAAGGATACCCTAAAGTTAAAAATATTTTATTGGACCATCGGAAAGTATTGGTCATGGTGAGTCTAGGGTTGAAATTTAAAGTAAAATTGAGGTCAAATAGGTCTCAGAAGGTCAAAAATACGAAAAAGGTAGCGAGTCAATTTTCTTGGTAATGAATGTGACTTGATTTTGTATAAATTATTAAAAATAGTAAATGAACTTCAAAAATTACCATATTTTGCAAATCTCCATGAATTTTTGCTTAGAATATTTTGGTAGTAAAAATTGAATTTTTCGGTGATACCAACAGTAATCTAATCGGACTGATAAGTTTGAATCGGACAGATTATGGACTCTGATTGAGCCAAAAATTTGTGTACTACCTATTTGTGAAGTGATAAGAGTGGTGGAATAATTTTTGGAGTAATTTGAAGTCTGTAAGAGAGAGAATTTTGATTGGGCTTAAATTGGCCTAAAATAGGCCTTGGAAATAAATTGGGCTAAGCCCACTTTATTGGCCCATTATTAGGATCATTTGAGGGAGTATTTAAGGCTGAAAAATCTGAAATTTTTTTAGATTTTTTCAGATCTTCCTCTCTCCCTCATGTGGCCAACACTCCCACTCTTCCTTTTTCCTTTGATTTCCTTTAATCCCACTTCAAATTTTTGGCCTATGATGTACCGGAACAGTGATTTGGATGTTAAGGGTATTACATTTTGTATATTAAAATATATATTTTAATTAAGGATAAAACAGTCAATTAATGGTTAAAATATATTAAAATGAAGTTTTATAGTCAACAAGGACTAAAATGTAATTTTGCATAAAAATATCTAATTAAGTGTAAATTAAGGTTAAGTGCCTTAATTAATAGCTTAAATGTCAAAAAGAAGCATAGAAATGCTAAATTCTTATTTAACGAGAAAAAAGGGACTAAATTGATAAAAAAAGGTAAAAGTTCTGAATTAAATGTATATTTTGATAATAAATAAGTTTTTGATTAATAAAAGTGTATTAAAAATTAAAATGTTATTTGAAAAGAAATGATTTATTTAAGTTTGCTAAAAAGGTTAATGTGGAGAATTTTTGCATAATGCAACTATTTAAGTTAAGTATAGGAAATATTTAGATTGTTAGTCACCATTGGACATGTCAAGTGCTCAACGCGTAGTTATGACTGCATGCAGGTACACAGGAGCAGGAGCAAGAGTATTCCTTGAAGGACTTCTATTGATGTATATAGAGTTTTTAATCTTTGTGGCATGTATATATAAATATAATACTTATGGACCTGCGTATTGTAAATATGCACATAAGAGTTGATATTTTGGGTTGTAATATGGCATATATTGTGATGTGAAGTGAGACCTAGTAGATGTAAATGAATGTATGTGTAATATTTAGATAAATGAGTTATGAAAATAAATGGATGATATGATGATATATGATTTTGTTGTGCCTCTGAGAGGCTGTGGGTATTGTTTGCTTTTCAGGGGGCTAGTGCAATATATAGCTGTTATATTACCAAAATTTTATTAAGTGCATAGTATTTTAGACCGTTATAAGTCACCGACAAATCTTTATTGGATTTATAAAAACATTGTTGGAAAAAAAATTTTCGGCCTATGATGTACTGGAACAGTGATTTTGGTGTTAAGGGTGTTACAACCTCAGTCAAAAGACTGAAATTTTAATTACTTCAATCGTGATGTACATCGATCGAGAAAATAGATGTCATTCTTGCAAATAATTTTTATAAATATGAGCTATTTTTGTCTTCCTAACCTATTTGGTTAATGTTTTTTATTGCTTTTGTCATTTGAGGTTATGTGGCCTTTTTATAGCTTAGACTTTCGGTGCTTTGACCATTTTGCTTTTCCTATTACACTTTCCAATTTTTACAAGTTAACCGCATTCATTATGAAATGAAAAGTTACCTGAGGGCATTGTTGATCATTGTTGACTCTACTTGTTTATCAATTCAACGGGTATTCAAATCGTCACCTCTTTTCCCGCATCACTTTGGAAAGGGTGCTTCTTTAAATTTTGTTGCTTCATCTTCCACACTTTTACTATTGTGTATTTGTTCCTGCATTAAATAGTAGAGCCACGTGGCTTCCCACGATTAGTTTTTTGGAGATGGAAAACACTATAAATGTTTATGGATTTTCTCTCCTTTTTCTCGAAGGCTTCTTCTTAAAGAACTTTTCCTCCCCTTAAAAGATTTTCTTCTTTCTTGAAGTTTTTCCCTATAAAGCCGCCTGGTTGTTCTTCAATTTTTATTTTCGTGGTTTAACATTTTAGGAAGATAAATGAAAAGCTAGGTTTTTTCCTAGGAAAATATGACTTGCAACAAAAGGTCATTTGACCTCCAATCTTTGCTACTGCTTCCTTCTTTCAACCTTAGACTTCTTTGGAGCCATGGTGGAGGATTCAAGTCTATACTCTTTTTTCCATTTTTTTTATGCTGATTTGATGGGAGGGGATTTGCTTCGAATGAGAGGTGGTCTTGTTGTAGCGGGGCTACAAATTTTTCAATGTTTTGTTTTGTTGTTTTTTTTCGAGTGAAAAAGCTCTATATCTATGTACTCTATATTCTGTAAAAGTTTAATGAATCTTCATCTTTTGCACAATTTTTGTATTGTGCAATTTTCTCGCCTTGCTCCTCTATCTGTCTCATGATATATTACTAATAGACTATAAGTGAGGAAGTATTGCTAAAAACTATAAAAGAAATATTATAATTTGAGTGGCATTTTAACTTATCTTGTTAAGATGTAGATTTGTTCCGATCGGTTTAGTTTTTCCAAAGCCCATATACTTTGTCCTCTATTTTTAGTAGGTTCAGAGGCAGCTTTATTTTGATAGGTCGGTCAAAGTTTGGTATCTTTGTTGATGACTTTCTGTGTCTGCTTAGATATCCAATCATTGCTTTTCAAACTGTTTCCTTTTTTAATACATCTATTGGAATATGCCATTAATTAAATGCCATTTTATGGCTTTGATTTTTGAGCTTTAATTACGATCCCTTATATTCTTATCTATCCTCTTTCTTCTTCGTTGTATTTTTTTTTATCCGCTTTATTCTTTATTCGCTCTTACTTTTTCCATGGAATCCCCTGTTGTCTCTTATCCTACCTTGATATTGCCATTTTAGGAAGATGAATGAACAGTCGGGCGATTCCCTACAATGGCATCACTTATTATCTCGGGTGATGCATTTTATATCTTTTGTCGCTTCCTTCGTCCTCATCTTCTCAAGCTATGGCTAATCTTCTTTCATTTTTCAGGTTTCGACATTCAATAAGTGGGAGATGTTTGCAATGTCTTGAAGGTTGAGGAAGAACAACGACAATCAACGGTAGATATATGATTATTTTTTTCTCTTTGTGAACTTCAAATGTAATGTTTTGGAAAGAGCTTATTTTCATGCTCGTCGCTTTATTAGTTGTAATATACATCAATATGTTTATTAGATCGATTAGGAGAATGTTGATTAAGCTAATTTTAGAAATTAATCAATTTTGATAAATAAATTTTATTCATCAATTTTTCGATCGGATTTAATAGAATTTTCATCGATCTTTCAATCGAAATAATAACAAATTTTCATCGATATTTTGATTGGGATAATAACTAATTTTCATCGATCTTTCGATCGGGATTACAATAATTTATTTAATAAGCTTTTGCTCTTTTATCTGTAACTTTGCTGAATTCGGCCAACCTTTAGAACGATATCTATCTTTTCCTTGGTCTGAAACACTCTTTATTTTAGGGCCTTCTTCACCATAGGAAAATGTATCAATTGGGTGTAAACCTGTCAATTTTTGACATCGATCGCCACGGGTTCTCAAAGATCTACTTTGCTTCTTTTTCTCCTTTCCTGTATGGCATTTTCTCTAATCAACCTATTTTCTTTAGAATTAGTGCCTCCTGTCTCAAATTTGACTTCCTCCTCTTAATACCTTATGGACCAATCGAATGTGAAAAAGGCGATCCCTGCTTGCCTAGTTTTTTCCTTTCCTTTGTGTCTAATCATACTTTATCTTTCCAACCTTACTTTATTTCCCTATGTTTACTGAAAGGAGAAGCTAGTGAGGCAAAAATATCAACACCTATATTTTGGATTGCCTGAGTGTATTGAGGTAGTTCTCCATTCTTTCCGTGTCTTTTTTTATAGGAGAATTGTAAGGATTTGTGCCTTGATGTATAATATCAAGGGAAGGGAATGTTTCATCTTCCATCAATATTAACGCAAACAATTTTGTCTTCCTTCAATATTAGGCATGCTTTCCCCAGGGCTACCTGTGAAATTGCTTTTTTGGAGATCCCATCCTAATCGGCTCTATCGCATATGGGGAAAAATCCTTTCAAAATGACCTTTCGGTCCTAACACTTGGATCATGAGGTTAGTCCCTTTTCTCAAAGATGAGGAGAATGGTGACCCTTATTTGATTTACCTGGAGACGAGGAGAGGAGCAACCATTTCATCCCTCCCAGTAGGCTAGTTCTGAGAGTCTCATGCATTTGCTGGGTGATATCCTGAAAGGAAGACATTTTGCTTCCTTTTGGCCCTAGCATACAATTTTTTGCTTTCTTTCAGTCTCGAATTTTGCTTTCACCATGTGTGAATTTCCCATGTAGTCTCAGAGACTTTTTATGGAGCTCTTGTATTTTGACATTCTCTTTGTGATTGTGAATCCATATTTCTTCCCACGTCATGAAGGTGGGACATTTTTGCTCAACCATCAACTCTCAATGAAAGCACCAAATGATAAATCAAAAATTTTCATAGAGGAGGGATAGGTTCCCATATAGAAAATAGTAAGAGGTCAATGTGCTCTAGAGGACTGATTTCGATTAGATTGAAGTATTTGAGCCCTACAAAAGGTGTCTGCCCGATTGTACCAGGCTTTAGCACTTCGATTTAATTGACCAAAGTCCTACAAAAGGTGGCTACCCGATTTGTACCAGGTGTTAGCACTCTGATAGGGGTGAGCATAGACCGGTTAACTAGCCTATGAGCAAAAAAATTAACTAGTCCATTAACATCAATTTTTTTTAAATTACTAACCATTAACCAATTCGTTATATTTGGTTAACCAGTCCATCAGTTTCGGTTTGGTTAACCAATATTTTTCGGTTAACCATTAAAATTTATAATATGAAATTATAAAAAAAAGTAGACAAAATTCAATTCAATTTCAAATATATAAAAGTAAGTTAATATAAAAATTAGGAAAAAAAACATAATTTACTAGCCAAAATTTATGTTCTATAAATTAATAACTAATATTATAAAATAGATTTGATATTTGTTGAAAATTAATATGCTTGATTTTAAGTTAAATAAAATTTCAGATAATATTAAATGTTATAATATAAACTATAAAATATAAAAAATATAATTAAATGCTATTAAATAAAATATGAACACCAATATATGATAAAAAATAATATATATAAAAGTTAATCGGATACTGTATATAAATATTACTATATAATTAAAGAGAATAACATAATATAAATTTAGTTTAAAGTGTTATATAAATTTTATAGGAAAATATAAAAAAACTAAGGAATAAAAATAAAAATATATTTTAAAATATCGTTTTACATAAATTTTAGAGAAAATAGAAAAAAATCGAATATATATATATATATATATATATATATATATATATATATATATATATATATATATATATATATATATATATATATATATATATATATATATATGAACAAGTTAATCGTGTATTAACGATTAACTAGTACTTAAAAATCTAAATCGTAACCATTAATAAAAAATGTAAAAATTAAAAACCGTAACTAAGTTTATTAGATCGGTTAACTGTAAAAATTAGTTCGATTTTGGATCGATTTTACAGTTAACCACAATTTCGATTTTTTTTTCTCACCCCTAAATAAAAATATATGTTGGCTCCAAATGCAAAGTTCAAACTAAAACCAAACCCAGTTCAATTAAAATTGGGTTAAACATCTTTATAAACATCTAGCAATTATATCTTCAAGTATTGACTGTAGAAATTATTATAATTACTCTTCATAGCTTTTCAGATTTTACATACATATGAGAGGGAGTAAGAACATTTGGAAAATATGTAAGTCAGACCAATATTAGAGATGATGGGCAATAGTATTTAAGTATTTGTTTTCATGCCTTATTTATTTGGATTATCATATGAGTTCATTTCTTAAATTTGATTTTTACCTTTGCAGTATTTAATAGGGATAAGGTATAAATTTAGATTCATTTTATTTCAACGTGTTGCTTCCCAATTTTTTTTTTCTTTTCAACTTTTCCTTTTTTTTTTGGCTCTTTTAAATTATTAAATTATAACTTTCTAAACGTGGACGTTGAACAAAAATTTCAAATATGCAGTTATTTCTATGTTTATAACTTTTTTTTCTTGTCACGTAATTTATTTTATCTCGTTATTAAATTTTTTTATGAAAATAAGTTTGTAAAAAAAATTCAAAAAAAATAAGAATTAATATTATTTTTTGCTATTAAAATTTTTAAACCAATTAAAAATTGCCACTAAAACTTTTTTTTTGGATTATTTTTACTAATAAAATTTCAAAAGAGAGACACATTTGATGAGTTGCCTTAAATAATGACAATTTAAAAAAAAAAAATTTTTGAAATACATTTAATTTTTATTTCTATTGGAAGATTTGGCGCATTGAGATAATAAAACCTAAAATCCCCAATGTGCCTCACTCAAACTCTGAACTCTCTGTCGCGAGCGATTATCTCACCTAGTGCCGTCCAGTCGTTGCCGGCCCTCGAAATTGCTGCCATCCAGTCGCCGAATCACGATTCACATAGACCCAGGTTCTTGCTTTTTCCCTTTTTGTTTCTTTGAATTTCCATTTTTTATAGCTGTCCTGCAATTTTAAATCCTTCAAAGGAGACGAAAACTGATATTAGCTAGAAATCTGTTAGACTGAGAAATGCAGCAACACAGGAAAAGGATGTGGATTCATATAGAAATTGGTTTGACTTGCTTTAAATTTTTATTAAATTGGCAATTTTGGTGAACTGCTGTTTGTACCCACAAGTTTGGGAATTCTTTCGTTTCAATATTTCTTTTTTCAACAATTTTTACTGCTTCTTTTGTACTCTGCTGTTTAATGTGAATCTTGTAGCTAATATCTTCTGTGCTCTTCTGGTTTGCTAGTTCTGTATGTATATAGCATATAAAATCAATGGCAAAGGCATTTCATTGTTCTTTAATCCTAGCCTTTATCATTGTTTTTCAGAAAATAGTCAATCATGGTTCGTAATATTCATGTAGTTTGTGAAAGGGATTTATACCAGCAATTCTGTAGTTTGACGTGGAAATATAGCTCCCACAAGTACTAGAATCTAAATAAGTGGAATAAGTCAGCTGGTATGGTAGAAAACTTAATTATAGTTTGGTTTAAAGTTACTGTCTGGTTTTCACTAGTCAATCACTAAGAGATTTAGCCTCTCAATTATGAGTATATTACTTTTATCTTATTTCCTTAACTTAATTGCACTGAAATTAACATCAGCTTTCTATGCTTCTATGCCATTGTCATTTTTGCATCAATGTGAAATCTGAATTAGTGTTCCAAAAGTTATATCCTTTAAAGTAATTAATATTTTCTTGCCTCAGTTTTGTGAATTGGTTGTTTTTTGTTGTCATTATTCACAGTATATCATTATAAGTTCATGAATGCCTTTGTTTTCCTATATTGAATAATGTGTTTTGAAGGTTCAAGTTCCGGAGACTGTTTCATAATGCCCTTTCTTTTCTTATAAATTCAGCTGCACAAATAAAAGCTTTGAGCAAACCCTAGAACAAAGTTGATTATGGAGCTTACACTCACAAATCCATGGAAGTGCCAAATTACTCCAGCACCAGCAAATCTTCCTCAACCACACAAATCCCCTTTGGGTTTTCTCACTGTCAGGTGCTCATCGTCTCTTGCTGCTGACGGCCTCGCCACTGGTAAAGCCGCAAACTTTTCCTTTCAAGCCATAAATTTAATCATTCTGCAAGTATGAAGTTTTTATGTACAACAAGTTACTGATTAATAGTTTGCACCCTGAATCCTATTAATAATTTGTTGATTGATTGATAGTGGTTTATAACTTATTGCCTCATTCTTAGCTGCATTTCATTTCAAGTTACTGATTTTCTTCAACTTGCCTTAAAAAGTTGATGACTCCTTATAACTTCTGCAGATTACTAATTTCATCTGCAAAATTTCATGAAATTTGTATAAATGAAATAAAAGAGTTGATGGAATTCTCTTGCTGCATCTTAGGTTTGGCAGAGAGGCCTTGGAAGACTTCAGATGCTAGACTTGTACTTGAAGATGGGTCAGTTTGGAGGGCCAAGTCATTTGGTGCCACGGGAACCCAAGTCGGCGAAGTAGTATTTAATACCTCTTTGACAGGGTAAGAAGTCTTAGCATTTTGTCACCTTATCTTGTACGTTATGGGTAACATGTAGAGAAGGCGGAAAAGGCTTCATTGGTACTCTTGCAAATTCTTGCGTACTAAAGAGTGGTTAGGATGGAAAACTTAGGTTGTTTTAGAGGTAACACCAGTTGCATTTCTAACTAAGACTTGTATATGAGTCCAACCATAGCAGTACAAAATAAATTGTGCAATTTATTTGTGTTGTACTAGACAATGATGTTGCATTTTATGAGTTCCATTGATATAATTTGCAGATGATTCTTGGAATCAGATTATATTATACTCGTGTTGTTGTGCTGCAGGTATCAAGAAATTCTTACAGATCCTAGTTATGCTGGTCAGTTTGTCCTGATGACAAACCCACATATAGGAAACACTGGTGTAAATTTTGGTAGGTGAACTTTCATTTCAAAGTCTGCTTAATATGTAACATACTGATTATTAAAATCCAATCCTGATGTCTCCCACTGATCAGATGATGAGGAATCGAGGCAATGTTTCCTTGCTGGTCTTGTGGTAAGAAGTTTAAGTATCAGGTATTCTTTCTTCTTCCTTGCTTTTTCTTCATACATTAAGGTCTGCTTATTGTATTTATTAGCTTTCCGATAATTTTCATTCCAGTATGTCAAATTGGAGGTGCACCAAAGCACTTGGGGATTATTTAGCAGAAAGAAATATCATGGGAATATGTAAGCTAAAATTCCATTCTAATTTTCTATATGCTGTATATATCATCATTTGGGGTGGAGAAGCACAACTGAGAACTTTGGTTCTGTATAACTTCTGATTGCTTGGTCGTGTTCTTTCATTATACAACAGATGATGTTGATACACGTGCAATTACCCGTAGAATAAGGCAGGATGGAAGTCTTATTGGTGTATTGAGCACAGAACAGCATAAGACAGATGTTGAACTTCTAAAAATGTCTCGATCATGGGACATTGTTGGTAAACAAATAACTGTGTGGCAAATATGTTTGGGAGACATAACAATTTAGAAGTGATTTTGTTTGCTCATTTTTTGCAGGTGTTGATTTGATAAGCAATGTGTCATGCACCACCCCTTATGAATGGGTTGATCAAACAAATTCAGAATGGGATTTTAACTCCAATGGAAGAGGAGGAGAGGTCTACCATGTTAGTATCAATATTTGAGTTTGTGCTAAGTGTAATAAATCTTTGCTTTTAGTTTGTTTTCATCCTTTTGAATATATCTTTCTGTATTGAAGGTCATTGCATATGATTTTGGGATCAAGCATAATATATTGCGGCGTCTAGCATCTTATGGATGTAAAATCACTGTAGTCCCTTCAAAGTGGCCAGCAGTGGAAACTCTAAAGATGCAGCCAGATGGAGTTCTTTTTAGCAATGGCCCTGGGGACCCATCTGCAGTTCCTTATGCAGTTGAAACAGTCAAGGAATTGCTAGGAAAGGTTCCTGTTTTTGGAATTTGCATGGGCCATCAATTACTTGGACAGGCATTAGGTGGTAAAACCTTTAAAATGAAGTTTGGCCATCATGGAGGAAACCATCCTGTTCGGAATCTTCAGCACAACTGTGTTGTGATTAGCGCACAGGTGAGTTCATCTCAAAAAAATTTCAGTATGTTTTATTTGAATTTCCATTGGTTCAAGCTAATTCACCAAGTTATTAAAAGGATTGTAGTTAGATCTACACAATATTTACAGAAATGCCAATGTTGAAGTGAAGAGTTTATTGGGCTGAGTAATTCATTGGTATCAAGAGAACAAAATTACTGATAGTTATGCTCAATTGTTGTTAATCAGAAGAATTGAAGAGTATGGTAGCATTTTGAAGTAGTGCTAGAATAAGGTATTTTGTTGTATACAGTTGTGTTTTTATTTACACTCGTCTATGAACTTATGTTATTGTAGAATCACAACTACGCGGTTGACCCAGCTTCACTTCCTGAGGGTGTAGAAGTGACTCACATCAATCTGAATGATGGAAGCTGTGCTGGTCTGGCTTATCCTGCACTAAACATCATGTCACTTCAATACCACCCAGAGGCATCCCCTGGCCCTCATGATTCAGATGCTGGTAAATTGGATTTCACCCTGTAAAACTTCTGTTCACTGCATTGACTCACTTTTCACAGTTTACTATGTACTGAATTCTGTTATCATTTAAAATAATTGCAATTCCTAGGAATTCATGATCCAACAGCTGAAAGGAAGAGGGGTTTCCTTGTGTGTTTGTTCCTATTTATTGATTCTTTCAGCTCCTCCCCTTCATGGAAGTCTAATTGCAATTTATATTGCAACATTTATTTAACTTGCATATTAATGTTGAATGTTTATTTTTCCTCTTTTGCCAGTGTTCGGGGAATTTATAGATTTGATGAAGCAAGCCAAACAAAAGGCATAGGCAATCTCTTCATCTGTTGATCTGATCATGGAGTTATAGTTGGTGGAAATGGCTGAAATGGTTGTGCCTGGAGCCTCAACCTTTTCATAGTTTTGGCATCAGCAAATGTGTGCAGCTATAAGTAATTGCCTGCACCAACTGTATAGATTGGGGCTTCCTTGAGTTGCTATTGAAAAGCATAAAACTTGGATGCATTGAGGATGTTTCAATCTGTGCTAGGTTACCTGGATAAATTTTGAAGGTCAATTTTACATGCTATTGAAATGGTGATTAATTTTCCCATTTTGAACTTAAATTTTTCATTTCTTATGCATAATTATGTACTTCTAACTTCTTTGAAGTAACTTTTTCTTTTTATTCCTCTAAATTGTTTAGGGTCATGGTCACTAAGAATGTGATTCCGGACAGCTTGCCAGTTACACTTTAGAATTATTTTTAAGTTGGTTTGCAAGTTATTAGAGGTAGGAATTTATGTAGACTTTTTTTTTTTTTCTTTGTACTTGCAAATTAACAAATTGTCGTACTTGGTGTTGAAAGGGAAATGAATGGGGATCACAAACAAGGAAATATGCATAGTTATTACTTCTGTTATTTGGGGAATGCTAAATCATATTTTCATTAGAGGGTCTATATTTCTCTAGTAGTCATAAATGAGAAAGGTATTGATTTTCAAGAAGAATATTTGTGAGGTTGAGGGGAAGATTTTCACTTCAAGTGAAAAGCCTAATGTTACTAGTGTTCTTGGGTAGATCTTGAGATTGATGTTAATTAATGCTTATTGAGTTGCTACTTGTTGCTTGTGACAATTATAAGTATTTTCAACTGTAGTGACTAGAAAGATGTGCTTATAAGGTAAAATTTATCTGTTTCTTCCCTTCTCTCACTATACAAAAGAAAGAAAAATAAAATTCACGGATAGAAAAATTTCTTTGTGAATCTGATGTATGAACATCTTACATACAATTGCTGTTTGTACGGTCAAGCCCACAAATTTCATTTTAGTAGAACTTTATGCAGAGTTAGTTGGTGATATCTATGAATTGCACTTTCATGGTTTTTCTTTGGTTGACAAGGAAGCCATACTTAATGGTAACTCTGAATTTTGCAGGATTTGGCTATTGAATTTAGATTGTTACATGATACAACTACCTTTAATTTTTACTTAAAAAACTTTTTGGTTTAAATTTCGTTTATTTCGTTCCTGGAAATGGTGTATTTACAAATGGACAAGCATAGTAATTTATTTGTACTTCGTTTCCAATGATACCTGTTTATTGGTCTTCTTCATGGTGTATGAACAGTGAATATAAAGATTAAGGTGTCTGTGCACATTGCACGCCCTCGTGTGTGCGCCTTTGTGTGGGTGAATGTCTTTTCATATATGCGTGGGCGGGCATGTTTGCATGACTTTCTGGTATTTATAGTGATCCATAATTTTTCCTTCAAAACCAAATGAAGAAATTACACTGAAATTTTCAATACAATAGATGAGAGATTTGTTTTAAATCACGTACGGATTTCTTAAGATTGCCAACCAATTGCTCACTATTACTGGAGAGGAATCTTTCATATAAACCTTTTCTTGTAGATTACCTTTGAGAAATGCAATTATTACATACATTTATTGTAACTTCAATTCAAAATGGGCTAATACTTTTTTAAATACTGAAAAAAAAAGTCCTCGGGTGATTTAATTCTTTCCTTTTGAGTAAATCGTTCATCAACAAGTTTTGTTTTATATCTTTTAATGTTGCTTAATGAGTCTTTTTCTGTCTTAGACCCATTTGTATCCAATGGTTTTTGCACCATTAGGCAACTCTACAAGATCTCAAATTTCATTACTCTTCATGGAATTCATCTCATCCTTCATGGCATCATTACACAATTGTGATTCTCTACAACTTATGGCTTGTGAAAAAGACTTACGATCATTTTCTGCCCCAATTTTGTACTCAGGCTTTTGTAAATACAGTATATAATTATCGAGTATTGTTGATTTCTTAATTCTAATTGATTTTTTGACCTTTCAACATGTCCAATAAAAAATCCACTAATAGTGCTAGGGTTTAGCCTTTTTTTCTTGTAGGTTATAAATCCCTTCTGCAGACGAACATCTCCAAATGTGCACGTCACAAACTCAATTTTCGGCCTCCAAACAACTCAAATGATATTTTTGTAACAGTCTTGGTTGGAACTCAGTTTAATATGTACACTACCGTCTTAAGTGCTTTAGTCCAGAAGGATTTAGGTACCTTACAGCTAGTTAGCGTACCGTGCACCATTTCCAATACTGTTCGATTTTTTCTTTTTGCTATACCATTTTGATCTACTGAACTAGGCATAGTGTATTGGGCAACTATCCCATTCTCTTGAAGAAATTTAGCAAAAGGACCAGGTGCTTGTCCACCCTCAGTGTATCTACTATAATATTCTCTACCCCTATCTGATCTCACAATCTTAATTTACTTTCTTCATTGTTTATAAACTTCGGTCTTAAAAATTTTGAAGGCATCTAAAGCTTTATTGTTGTTATGAGGCAAGTAAATATACATATATCGTGAGTAATCAACTATGAATGAGATGAAGTATTTCTAACCATGTGAATCCATATTTGGACTACACATATCACTGTATATGATCTTTAATATGTCAGAACTCCTATTGGCACCTTCCTTTGACTTGTTGGTCTGCTTTCCCTTAATGCAATCCATCCAAGTTTCAAAATCAGTAAAATCCGGAGTACTAAATACCCCATCATTTACCAATCTTTTTATTCTCTTTATGGAGATGTGGTGTAACCTCCGATGCCATAACATAAAGGAATTATCATTTATAACAAATTTTTTAAGTCCAATATGTATAAGTGGTATTATTTTGTAAAGTAATATAGAAAAGAGTATCAGACAAAATACCATTCCTAAACAACTCAATTTTATAAATTATATCAAAAGATCCTAAAGATAAAAGTCTTGAAATTGAAATCAAATTTCTAGAGAAATTTGGAAATATAAAAGGTGTTATCCAAATTCAAAGCAAAACCTGTAACACCCTAATACCCCTAAGGAGTATTTCGGGATGCTACACCTACTATAAATCATATCGATTTAGCTAATACATCATCACTATACAATTCGTTTAAATATGATACCATACACATATCGTTAAATTCAAGTCTTTATAACAATTATAGAGTTTCTATTACATATACACATTTCACCATGTCTTAGTTAGATATACAATAAGAATTTTACAAAATGTACTATTTTCCAGGTTCTACACTACATAATTTGTAATAGCCTCAACAATGGGTCAGCCGTAAATAGTACTTTTCAGCAGTAAATAGTATTTTTCGGGGCCGAAAGAACATCCGAAAGTCGAAAATATTTTATTGAACCATCGGAAAGTATTGGTCATGGTGAGTCAGGAATTGAAATTTGAAGTGAATTTGAGGTCAAATGAGCCTCCAAAAGTCAAAAATACGAAAAAGGTAACGAGTCAATTTTGAAGGAGACTTGATTTTTCTTAAATAATTAAAAATAGTAAACGAACTCCGAGTATTGCCATATTTTTGCGTGTCTACATGAATTTTTATGTAGAATATTTTGGTGATGAGAATTGAATTTTTCGGTGACACAGGCAGTTGTCGAATCGGACCGATAAGTTTGAATCAGACCGATAACAGACTCCGATTGAGCAAAAAATTTGCGTACTATCTATTTTTGATGTTTTAAGAATGATGGAATCAAAATTAAAGTAATTTAAAGTGAGAAAGAGAGATAAATTGAATTGGCCTTTAAGAAGGCATAAATGGGCCTTAATTTTAAATTGGGCTTAGCTAAGCCCACCATTTAAATGCACTTTTGGACCCATTAGGAAGGATATAAGAGGCTAGAAAATCTGAGAATTCTCCAAATTTTCCAGCTCTCCCTCCCTCTTCTCTTGGTGGCCGAACCCTCTCCCTCTTCTCTCTCCCTATGATTTCATCTTCTTTTACCCCAAATCTCTCTTAAACCTCAACATAAAAGATGAAGTTCTCTATCTCTAGGTCACCCTAGTGACCTTAAGCAAGTGATTTGAGTAAGGGAAGACAAGAAATTAAGTGAAGAAAGGAAAAGAGGACAAAAAATTGAGGTTAGGAAGGCTAAAGATTTTGGCCAAGGATGAATTTGTGGATGGATGGAGTTTTGCTTGGTGTCAAGTGAAGAAAAGTGAGGCTTAAGGAAGATTAAACTTGGAAAAAGGTAAGTGACTACAAAATCCTTTAGTTTCCCTATTAATATGAATTTTTCTTAATTATGTAATTAAGATAAAAATATGTAAAATTATTAATTAATGAAATTATGTTAGGGTAAATGAAATTAAGCATGAGAGAAAATGAAATGAAGGCTTTAATGAAATAAAGAAAATTTTTAAGGTGGAAAAATGTTAATGGCCGAATTACCTAGGTGAAGAAATAATGAGAAAAATGCATGAAATTAATGTATGTTAGCTTAAATTAATAATAGACATGATAATTGATGTTTATAAATTTTTAGAGAATATTTGAAATTAATTTGGGAATTTTAAAGATTATGTATAGTGTATATATTGAATGAAAATTGTGATTTAGAGTAAATTAAGTGATTATTTTGATTAAAAAGGCCATGACTAATAAATAATGCATAAATAAATTTTAGTGAAATTTGTTGAATTGATTTGGATTTTATTGGAATTTTTATGTGAATATGTACAATGACAATAATTGAATTTTTAATGCAAAATTGTATAAAAATGACAAAAATGATGAATTAATGTGAAATTAAATTAATGTCAGTGACAAAAAATAAAAAATCAATTGACGAATTATGACAAAAAATGTCATAATTCATAATTTATAATCTGGATAAAAGATTGAAAGGTTTAAGTATTTGCATGAATTGTCGAAAAATAATTCACAAAAGTTTTTGAAAAAGAGAAAGTAATAAAAGGACAAAAGTTATTGAATAGCCAAAAACACAAAAAAGTGTATTTGATCAGAATAAAGTGTAATGATAAATAAAAGAAAGAAATTAAAGATTTTTTTTTAAATATTCAAAAACGTTTACAAAATGTGATTGGTTATGTTTGCCCTTAGCGATAGACAAATATTATTATTCTTGTTTAGGATATAAATTGCTAGCCATATGGACACCTTATACTGCGGTGCAAGTCATGGCGACTTGCTATGCTGTGGACTAGATCTCTGATCACCATGACATTCTCTGCTCTATTATATGCTCTGTGAGAAATGATTCCTTGGGGATAACTTCTCTCTCTGTTGTGGCCCTGTGGGATCCATGTCCTGCGTATCCTATCTGAGAATCCTGTCATATTGCAATAAGGGCACATTGAAATATATAAATAGGTACTGTTTAATTGAATTGAATATAAAAAGTTATAACGAAAAATGATTCGTTTGAAAGAAAATGCAGAGTTGAAATAAATCTGTAAAGATTTCTGAAAAGTGTAATTAAATAAGAAAAAAAAATGATAAGTCCGAAAAATAATATTAATGTCCCTGTTTAAAGTTAAAAAGTAATGGTATTAATATGAAGTGAAATTTAATGTTTAGGTAACGCTTTTCCGAAAGATAAGTTAAATGAAAAGTAAAACGATATAAAGGCATAAAATTATGCAATGAGGGAAAATAGAAGATATAAGTCTTAAACAGATAATTGAATGTGCGTAAATGTATAAAAGAAGGAAAAAAAGTTCTGACTACAAAGTACTCCAAAATAGCTATATCGCTTTGTGATTAAGCTTATAAGCCTTTTTAACAGTAATGTATTTATTAGACTAAAGTTAAAGTAAAATAATAGAATAAATAATAAAAAGTGAAATTAGAATACAAATTGAATAATTGACCAGTAAAACAAGTATTAAAACTACTTTTATTTTTGGTACTAGTAAAGACACGATTACCAATTCACATCGCTAAATAAAATGATAATTAATTGCTATGGCTAGAAGATAAAGCGAAAGTACGAATAAAAAGTAAAAAGTTATAGTAAACATTAAGGTAAAGGTAAAAGTAAATCTGATATCGATCTACCTAAGAAAAATACTG
Organism: Excoecaria agallocha; assembly: GCA_037975025.1. Taxonomy (NCBI): domain Eukaryota; kingdom Viridiplantae; phylum Streptophyta; class Magnoliopsida; order Malpighiales; family Euphorbiaceae; genus Excoecaria; species Excoecaria agallocha. Next base: position 1,057,335 of record JBBPFJ010000021.1, on the reverse strand, counting down.
CAAAGTAAAATTGAAAGTTTAGAAACAAAAGAACAATGGTTATCAAAATGCGAATAAGTAACATGAATACTGATAACTGAAATATAAGAAAATGTTTAATAGAATAAGAGTAGCAGTTGCATAAATTACGAAATTATGCTTTTGCGTGGAAAATTATTGGATTAGTAATCACAACTGGGCATATTTAATGCTCAACAAGTAGTGTTTACTGCGTGCAGGTTTCAAAATGTTGCGGGAGCACAGTACATTGAAGGTCCAGATTGGAAGAGAAGATTTTTGTGTTAGTTGATGTAAGCTTTTGGCATGTATATACTTAGACGGTTAAGGTAAAAGCTTGAATGGTATTTTGAATATATGTTTATTTGTCTTGGATAGTATAAGTTTTGATATGATGTTTTGGGTTTGTTTTAAATTTTTTAGAAGACTGATATTTGATTCTGGAATTATTGTAAAAGTATTTCAAGTGGTTTGAATTGTTCAGTGGAAAAAAAAACTTACCGTCTTCAGCTAAGTATCGTTTCAAAAAGGATTGTTCCAAGAAGAGTATTACATTTAGTGGTATCAGAGCAAATGTTTAAGCGGTTCTAAGATCAGAGTAGGATAAGAATAAGTGATAGGTTTGTCTGTATATACCTGCCAATTGTAAGTGGATAAGTGTTAAATAATCTGAAGGGTACTTGCTCCCCTATCTGTATTAAAGTGAAAGAGTTGACATTTGACTGAGATTGTTAAGTGTGAAAGAATTGATTTTGCACGGTAAAATGGTAGTGAATAAAAATGGAAGTATTGCTGCTTGAGATTTCATGAGAGTCAAAGTAGGAAAAAGAACAGTTGACTGACATTAAGTGCAATTGTGAGAGTTTAAGTATCTATATGGATGAGAAACAGTTAAAAGAAGTACAAAATGAATTGTGTGATAGAAATAGAAAGGAATTGTATTTTGAGAACAGATAAATTGCACAGGATAAGGAGATATCTTGATCGGATTTCCTTGGTTTAAGAATGCTAGCGAGCAAATTGTTATAAGTTAAGGTTATTTAAAATGCTCTATATATATATCTGTTAGTGATTTCCCTTATAGGAGTGGGGATTTGATTGTACTTCTCATAGCTTTGGGATAGGTTGTGATCTCTGCATTATATAAGGATACTTGACAGTATTATATATGTATACATGAAATTGTACATTCATTGCATGGCATTTCATATTATTTGACAGCATCTGATATGCATTATACCATATGTTTAGGCCCCACTTGATAGGATGAAACTGACAGGAGATATGATGAGCATAGGGATAACCTAAGAATGAGATAAGAAATAATGTGCTTAATATTGATGTGGCCATTGTGAGATATTGGTCATGTCAATAAATTTGTCAGCATACCGACCTTATTGATGAATCGATGGAAAGGATAAGTATAAAAGGTTAATGATAATATTCTTGGTTTTCAAGTTGTGAGAGTCAGTTTAAGTTTGACTCCATATGGGGTGTGTCTAACTGGAAAATAAGTGAAACTGAATTTATATAGCAGATAAGGACAATAATTCTGAAAGAAAATGTTTATGTAGCAGTCATTGTGAGTAATTGAAGAATTCTTATTGAAGTTTATCGAGATAATAATGCCTGACATCATCAGGTGTGTCAGGATGAAAAGCTTAATTCTGGAAGCTAAACTGGAAGTGTATTGTGACAGGTATAAGTAAATGTTAAATATGTTGATATATGGACGTAGAACATTAAACTTATTTGAGAATTGCTTTGATTTGTAATGGTATTTGTTTAGAAGTGGAATAATGTGATTAAAAAATCTGTCAACGGATTTGTTAAGTGTCAAAGAGGAAGATTGGTGATAATCTCAGTTTTGGCCTAGAGATTCATCCTTGACTAATAATGAGTTCGAGGGGTTAATTCCGCTATTGGAAGAAGGAACATGGTAAAGTACACGGGACTGTGGAAAAAAATGGTTATCTATTATAAGATCTGATTCTTGTAGACACGTCAGAAAGAAAATATTGAATCCTTTATACAGGAATTTAATGGAGTACAAATAAGTTAACGAGTTTTGATTTGATTCAAGATATGAAAGGAATCTACATTCATGATGATATGTTTAGAAAAGAGAGACTGATAAAGATTGGTTAGCTTTAAATGTAAGTGGGTTTCCTTGGCAAAGATTTTTTGGAACTATTGAATGTGAAAGGAGCTTGATAACACGACTATATGACATCCTCTACTATGTGTTATAAGTAAATTTCGAGGACGAAATTTCTTTTAGTAGAGGAGAATTATAATGGCCTCAATATCGGGTCAGCCGTAAATAGTACTTTCCAGCAGTAAATAGTATTTTTCAGGCCTGAAAGGACACCCGAAAGTCAAAAATATTTTATTGGACCATCAGAAAGTATTGGTCATGGTGAGTTCGGAGTTGAAATTTGAAGTGAATTTGAGGTCAAATGAGTCTCCAAAAGTCAAAAATACGAAAAAGGTAGTGAATTAATTTTCTTGGTAGGGAACGAGACTTGATTTTGCTTAAATAATTAAAAATAGTAAACGAACTCCAAATATTACCAGATTTTGTGTGTCTACATAAATTTTTATGTAGAATATTTTAGTGATGAGAATTGAATTTTTCGGTGACACCGACAGTTATGAAATCGTATTGATAAGTTTGAATCGGACCGATAACGGACTCTGATTGAGCCAAAAATTTGCGTACTATCTATTTTTGATGTTTTAAGAATGATGGAATCAAAATTAAAGTAATTTAAAGTGAGAAAGAGAGATAAATTGAATTGGCCTTTAAGAAGGCATAAATGGGCCTTAATTTTAAATTGGGCTTAGCTAAGCCCACCATTTAAGCCCAATTTTAGGCCCATTAGGAAGGATATAAGAGGCTAAAAAATCTGAGAATTCACCAGATTTTCCAGCTCTCCCTCCCTCTTCTCTTGGTGGCCGAACCCTCTCCATCTTCTCTCTCCCTATGATTTCATCTTCTTTTACCCCAAATCTCTCTTAAATCTCAACATAAAAGATGAAGTTCTCTCTCTCTAGGTCACCCTAGTGGCCTTAAAAAAGTGATTTGAGCAAGAAAATGCAAGAAATCAAGTGAAGAAAGGAAAAGAGGACAAGAAATTAAGGTTAGGAAGGCTAAAGAATTCGGCCAAGGATGAATTTGTGGATGGATGGAGTTTTGCTTGGTATCAAGTGAAGAAAAGTGAGGCTTAAGGAAGATTAAGCTTGGAAAAAGGTAAGTGACTACAAAATCCTTTAGTTTCCCTATTGATATGAATTTTTCTTAATTATGTAATTAAGGTAAAAATATGTAAAATTATTAATTAATGAAATTATGTTAGGGTAAATGAAATTAAGCATGAGAGGAAATGAAATGAAGGCTTTAATGAAAGAAAGAAAATTTTTAAGGTGGAAAAATGTTAATGGCCGAATTACCTAGGTGAAGAAATAATGAGAAAAATATATGAAATTAATATATGTTAGCTTAAATTAATAATAGACATGATAATTGATGTCTATAAATTTTTAGAGAATATTTGAAATTAATTTGGAAATTTTTAAGATTATATATAGTGTATGTATTGAATGAAAATTGTGATTTAGAGTAAATTAAGTGATTATTTTGATGAAAAATGGCAATGACTAATAAATAATGCATAAATAAATTTTAGTGGAATTTGTTGAATCGATTTGGATTTTATTGAAATTTTTATGTGAATATTTACAATGAAAATAATTAAATTTTTAATGCATAATTGTATAAAAATGACAAAAATGATGAATTAATGTGAAATTAAATTAATGTCAGTGACAAAAAATAAAAAGTCAATCGACGAACTTTCCGAAATAATTATTGGGTTGTGAAAATAATAAGAATGATGAATTATTGGTAAATAATTCATAAATAAATAGAAATGATGGAAATAACTTGATACGTAAATAAAAGAAAGATAAAATGAGTTTTAAATAGAAAAAATGACTTAAATGAAAGAAAATAAAAGTTTTTGGGCAAAATGATAATTTTGCCAAAGTAGGTAATTAACGCTTAAAAATAAGTAAGAAATACTTACCAAGGGTAAAATGATAATTTCGAAGACCTAACGGTTGCAAAAGATAGAGTTTTTATGGTATGGGAAATAAAATATAATTTTAATCGAAATGGTAAAATAAAGAATAAAAGATGAATAATGGAAGAAATTATATAATAAAAATGAAAATTAATGATTATAATAGCAAAATCGTAATTATGTATTTAAAATGAATAATCCAATAGAAAAAGTCAAATTATGTATTTTTGAGATATAAAATAATAAGTTATATTAATAGAATTCCTAATTGCGTAAAAAGTAATAAAATAAAAATGTGACTAATTTATCAATATAAATTAGTTAATAAAAAGTATTAAAAGAGTGGAAGCCTATAAAATATGTTTAGCAAATAATTAAGAAGTTCTGGACAAAAAGAATAAAAGAAAATTGTGAATTATAATGTTATAATTCATAATTTATAATCTGGATAAAAGACTGAAAGGTTTAAGTATCTGCGTAAATTATCGAAGAATAATTCACAAAAATGACTGGAAAGGAGAAAGTAATAAAAGGACAAAAATTTATTGAATAGTCAAAAACACAAAAAAGTGTATTTGATCCGAATAAAGTGTAATGATAAATAAAAGAAAGAAATAAAAGATTTTTTTAAATATTCAAAAACGTTTACAAAATGTGATTGGTTATGTTTGCCTTTAGTGATAGACATGTATTATTATTCTTGTTTAGGATATAAATGGCTAGCCATAAGGACACCTTATACCGCGGTGCAAGTCATGGCGACTTGCTATGCTGTGGACTGGATCTCTGATCACAATGGCATTCTCTGCTCTGTTATATGCTCTGTGAGAAATGATTCCTTGGGGATCACTTCTCTCTCTGTTGTGGCCCTGTATGGTTCACGTCCTGCGTATCCTATCATATTGCAATAGGGGCACATTGAAATAAATAAATAGGTACTGTTTAATTGAATTGAATATAAAAAGTTATAACAAAAAATGATTTGTTTGGAAGAAAATGCAGAGTTGAAATAAATCTGTAAAGATTTCTAAAAAGTGTAATTAAATAAGAAAAAAAAATAATGATAAGTCTAAAAAATAATATTAATGTCCCCGTTTAAAGTTAAAAAGTAATGGTATTAATATGAAGTGAAATTTAATGTTTAGGTAACGCTTTTCAGAAAGATAAGTTAAATGAAAAGTAAAACGATATAAAGGCATAAAATTATGCAATGAGGAAAAATAGAAGATATAAGTCCTAAATAGATAATTGAATGTGCGTAAATGTATAAAAGAAGAAAAGAAAGTTCTGACTATAAAGTACTCCAAAATAGCTATATCGTTTTGCGATTAAGCTTATAAGCCTTTTTAACAGTAATGTATTTATTAGACTAAAATTAAAGTAAAATAATAGAATAAATAGTAAAAAGTGAAATTAGAATACAGATTGAATAATTGACCAATAAAACAAGTATTAAAACTACTTTTATTTTTGGTACTAGTAAAGACACGAGTACCAATTCACATCGCTAAATAAAATGATAATTAATTCTATGGCTAGAAGATAAAGTGAAAGTACTAATAAAAAGTAAAAAGTTATAGTAAACATTAAGGTAAAGGTAAAAGTAAATCTGATATCGATCTACCTAAGAAAAATACTGCAAAGTAAAGTTGAAAGTTTTGAAACAAAAGAACAATGGTTATCAAAATGCGAAAAAGTAACATGAATACTGATAACTGAAATATAAGAAAATGTTTAATAGAATAAGAGTAGCAGTAGCATAAATTATGAAATTATGCTTATGCGTGGGAAATTCTTGGATTAATAGTCATCACTGGACATATTTAAAGCTCAGCACGTAGTGTTTATTGCGTCCAGGTTCCGGAGTGTTGCGGAAGCATAGTACATTGAAGGTCCATATTGGAAGAGAAGATTTTTGTGTTAGTTGATGTAAGCTGTTGGCATGTATATACTTAGACGATTAAGGTAAAAGCTTGAATGGTATTTTGAATATATGTTTATTTGTCTTGGATAGTATAAGTTTTGATATGATGTTTTGGGTTTGTTTTAAATTGTTTATAAGACTGATATTTGATTCTGGAATTATTGTAAAAGTATTTCAAGTGGTTTGGATTGTTCAGTGGAAAAAAAAACTTACCGTCTTCAGCTAAGTATCGTTTCAAAAAGGACTGTTCTAAGAAGGGTATTACATATTCGGGAGATTCTTCGTGGCTACCAAATCCTAGCTTCCGAAATGTCTTCACTTCAAACCTACTCAAGCAACATACAATTAAGTCATTTATAACAATAGCTCACTAAGTATAACTAAAACACGCCTAATTCATTCATAACTTTAGTGTTTCGTTCAACTATGTTCACCATTAAACTTAACTAGCACTAACCTTCACTAGCTAGAATTATTCTTAAGTGCATAAATAAATTAGCTATCCACTTTGGTTCAACTACCTTTACTAGTCGTTTAAATCCACTCTATTCAAAGCAAGATCACTTAAAATTTCCTTAATTAGTTCTTGCCTTAAAGTTACTAATAACACTTAAAAACTCTTTTGCAAGTCACTTTCCTAACTTGCCACTAACACTAGAATACTTAATAATACATCTAGCATTTGGTTCGAACTCGAAATTAGTATCCCAAGCTTCCAACGTATTCCAAAATAGGAAATCAGAACCACGTAGTTCTAAACGTATAACTTATACTTTGTATTTTAACTAACATGTAACACATCAACTATACACCTCACGACTCATCCATCACACAAAAATATGACATTATCATCATTACACACTCAATTTCACATATACATTAACTACGTTACATATACGCTAACTATATACAATTATTAGTTTTAACAACGATATCCGTTATTAAGTTAATAATTTTCTAACTCATGTTCGTCTCTAACATTATTTCAACCTCATTATAATCACTTTTCGGTATAGGCATGGACAATTGGGAATACTAGATACCCGAAGGTATCAAATCACTAGGCATCGGGAAGGCGCAATCACTAGGATACCCGAATATATAGAATAACTATCCCATATATGTCCAAATCTATATCTAATTCAAGTGCACACCAAGGCCTCCCTCACATATTCATCATTCAATTACATTCATGTAAAACTAGGTTGAAAACATTTCACGATATCTATAAATCAATAGCACATTCATAATCACTTATTAACTTTATTGGCAATACACCAATAATACAATAATCATTATATCTCACTATTATTCATACATAAATTCATGGTAGCATAAGCTAATTCACACATAAAAGCCTCATTACACTCCTTTAGACAAGTTAACAAAGTTCTATTAATGTTTGAAAAAGTTCGAAAGACATTCGATAACTTTCAGGGTCTAAAAGTAAAGTATAGGCTGGAATAGAGGAGGGTCACAGCTGAGAAAATTGTTCTAATCTTGGCAATTACTTCAAGTTCGATTCAAAATGCTTTGTCATGACTGGGATGAAAGTAACTCAGCCAGGTCAATGCATTCTATCTAGAACTCAGCAAGCAGACTCCCAAGCTCAACTTGTACCTACAAAACATGATTTTATGGAAAAACTTTCTTCTAGACATTTCTTCCACTATATCTCTAGTTTCCATAGAATCATAAATCATGGAATTTGGACAACTACACAAAGAGATACACATAAAAATATACAAACTACTCCAATTGACACGATAGTAGTCATGACACACTTTCAAGCTACTATACGAGGACCTTAGAGGCAGAATTAGATTTCAATTCCTTTGCTCAAACTTTTAGATTTATGTCTTAGATTTTATTTCCAACTGGAATCACTTCATTTAAGTATCTATAGAGCAAATTATAGCCTTTACCGTAAAACTGGTTTAAGTGAACTCTATGACAGATTTTCTCTAAGTAATTCTTTAGGACTCTAATTACCTTTTTCATGTATTTCTTCATCATTTTTGGGCTCTAACATTAACTACGTTACATTCATCAACTTAACTCAATTTAAACACACACTAAGAAGAGTATAAAATTCCCATACCTTAATTGCTCAAGAAATTCTTTTCACACCTAAGCAGTCTCCATCCTCTTTTTGCTAATTTCTTCTTTTATCACTACAAGAAAATTCTAAAATACCAATGGAAAACTCATTCCGTAGGGAAAATATTAGAGAAAAAATGTTCATTGAGACAAAATTCTTATTTCGTAGTAAAAATTTGAAGGAAATTTTACCGCCGAAAATTATTAATAGAAATGAAAAATTCATCACTAAATTGGTGCGGCTAAAATTGGGGAAAGAATTTACTGACGGAATGTTCTTTGCGTCGGTAATTTAGCGACAGAAAGTTTTTCCGTGGGTAATTTCCCTACTGAACCTCCAATCATTTTCTTCGTCCTTACCATTTCTCTCTCGTGTCCTAGAGTTCTATCACGCCATCGCCACCGACACTCACCGCCTTCACTTTTCTCCTCCACCTCCGCTTCACCTCTCTCTACTCAGTAATTAACAATTATAACTTCACCTTTCAAATCCATCACACCTTCTAATCGTTTGCATTCTTTGTGTAGTTAATGGCTTAAAATAGATAGAAGAAGGAGAAGGAGGAAGGGTTTTAAAGTCATTTGACAGATTTCTGAGTCAAAAGAGAATCGGTGGACCAGGTATCTTCAGATCTGGGTTTTAACTTCGTCAAACATTCTATATTCACCATCTTCTTCTTCTCTCTTCCTGTCATTATTTAAAAAGTCTCTTCGATTCTGTAGTGGGGTGTGAAATTTTAATATATTTGTAAACTTTGGGATGCTTTTTGGTTTGCATTTTCTCTTAAATCTAATTCAAACAGTGGAACTGTATTGAATTAATCATGTCTGCATGTGCGTTGGCTGTGCCTTTGAAGGTGTGTTTTGCCTTTTTTTCCTCCCTGCGATTCTGGCTTTCAGTGCTGTCATGAACTTCCTGCTCTTTGTATTCTTGCTCACACACCTGGGAGTTGACAGGGGTTTGATCCATGTCTTTTTTGGTATTTTTCGGATGTATAGATTTGTATGCATAGGCTGGTTTTGATTGGCTGTTCTTTCATTCTTACAGTATGATTTTAGGTTTGTTTTGAGTCTGGACCTGCTGCCGTTGCAGCATAAAAAGTCCACAAAGTAAAAATGTTTATCAATAGGAATAGTTGGATGAGTTGGCTGTGTTGTTCATCAATTAAATAGGGAAAATATATCAAAATGGAATTGTAAAGAATTTCAAATAAACTGCAGGAGTCTTTTTTTGATTTTCTTTCTAATAATTAATCCTGTAAACAAATTCTCAGTTGATATGATTACGAGTCCAAATTTATAGAAAAAACAATTAAGTATGCTTGCTTTTATTGCAAAAGTTGACTTATCCACTCAGTGTAGCGAGAATGTTATCTCTATATGGTTTGTAACGCAGCCACTGAACTTATTTTCTATCAGAAGTTTGACTGCTTCACATGTTTTTCTGTAGGTGGTATAATTTTGGATTAATCTTATGATGGAATGTATGGCTTATTGGAAAAACATTTAGCCGTTTCCTGTCTTTGCTGCACAAAAAACTTGTGCATTTCTAGTGTTCTGCTGTCATACTAAAAGTTATATTTTTCCACCGTTATGCATAGCTTAAACAAATATGATTTATGTGTCTCTATGTTTTGGAGGGCATGATCACGTTATTGACAAGCTTTCTTCTTCCACGTTTTCTTCTAAGTTGCAAGTGAGAACGGCAAGTTCTTTGCATGTTCTTTCAGAATCTTCCAGTATTGTTTGAATGTTTCTGTATGGTGTTCCCTTGTACTGCATCTAATTAAAGTGAACTATTGACTAGTTTTGCTTCTGATTAGGTGTTGTGTTATTAGTTATGTTTGATGAAAAACTTGCATTTCCTAAGGATTATAGTGCTTTGTTCCTGTATTTATCCAAGAAATAACTTAAGATTTGGTACATAATAGGTTTTGCTTTTTGTATTTGAGAAGTTGAATTATAGGTCTTTGGATTGATGACAAGTTCGGTTGGTTTTTACTTGTCCGTGGACATGAGTTCTGATTGAAGAAAGTAACAGTGGAAATGAGAGAGTGTGATTGCTGTGTCTACATAAATGTCTTTGTTTGATTTTAGGGAATTGAATGGAAAATTAAAGAAAATAAAAGAAAAGAATATTAGAACATGATGACTTTAATGACATACTTCCAGACTTGATGATTTTATGGCATGAATTTAACTAATCTAATAGAGACTTATAGTTTTATTATTTTTTGGTTGAGTTGCAGAGCTGGTATCAGTTGCAAACCTTGGGATTTTGCTATCTAAGTTAGCAAAAGTTCAGTGGAGGTGCATTTTACTCGTAATTAAGGGGACAAAAATTAAGTTAGCAAAAGTTCAGTGGAGGTGCATTTTACACATCAGTAAGCCTTTCAACCTGCGCCTACAACATAGATAGGGCTTTGGAATTTATGACTTTTAGGACTTGTAACAATCTGACTGCAATGTTAGGGATAATATTTATTCTTCTAGGATTGTCAGAAAATGATTTGATATGTTATTAAAAATTATAAATTTTTATATTATATTACGAATTGGGCCTCTATTAATTTATTATTGTAAATTATATATTTTATATTATATTATTGATTAGGATTCCACTCTATAGAGAAAAGAAAATAATAAATATATTGAAATCTAAGATTTCCCGATGGAAAATTAGCAAACCGTCACTAAATATATAAACAAAATTTAGCAATGAAAATATTTTCCATCGCTAAATTTACTTACGGAATGTATCATTCCATAGGCAAATTTGGCTACGGAATACTAATTTCCATCAGTAAAATTTCCAATGGAAAATATAATTCTGTCAGTAATTTTAATGATGTAATTTAAATATGTCGGTAAATATGGCAAATGATGATAAGTTTTTTGTTTGTACTTCCCGACAGATGATATTTTCGTCAGTAAATTTACCGATGGAAATATTTTCCATTGGGAAAGGTACCTATAACCGATTCTCTTATGCCTTTTTCCGTCGCTAAATTACTTCGGTATTTTGGTTTCCCTATAAAAATTCACTCAATTCCATTAGAAATTCCGTCGGGAAAATGGATTTTTCTTATAGTGTATGATAATCATTTTACACTTATAAATCTCCGTTTTATTGCACTTAAATCAATTTACCTATAACTGACCTTGCATTGTGAAATTAAGTCTTGTTCATACAAAGTGACTACAGAGCTTAAATTTGAAAAAATATGCAATAATTATTATAATGATGAGAAAATGGACTGCAAGTGACCTCAAGTTGAGATGAGAGTAAATTAATAAGAAAAATAGCGATAGTTAAACTTTATTCAGAGTGATGGATGGAAACGAATTTGGATATAATATGGGATCTTGTTTTGAAATAAAATTTGAGATTAATTAAATTTGTCCTTAGTAAAATTAGACAGAAATTGAAGTAATGGAATAAAATTGATATGCCAATTAGAAAATTAGTAGTACTGCATCTTGATATGTATTACCAGATTGAATGACTTCGCGAGCTCTTCCGATGAATGTGATTAATGTGAGTCGTTGACTGAATGGCTCCGAGAGCTCGGTCCACATTTGTATGGATGTACATGTGTGTGTGTATAAATATATATTTAATAGAAAAATTATGTATGTTAACTGAGAAAATTGTTAAAAAGGAGCTGAATGGTTCCAAGAACTCGATTCCATGTTTAGATCCTATTTATCTAGCTCTATAAAATCCAGTGCTGCTAGATTTTACTTGGGGCAAAAACAAAATAGATATTAAGTATTAAAATAAGTATTTGAGACTTCTAACTGAAAACAATTTATTAATGTTCATTGGACTACAACATTAGTTAAATCTTAATTTAGAAAGATATAAACAAGTATGTGAATTATTTAAATTTAATTTCGTTATAATGGATTCACGGCCTTTATGTTTTGGAGCAAAATAGAAATATTTGTTTTTGATAATTTATGAAATTTTAACTATGCTTTGGTTAAATATTTTATATTGTTGGAAAAATATAATTGCTTGAATACCACTAAGTAATATACTTAGCACGTGGTTTTATTTTCGTGCGTAGGTTTGAACAAATTTTTGAAAGATAGTTGGTAACGGATTTATATCAAAATTTGAGTCACATCAGAGGAGTGGAATAATTTTGAGGTGGATGCGCTTTGATTCTTTTTATTATCTTTAAAATATTTTGGCATGTACATTGTGGTTTGGGAGATGTAAAGTATATGTAAATATTTATGAATAATGGTGTTGTAAATTAAACTAAGAGTAGGAGAGAAATAAATATGCCATGTTTTACATTTGTTGGATTTTGAGTTTTAAAATGTTGGAGGAAGGGCAATAAATGTTGTGTTGGGGTTTGAACAGGAGATGGATGGTAAGAAAGATGATAATAAAAGTGTTTCGAACACATTCTTTTCAAGAGGTTTTTAAAAAATTTTAGGGAAAACTCTCTCAAAATTTCTATAAATTAAATAGTATCATGACTAATGATAAGGCCTTCAAATAGAGATTTGTTTGACCCATACTAAAGGAACCTAAACTCAAGTGTGACATCTGGATCTTTTAACTGACTGAGTATAAAGGGACTATATTTATGGTCCCTTGGTCAATTTACTTTTAGTTCCTCTTCTAACTTTTATTCACTAATTTCTTCAAATCATCATTTTTCTTTCAATTTGATCCCTTTTCAAAAGCATAATCACTAAATATATACGATTACTTACTTACCATTAACAATACCATAAATATTGATCATTTCTCCATCACACAATTAATACTCTTATACCTTACAACACATACATACACATGTTCTAATTCTTCTAGGGTACTTCTTGGGGCACCACAAAACCACTATTTAAAACTAAATTACATGTTATAGTAGTCTTCATATGTGAGTGCATCCTATTTCCTAAATAGATGTTTTGCTCACTTCCCACTAGCTTTTTAATAATTTGCATATACTGCACCATATTTGAAATATGGATTGTAAAACCGAAATCAATCCACCATGTGTTATAAGTCATCACATCAACCATATTAGATTCAACTATTCGCGTGTCACTTTTATCCAATCTTTCTTATTTCGAAACAATCGTAAACTTGACTTGATTAGCTCAAACTTAAGGCAGGTGTCTCAAGGAATTTTATCATATTCCTAATAAACTAAATTGGATTAGTGATAGGCACCACAGGGTGATTTTTTTATTTGTGAAGTTGCCACTAGAAATAATCGTGAAAAACCTTACGGGCCAAACAGTATAGATGGTTTGGAGTCCTACTTTTATTTATGCTCCAGATAATTAATATTAAACAACTAATCAATTTGAGTTACAAATCTTATCGCTCTTCTTACACGTTACACATGCATATATCATGACATTCATTTTGAAAGTGGTAAAAGAAAACGATAAAAAAATTGTAAAACATTTTATATGGATAAAGAATTAAATTATTCACAAGAGGCATGAAAGCATTTGGAACCTAGACGTGTTGATACAATAATCAAGACGAGCCCATTTATTTGATTTGAGGATATTGGTTTTCGCATGCAATTAAAAGGGATAGGACATTGGTCCGTTTTTTGAAGCATTTTTTACGTGTGTTTAAGAGAAATCTAGTTTTAGTTTGACATAAAATTCTCATTTTAAAATATAAAAGTTTTAAGTCGATTGCCTTATTTGGAAATGTGTAAATAGATTTTCTCAAACTAAACGGCCTACGTATACATATACAAATTAGGTCAGTTTATTATTTTGTGAACTTTGGTTAATGTATGCAACAATGTAGGTTATTGATCCTTTTTGAATATATTTTTAAATTGAGTTTTATTAAAAAAGATCAAAACTATTTTTTTTAAAGAAAACACCAATTAAATTAGATAGAAATATTTTAGTTAATTTTTTATAAGCATGTAAAACATTAAGGCTACATTTGATTTGTTGTATTGTATTTGTCCATATAGTATTATCATGTACAATATTAGTCTGTATTATATTATACATTATTTGATATAAAATTATATTAGCATGTAATATTTTATATTATTTTTGGTGCATAATGTTGTACTAAATTATTTTTTAAAAAAGTTAAAAAATATTTAAAATTAAATTATTTTTAATGTTACCAATTTAGGTAAAAAAATTATAAATTATAATTTTTTGTACATTAATCAATTTTTTTTTTGTAAAAAAATGCACAAATTTCTTGAAATGCAAATGTATATTATTAGATAAATTAACAATCAAATAAAGAACTTAATTAATAGCATTTAATTATATAGCTAAAATATATTAACAAATGTTCTACTATTAATAATTTTATACATAGTCTAATAACAAATCAAAATGAATAAACTTCATCACTATTATTTTAGACATAATCCAAAAAATCAATGAATATAAAAAGTTCATATATTTTTGTGAAAGATGCAAACTAGTTAAAAACATAACTAATGCATTTAATATTCTCTCAATCGTCCTTTATTTGTCTAAGTAATCTTTGAACAAATATCTCTTAAATTTTGGGTTTAAATGACCTGAATGATGCCATATATTGAGGTTTATCTATTATTGCTTGAAAAATGTCAAGATAATCTTTAGGAGAAAAACCCATTTGTACAAGATGATGGTTACACACTTGTAGTTGGTTACGTAATTTGTATAGGTTACGTAACCTACTTCTCACTTTGTAATTTCAGTTTGTATAGGTCACTAACTTTGGTGTTAGTTGTTCCTACGTAACCTACTCATGTTGTATTTATACTGTAATTCTTTATGTTAATAGTTATGAAAAGAGGAATTCTTTTATGGTATCAGAGGCACAAACCTAGAGCATAAACTAAAAAGGAATAATATCCATAAAAAGCAATGTTGCTTCCTCATCTGTTTTTTCTACGACATCCTTCACTTCCTTAAACTCTTTCACTCCAAATCTTTCTCATCCAATCTTCATTAAACTCACTTCATCCAATTTTCTCCTATGGCGTACATAGCTGATACCGTTGCTTAAAGGGTGTCAATTAGATCATCATATTGATGATTCATTTGTACCTCCTCCAAGAACTCTGGATAAAGGAACACTTAATCCATCTTTTAAATTGTGGGAATGCAAGACCAGCAGGTACTAAGCTGGATAATTGCATCAGTTTCTGAAAATATTTTTCCACAAATTGTTGGTATTCAAACAGCAAAGGCGGCTTGGAACAAGCTAGTTGCTGCATATGCTTCTGGATCTCGATTACAGATCCGCAACCTCTGCACAGAGTTACAAAGTTTGCATCGAGGTAATGATTCTATTGTTGTTTTTATTCAAAAAGCAAAGAGTATAGTAGATCAATTGGCTACTTTAAATCATCTTGTACCTGAAGATGATCTTGTTGATATGATTTTATTGGGATTAGGGTCTAGTTATTAACCCTTTGTAAGGGCTATTGAAGCTCGTTTAGAATTTGTGAGTTTTGATCAGTTATATGGTCTACTTTTTAGTGAAGAAAGACAACTAGAAAGAGATTTGTTAGGTTCTTGTGATGTTCCTCCCACTGCTAACTTTGTGACTAGCAATGGTAGAGGACAGCGTGGACGTAGACGTGGTTCTAAAGGTTGTAGTGGTAGATCTAATGGTAACAATCATTATAATTCATAATCCATTGGGAATCATTCTAATGTTGCTACAAATGATACTTCTCACTATATATGTTATAATTGTCAAGGCACTGGATATATAGCCAAAGTCTGTCCTTCTCCTAAATCTAGCCGCAATACCAATTCCTCTCCATAACCTTCCTCTTACATGGCCACTACTCCAAAGAATTCAAAGATTTCTCGGTCCTAGGTTGTTGATATAAGAGCATCCCATCATCTTACTGTAGATTTTCGAAACCTCAATCTTCATTCTAAGTATCAGGGTCTTGAAGAAGTTCAAATTCGTAATGGTTCTTATCTTCCTGTTTCCAATATTGGCACTTCCTCTTTTAAACTTGGTAATTCTATATTGTCTTTTTGTGATATTCTCCATGTTCCATCTTCTAGTCATAATTTGCTTTTTGTTTGTGCTTTAACTAATTCTAATCCTATTTCTGTTGAGTTCTTTGCTATTTCTTTTGTTATTAAGGACTTGGACACGAGACAGATCATCTACCAAGGCCAGAGTAACAATGGCTTATATTCACTTTGTCTTCATCAAACCAAATCTGCTCCAAGTGTTTCCCTCACAAGTTTGGATTTATGGCATGCTCCTTTTGGTCATGTTGCTCGTCCTATTATCAAAAAAAATTTATCTCGTTTGTCTTTGTCTTTTTCGAATAATTATAGTACAACTTTGTGTGATGCTTGTGCTACCAGCAAGATTCATAAATTATCTTTTTCGTTATCTAATACAGTTACTCAATTTTCTCATGATCTTATTTATTCTGATGTCTGAGGTCCATCCTCTATTAAATCTGTTGATGATTTTTCTTATTATGTCATCTTTTTTATCATCATTCGAAATACACATGGATTTATTTTTTTTCGCCATAAGTCTGATGTCTTGGATACCTTTATGCAATTTAAGACTCTTGTTGAGAATTATTTTGGTCGCAATATTAAACAATTTCAAGCTGATTGGGGCGTGAATTTCAAGCATTAACACCTTTTCTTAAAACACATGGTATTACTCAAAGGATTTCTTGTCCACATACACCTGAACAAAATGGTTGTGCTAAAAGAAGCATTGTCACATTATCGAAACTGGTTTGACACTTTTGCATCATGCTCATATTCCCTCTCAATATTAGACCTTTGCCTTTGAATGTGGTGTTTATCTCATCAATCGCCTTCCTACACATACCTTGAATTATGATAATCCATATCATAAATTATTTAATCAAACTCCCATTTATGCTTCCCTGAAGGTCTTTGGTTGTTTATGTTACCCTTGGCTTCGACCCTATGCTAAAAATAAATTAGATTCTCGCTCTATTGCTTGTATTTTCTTCGGATATAGTAAATTTCATAAAGGTTATAAATGCCTCGATATTAATGCTGATCAGATTTACATCTCACTTCATGTCTTATTTGATGAACAGGTTTTCCCATTTGTTAAGACTGATTCTCTTCATGCTCCGGTATCAACAACCTAGTCTCCCACCAGTCCAGCCTACGTTCACTTCCCTGTTCCTCATCTTTCTTCACCTCATCAGTCCATATATTCTGCCACTACACACCAACCATCCTCTACCTCCCAATCTTCTCCAAAATCACCATCTGTCTAGCTCCTTTCTCTACCATCTCTGTCGTCCATACCGCTGAAGTCTCCTCCTTGTTCTCGTGCCTCCAATTGTTCTACGATTCCAGTAGAACCTATCCAGGCACCATCTTCTCTACCAAAAGTTCATCCCATGGTTACCCGCCAACAAACTGGTCACTTAAAGCCCCAACATATCACTTTATTAGTGGCTAAAGCAGAATCAGCCGCCACACCCACCTGTTTCACAAAAGCAGTTAAACATCCAGCATGGCGTGAAGCTTTGGCAGCATAATATACATCCTTACTCCATAATGGTACATGGGAGTTTGTTCCACCTTCTCTATCTTATAATGTTGTTGGGTGCCGTTGGGTGTTTCATATTAAAAAGAAACCTGATGGTTCTGTTGAGCGTTACAAGGCTCAGTTGGGAGCTAAAGGTTTTCATCAACATCCATGACTTGCTTTTCATGATACCTTTAGTCCTATTATGAAGCCAACAATGGTTCGTACTCTTTTATCTTTGGCTATTAGCTTTGGTTGGATGGTTCAACAACTTGATGTATCTAATGCTTTTCTTCATGGTAAGCTTGAAGAAATAGTTTACATGCAATAACCTCTGGGTTTTATTGATCCTTCTAAACCAGATTTTGCATGTCAGCTCCGTAAGTCCATTTATGGTTTAAAGCAGGCTCCCCATACCTGGAATAAATGTTTGGCCAAGGCTTTATTACTTTTTGGATTTCACAGCAGTAAATCTGACACTTTCTTGTTTTACATTAATACTGCTTCTGCTAAAGTTTTTTTGTCTTGTTTATGTGGATTACCTTTTGCTTATGGGCAATGATTTTTCTATTTTAAGATGGGTTATTAGTGACTTGCAATAGCAATTTGCTGTTAAAGATTTAGGCAAATTACACTATTTTCTTGGTATAAAAGCTGATTGGGTGGATAAGGGTCTATTTCTTCATCAAAGTAAGTATATTGGCGACTTGCTTCATCGGGCTAATATGTATGAATGTAGTTCCATTTCTACTCCATTGAGCATTGCTGATAAATTATCGAAGGAAGGTAGTGAACCATTCAAAGATCTAACATTATATCGATCCATTGTTGGTGGATTACAATATCTTCAATTTACAAGATCGGATATTTCTTATTCAGTTAACAAAGTTGCTCAATTCATGCATTCTCCTTCGTTGGCACACTGGGGAGGTTAAAAGGATACTACGGTATCTGCATGGTACTTCATCTCATGGCATTTTCTTTCGATCTAGTTCTGCTTCTCTTTATGGCTATACTAATTCTGATTAGGCGGGTGACATTGAAGATAGGAAATCCACCACTAGTTTTGCTATTTATTTGGGCACTAATATTATTTCTTGGTCTTTCAAGAAACAGCGTGCTATTTCCCGCTCCTCTACTGAAGCAAAATATAGGGCCTTAGCTGCTGCTGCCTTTGAGCTTCAATGGCTTCAAATCTTATTGCATAACATCGATTTTTAGTTGCCTCTTCCTGTGCTATATTTTGACAACTTAGGGGCTTCTTATTTAACTCTTAATCCTACTTTTCATAATCGCAGCAAACATTTGGAAGTTGATTTCCATTTTGTTCGTGATCGTGTCTCTAAAGGTATTCTTAAGTTTCTCTATCTTTGTACAATTGATCAGATTGTAGATGTGCTTACTAAAGGGCTTTCCAATCTACGATTTACATGGTTACGTGACAAGTTGACAGTTATGTCTCCTCTTGCTCAACTTGACGGAGGGTGTACGAGATGATGGTTACACACTTGTAGTTGGTTACGTAATTTGTATAGGTTACGTAACCTACTTCTCACTTTGTAATTTCAATTTTTATAGGTCACTAACTTTGGTGTTAGCTGTTCCTACGTAACCTACTCATGTTGTATTTATATTGTAATTCTTTTACATTAATAGTTATGAGAAGAGGAATTCTTTTACCATTGCCTCCAGCTCATTGGTGGGCAAGAATATGTAAAAGCATACATACATTCTCCTCTAATCGTACCGGTCCATCATCTTCAATCTTTCCATAAGTTCAAAGTAGGTTACGTAATATTCGAAATGTTCTTGTATCCATTCTTAATTGATATTGTTCCCAATTATGCTATTCACATAAATAGGACAAACTTGATCCATATCAATGCTTTTATCTATAAGCATTTTCCTCCTAATTCATGTTTTCTTCATATTTTCCATATAAATCATCATCGTTAATAGCAACCACATCATGTGTAAATGCCATGTCCTTATGATTATGTAAAATATAACATTTTTTTAATCCATATCTACTCAAATAATAAAAAATAAGAAGCATTAGATGTAATAAATAAATTAGGAAAAAAGACCAATATGCAGATAATTTAAATAAAGACAAACAACAATGCGGACAATCAAATGCCATGGGAAACAAAAAGCAACATTTCAATAAACGACATGCTTATTATAATATATTCCATTTTTAGTAACTCACTCGATTCTTAGAAAGCCCAACGAGATTAGTGTACATATAAAATTCAGTTGAAATAAGTGTGCATCTGTGTATATGTATAGGCAAATTTTTGGGACAAAGTGATCAAGTTTTTACTTAAAATGTAATTATAACAATTCATTGTTTCCAGGAGAATTTTTAAGTAAAAAATGAAAAAAGAATAGCAGGGCAAATAAGGCATAAAAGCAAACAAGTATTTTGTTGTGGTGTATTGAGCTCAAAAGACTTTAAAACACCGACCCCTCTTCTCCTTCTCTCATCTCCACACCTTAAAAGCAATGACTAAAAGCTTCATGCAATTTGTAACTGCCAATTTTCACCCTTTTACAATCTTTCTTAGGATTTTTCCATTTAATTAATACATTCATTAGAAAACAAATAGGCTTAAATCCACACATTTGGGGAAAAAAGTAACAAGAGAACAAACAAAAATATATTTAATTATCAACAGCCAATAAGGTAAAACCCCCACCCCAAAAATGAAGAAAGAACAAGAAATGGAAGAAGTAGCTAGCACAAAAAACACAAACATGAAATCGAAAGACCAAAAAAAGAAAAAAATATGAATGAAATTTATAATGAAAAAAGGTTGAATTCGATGAGATGAAATCTACCCTCTAAAGATCCACGTACCTTTTAATGTGGAAGTGCAGAATCAAGAATATTTAAGATTCTTAGCTCGAAATAGGTAAACATAGTCAACCAAGTACTATAAAGCTTTTTTGTGCATCAGCATCTCAATAAAAAGAATCAGTTAGCGATTTCTCAAAAACAAAGCAGGTTGAGCAAGTTACTAGTTCCATCTCCGGCCAATGAATGAAGTGGTGATGATTATCAAAAGTTATTTGTAGATTAAAAGAAAAGAATAGCAAAGTTGCAAGATTGGGAATGCAAAGCCGCCAAAGAGCAACAAAGAATTCAAATAAAAGCGAAGTAACAAAGTTTCAGTGCTATTTATATTCTATATGCTACCCTTGTTGTCTGTCTTATAGCACTTCAAATTCCCATTTTGTCCATTTCGGATGCCATTCAGAGAAGTGTAAAGATGCCAGTAGAGAAATAAATAAGAATAACCCAGAAATCAATATGGATCCTATGTACTTATAAATAACAACTTTCTTCCATTAAAGCAGAAACAAAAGGGATTTATTTGACAACTCAAAGAGGAGACGCTTTGGCTTTTAGCGAAGGTATAATGAGAGAAAGAAAGGTGGAGGGATTTTTTCTTTCGGTTATTAGTTGTTATGTTTATTTGTGTACCAAACCACTTCACAAAAACTCATTGTACACATAATATAATAGCAAAAGAAAATATAGACCAATTTATTCACTAGATTCTTGATAATCTTTGTCTGAATTCTACCATTCTTGAGTTAATATCATCATTATTATAAAGAATCAATCAAAAACTTAGAATATAAACCAATTTATTTCAAGATGAAAAATGAAATCAATTGAAGAATGAAATCAAAGAGAGAGAAAATGAAATAAAGGATATACTAACTGAAAAACAAAAATACTAATCAGTAACGAAAGCTTTGATTAGTGGTCGGCCAATGAAACTCCGGTGGTGGCTGGAAGAAAAAATAGAGAGAAATTTGGTGCTTAGGGTTTTGTTATTTAAAAAAAAATTGGATATAAAATACTTATTGAAGATAAGGGCGATGCCAAAAGCGAAAGTGTGGTGTCGAAGAGGAGGAAGTACCGGAGGTCACAATGATGCCAGAGTTGATAGCTCTATATTTTAGTTTAATACGGTCTCCTATGTATTAATATTAAAGGGTATTATTTCATATTGTCGCGTATATTGTACGCGAAACCAAACACAACCTAAAGAAATTACAACATACATAGTTTATACATGAAAATATTGTAAGAGAAAATAAACCAAATTTATACAACATTCTATAAATACAGCAACGTTAAAAGGAAATTTTTTTTATTTTTTATTTTTTTTAAAGAGTAAAAGGAAATTAAAACCTTGAATAAATAAGGTAAATAAAAAATAAAATTTGAAAGAAATATATATATCACGATATATTGCGAGAAGTAGATATAAATACCTCTCGAAGCGCAGATCGTTGAAGCGAAAGCAGAAATCGATTGTTTTATGTTACTGGCAAAGCCTATCACCCACGTGTCATGAAATATGGGATGAAAGCATAAATCCACGAATTAAAAGCCCCTTATATAAAGAGAGAACATACAAGAAGACAAACCGACAAAGTTTTGGTGTCTCTAATTTTCTTCCCTTCTTCAAATGAAGAAACGAAGCCCTTATATAAAGCTCTAATTGAGGAATACTTAATTTCCTTAATAATGATGAATTAAATTGGTAGTTACAATATTAATAAGAAAATAATAAATATGGCAGTTAAAAAATTAATATGTAACTGCCCATATTAATGCACACATAAATGGTAGATTCCCTAATTAAGGGAAAAACCAATATGGAACTAATTCCATATAAATTATTTCCTGTTCCGATATTATCTCTATTATATCGGGGCCAATTTATCATCTCATGAGTCATGGGCATATCCCAGACTCCGTCATCTCCCACTCGCACACGATGAAATGATTTTCAATCATTCTCTCCTGTCATACAGGTAGATAGTTCGTGTGATCGACATACATCAAGAATACTAATACTATACACCTGTTAGGGATATATAGAGTCTTGAAAAATAAGATCTTCTCACAATTATATACCAAAACTTAGATAGTTTTCTCACATTCATTGTTTTATCTCATGATCTCATAAAAATAATTTTTGTGTTTACTATTGTGTCTCTACTTATAAAGACTACAATAGGTATACCGGTGAATCACGAAACTATTGAATATGATCGAAAAATATCTTCCCCTTTTTCTATATACCTTCCATCATAGTCTAACTCACTTTTCTAGTTAGATTCGCTGGGTCAAAATTTTTTTATAACCCTTTAGAGACTAACTAAGCTAGCCACACTAAATTATACTTCAGGCATATGTTAATAGTCCTGAGGATCGAAAAAATTAGGGTCTCATACTAGGAAAAATTTGAGATCATTCACATAAGATTTCCTTTCCTTGGTCAACTCAAGCACACATGGTATGATACATGTGTTATGATGTTCTTTCCTTTCCCTTAAAGGAGCACATATCTTATCATTATTTAACACCATACATAAAAATAAGATTATAATGCACCAAAGCATTAAACTTTAGTTCTCCCACTTTAGAACTACTTCTGGATTTTAAGACATAACATGATAGTTACGTTTAACTTATCATAAGATTACGCTTAATCTAATTTAGATCTTAATCCAAAACATACAACCTCATGTATGTCTTTATTTTGCACCTTAACAAGACTCATCTTGTAATTTCTGCAAGACGACACTTTTATTTTGAATAGGTTCTCGAAATTCACTTCGTGTTCAAAAATAGCCTCATCTTAGTCTTTGTCAACTCATTATCAAAACTAAGGTAAACACCTATATGAGTAGGCTATTTTTCTGTCCGATATGCTCAATCATATAATAAATAACAGTAAATGTTCACATATAAACATTCACACTCATGTATTGCCAAATAATGAACTTTATTATTATTCATAAATAATAATATTAAGCGATCACATAAACAATACAAATCAAATCCTATGCAACCTTTGAGATCTAATGTGTCTCTCAAAACACATCTCTCAATGTAGGTTTTGTTAATAGATCTGCAATCACATCCAGCGAGAAAATGTACTGTAAGTTCAGTTCTCCTAGTATAACAATATCTTCGATTTATTGATACTTAATGTTGATACATCCATCAACGACTGACTGTCACAGGTTCCTTTAAGGTAGTTTATGCCAAATGGTTTGCAAACCTTTTTAACCAAAACTGCCTCTTATACTGTAGCTGAGAAAGCAACAAATTTAGCTTTCAATGTTGATGGGCTACAAAGATTTGTTTCTTGCTACTCCATTAAATGGCACCATTGCCAAGTAATAATACATAACCTGAAGTGAATTTTCACTCATCCACATCACTTCCCCAATCAACATTTGAACTTTCTCTCAATTGCAGATCATTTCATTAAAAAAATAAAGAGAATAAGCCGCGGTACCTTTGAGGTATCTAAGTATTCTTTTTTTTGCTTTCCAATGTGCTTTGTCTAGGTTAGACTAATATCTATTTACTATGCCCACAACATAACATATATCATGTCTGGTACACAATATTGTGTACATCAAACTACCTATGGCAGTGGCATACTAAACATTCCTCATATGTTCAATCTGCTCATTTATCTTAGGACACATATTTTTGCTAGGAAACTGATTCTTATTAATGGGGTTGTCAATGGGTTTAAATTTTATATATTAAATTATTCAAGAACTTTGTTAATGTATGTCTCTTAAGATAGTGGTAATAACCTTATTGAGTGATCTCTTGAATTCTTAACTCCAAGGATATAATATGTTTGACCCATATCTTTCAACTCAAAGTTAGATTACAACCAATCTTTGATAAGATTTATGTATTTTATGTCATTTTTCGGTATTAGTATGTGGTCTATATACCAAGTCAAAATGACAAATTTGTCTTTAGAGCTTTTGTGATAAACACAATGGTTTTCATCAATCATATTGAACTCATTTGACATGATTGCTTCATGAAATCTCAAATACCATTGTCTCGAAGACTACTTTAGGCCATAAATCGATCTCATTAATTGGTAAACCTTATGTTCGCTGCCTTTTTCAATAAGAAAAGCAGTCTTTACATTCATTTGATGTACCTCTAGGTCCAAACTAGCTTTCAAGGTTAAAATTAACCTTATCGACATAAATCTAACAACAGGTAAAAAATTATTTTCATAGTCAATTTCTTTCTGTTGTGTAAACCCCTTAGCAACTAACCGAGCCTTGTATATTTTGATACTGCCATAAGCTTTTTGCTTTATTTTGAGAATCCACTTATTCCCAATTGGTTTGCGTCCTTCAGGTAGATCAACCAATTCTCAAACATGGTTTGATCTTATGAATACCATTTTTTCTTCCATTGCTTTAATCCATTTATCTTTAGCTGGGCATTCTTATGGGATAACTAAAAAATCATCGACATGGAACACTTTTCTTTTTAGATTTTTTGTAATTTTGATTCTTGATAAACATGTCTCATATATTCATCATAGTTCAGAATGCTCCCACTAGAATTAAGCTCTACACTTCCACTCAAATAAAGGTCTTGAATATCCATACTCCAATTAGAGCTAGGCATGCTCATCCTCCCACTAGAGAACGGATCTCAAACATCCGAACCATTGAGAAGAGAGTCTTAACCTTCTTCTTCAATTTTCCCCCACTTGGATAGAGAGATACGGTTAGTTCATCTTTTTAAGTTTCATAAAAGTAAAGTCTCAACATACTTTGCCCAACTTAGGAAACTCATTTTCCAAAAATATGATTTCTCGTGATTCAAATTTTATTACTGAGCCATTTGCTTATTGTAATGTCCCAGGTTTGACCCTAATAGAAATGAATGTCATTTGATGATATATTTGTTAATTAAATGTTAATTAATTAGTCAAGTGATAATTATAGTATATTTAAGAATAAGGATGCAGTGAAAACAATAGTAGGAGTTAGTGGAGGTTATAGGAAACTATTATTAGGCATTTTATTTAGACCAAAAGATTGGGTCTACAATTAAAAAAAAGGGTTATTAATAAAAAGCAAAAGAAGACATTAAAAGGAGAAAGAAAAAGGAAGGAGAAAGAAAAAGGAAGATGTAAGATGGGAGAAGGCGAAAGGGAATGTCGATGGTGGGTTACCAATACCGGTGATCGTCCGACGGTAACTCCACCACTGATGGCCCTTGCAAGTACTCTTCTCCATCGTGACCATCACTCGCCTCAAACAGATCGCAACTTCAGGTAGATCCCGATTTTTCTCTCTCTTCCCAATCCATTTTCTTTGCTTTTTTTCGATCAACATCGTCGATGAGAGGCGATATGGGTGGTACCGCAGGACTTCTGAGGGCGAGATGAAGCTTCGGTGTCCTTTGTTCCTTCCCTCTTGTCGGTATTACGGAGATCGAAAGTGTGGTGGCCACTACCTTTCAGCGTTGTTTTAGATGGATTGGGACGGCGGTAAGGCGTGTGACCACCATCGGCAGGCTTTGGATGGCGTGGACTCCATTCCAACACTGATCGTGCATCTTCGATGAGGCTTCGGTGATCGGTCCAACGAGCAACGGTAAAAGGTAGATTGAAGCTGATTTTTGACTCTATATAGGTATAGGATACTGAAATTATCTCCCTCAATTTAGTTAAATAAATTTTGAATTTTAATGAGAAATTTATTGTATGTTTAATATAAATATTTGCCTCTGTGTGTGTAAATTGATAGAATACATGAATTAAGTTTAATTGAATGGTAAATTATGAAATTGTATGGGATGATTTCAAGGCTTACAGATTGATAACATAAGGAAAAAAATGCTGGAGATGAAAAAGGAACGAACAACTTAATGGAAGAAGTTGTAAATTTGTCCAGTTGAGTCATTGATTTAGTTTTGTTATCAGATATGATTGAACTTATGGTAAAAGGGTCATGAGAATTATTAATAAACATTAATGGCATGTAAGAGTTATTGATAGACTTTGAAACTATTATTTGGTAGTAAATTTAAGATGTGATTTTATTAGAATTTTAAGTAAAATTTATGATATGGGATTTAGATAAGTTTATTGAAATTAAAGTAGTGATAGGGTGTTTAATCTTACATGCAAATCCCTTAGGTTGAGTTGGGTAATGGTGGAGTCAAAGCAAATGAATCAATATGACAGTGAGAAAATTTGTTTTGTATGCATAATTCTTGAATTGAATTATTTAATATGGAGTATGCATGATAGAATTTGAGATTTCATTGTTTTTAAGTGTTTATAATATAACTAAAGAACAATAAATTGTATTGGTTAATAAGATAGAAGTTTCAATTAGTTTTAATGGAATTGAGGGTGTAACTTACTGAAATATAAATAAAATATTTCATTTTACTCTTGAAACTCGTAATGCTATCTTGATTAATTCTTGGAATTAATCTCCAAATAGGTTATAGTTAAAGTTTTAAAAAGTTAATCAGGGGAAATTTCATAGATAGTAATAGAAAACAATGCTGGAAATTAGTAGTTTTAGGTAAAAAATCATACTTTGAGTTTGTAGGTTGAATTGGGGAATTATAGTTTCTTACTCTTGATCGAGAGGTAACATTGTATCCTGCGTTCACTTAATTTGTTTTGAGCAATAAAGACATATAATCATAAAATTAATGTGTAATTAACCTTATAGCAACCCTTGAAATTTGATAAGCATTGATCATAAGCAGTTGGTTGGTAAATTTTAGTTACATGTTAAAATTATTATTAGATTAAGGAGCTATTATTTTTCAATGGGCTTAAGATATAGATTATAATTGAATTTTAATTGGAATTTCTGAAATAAGTTGAGATTTAATGGGTTATTAGTATTAGATTTACTTAAGGATGTTTAAAGGTAAGTTACTATTAGATGATGGAGTTTTAATTCCAAAATGTGAACTTGTTTTGAAATAAAGCTTGTTGTATAAACTTAATGATATAAAAATGCAAGGGGTTTAGTAAGAATTCTTTATGTTATCCTATTGGAAACAAATGTATTGAATAGTTATTATTTAAATGAATTATTGATCCCCATAATTGAATAGACTATACGTGAGAATTATAATGTTATGATACAAAGTAAATAATAATGTAATTAGTATAGTGGCAAGCTATTGGTATAAATGTCAAACATTTACTTCCCTTGATAAATTCTTGCTTGGTACTTGAATAACAATTAGGAATATCATTATATTTTAATGGAGTAGATATAGTGGTATGCTTGTGCTTTTATGACATCATAAGAAACTGATATTAAATTTATATGCATATATAGACATCTCAATTAAGGATGATATATTGAATGCAAGTATCGAATATAGTAATTGAGTATGAATGTTTGATGATTAAATTAAGTATAGTGGAGCACGAGAGATGTTTATGATGAACCGTACAGGTACGTCTTTATGTAGTGGTTATGTGTTTATATGTTGATTCTCGCACCAATGGTCTAAATAATTGTATATGAATTCATTCTTATGAACATAAAATAGTCAGGTATGAACTATCATGATTAGTACAAGTATTGTCAACATATGGTTATTAGAATGTTTAAAGTAATATAAAAGAATCTATATAAAGTAGATTCCTTTGACGATTGAAGAATATTTTAAAGAGAATTTACTAAATTATCGTTAAATAATTCGTAAGTGAAAGATGGTTCATGAACTGTACAAAAATATTGAAGATTCTGAATAACTGTATTTTCTGGATTAAAAAGGAATTGAAATGATGAGAAATTTGATAAATGTTTTGAAAGTAAGTGAAATCTGTGCCCTTAGAATTAGTCTGGCAATAAAAATTAGTTCTGGATATAGTTGGCCAGCCATAGGAACATCTTTTACCACGGTGCAAGTCATGGCGACTTGCTTTGCTATGGGTAGGATCTTTGATCTCTATAGCTTAAGTGTAAAGTGTAAAGTGAAAGTGAAAAGTACAGTATTTAGAAATGGTTCCTTGAGAATCATTTCTCTTTTAGTGGGGCCCATGGGGTTCATGTTCCGTGTATCCGGTCTGAGAGTTTTTGTTGGATCTGTACTAGGGGCATTAATATGAAAATAAATTAAAAAGTGTAAAAGATAAGAAATGTTATAGTTCAAAACTAATTTGCATAAAAATTATCCTCTTATATATATATAGCAAATGGATAATAAATTGAAAGTTATAACATTGATGAGCATGTGATTCCTTAATACTATATAAGCATTATGTATCTATATATTATGAGTAAGTATTGTACACTAAGAATTTATCTTCAATAATTATATTGTTTCTGGAAGTCATAAGCTAGTTTCTTACTTTGTTATATTTGTTTATATATATATATATATATATATATATATATATATATATATATATATATATATATATATATATATAGGTATGTATATAACTCTTTTATAGATCAAGTACATAATATATGGCACAATATGGTGTTATGTAATATATAGTTCACCTTGTTAAGATTGTTTTAATGATTACATGAAAGTGAGATTAGAATGCATATTATATTTTAAATGGTGTATATGTATGAAGAAATTATGCTAAACATCTTCTGTGTTAATAATTAATGATGAATTGCTTATTAAGTTATTAAGTTATATTGCCTATATGAGTAATATGTTCCTTCGCTTATGCTTGTGATTTATTGTTGAATGTAAGAACTGGGGTCTAGGGTAATTGAAGGTATCAACTAGGAATATTATTAAACTTGGTACTTGTGTAATTATTGTTGCGTGTTAAAAAGATTTTCTTTAGATTATACTGTTCCCTACTAAGCTTTATAGCTTAGCACGGGTTTTGTTATCCGTGTAGGTAATAGGATACGCTTGTTTCTGGGTAGACAGCTGTTATGGCTCAACCACTACAAGAAAATTCTCAAATACCGATGGAAAATTTTTCGTAGGCAATTAATGACGGAAAAATGTTTTTCGTAGGGAAAAATAACTGAAAATATGTATTTTGAGACGGAAAAATAATTCCGTCATAAATAATGAAGGGAAATTTGCCACCCAAATTTACAGATGGAAATTAGCGACGGATTTGTAAAAATTCGTCGTAAACTTGGCGCTAGTATTTTACGGCTAAAATTTCTCACGAAATTTACCGACGGAATTCATTTCCGTAGGTAAATTACCGACGAAATCCTATTTTTATCGGGAATTTCCCTATGAAAATAATTTTCCGTAGTTCGATGAAAAATTATTCCGTCGAAAAATTCCCTACGAAATTATTTTTCCGTAGGAAAATTACTGACGAAATGGAAAATTAATTTTGTAGGGAATTTCCCTATGGAAATACAATTTCGTAAGTAAATTACCTATGAAATTATGTTTCCATCGGTATTTTTCCTACGGAATCATATTTCCATAGGGAATTTCCCCCTACAAAAATATGATTTCGTAGGTAAATTCCCTACGAAATTTCGTTTTCGTAGGTAAAAATATCAAATATCTATCACTAATCTCACTCTCTTCTCTACCATTTGATTTGAAATTAAGCTCTAACACACACACACACACATATATATACACACACACACACAAAGTGGGGTTGTGTATTCTATTTTTTAAATTCAGTGGATTAATTTTTATTTTTAAAAATTAATATCTAAATTTAATATTTTAATAACCAAATACTCGTAAATACAATTAATTAATCATTGGTTAATCGTTACAAATAAAAACTAAACATATAAAATTCTAATCATTTTAAATTTCATAAAAAAATTTAATATTTTAATCAAATTAAAATATAAACTCTTCAAATTTTAAATATAAAATAAAAATAATCAAATCTAACATAAATTAATTTTTGTTTTTCCTTTATTTAATTAATTGATGTTACAAGAGGTCCATTACTTGATATTGCTTGTCCTCACTTTCCAGTTTAAAAGCATTTATATGTGGATTAAATATATTTTTATGCAATTTTT
Organism: Excoecaria agallocha; assembly: GCA_037975025.1. NCBI lineage: Eukaryota > Viridiplantae > Streptophyta > Magnoliopsida > Malpighiales > Euphorbiaceae > Excoecaria > Excoecaria agallocha. The sequence continues at coordinate 1,026,866 of JBBPFJ010000021.1, read as the reverse complement.
TTTTACTTTACAATATAAAAATTTGTGGTAAAATTATTGTGTTGAGATGGCTATATATATATATATATATATATATATATATATATATATATATATATATATATATATATATATATATATATATATATATATATATATATTACAGGTCTGACATTAACCTATTGATTGTATTTGTAATTAGCATATCTCTGCGTGAATATCTACCTAATTAATTACTTCTTTTAAATTTACAGCCTAAAAGTGTATATTGTTTAATGGTTTTTCCTTCTTTGCAAAAAAAAAAAACCTTTGATTCGGTAGACTTGGTCTCTACATTTATTTATGACCACTTTGATAATTTGTTAACATGTAAACAAAAATAAAGTTTTTGTCAATTATTTTCATATTTCTAAAATAAGAATTATTCTTTTAATTGGACAATATATTATTGAGTTTATGAATAAAAATAAGTCGATATAAACAATTTGCTAGAATTATATTATGTGTTAATTGTCGGTGATAGGGACTGCCAAAATTCACCGATTTACAAGGAAGCATGGTCTCACGTGAGTTGCATGTGTTAGGAATTGGGAAGGACATAAACCCTAGCAGCCACCAATAGCAAGTATTTGTATGGTTTTGAGCCTTTCTTCCGGCGGCAAGAACTCAAGAACAAAATGGTCGCTGGGAAGAAAACCGTAAGCCCTTCTCTACTCCTTTCTGTTTCTCTTTTCAAATTAGATTTCAGATTTGATGATTGTTTTTCTTAAATATTATAGAAGAAGACCCATGAGAGCATCAATAACAGGTTGGCTCTTGTGATAAAGAGTGGAAAATACACTATTGGTTACAAAATTGTTCTTCGATCTCTCCGCACCTCCAAAGGTTAATTGCTTATTAGTAAAAGAGAATAATCTTTCTTCCTAATTCTTTTTTGGCTAACTTTTGGATTGGGTTTGGATAATGGGCTGTATTTTTCTCTTATGGTTATAATTTCTGTGCAGGAAAATTGATTATAATTTCAAACAATTGTCCACCTCTAAGGAAATCTGAGATTGAATATTATGCCATGCGTGGAAAGATTGGAGTCCATCATTATGGTGGAAGTAAGTATCTTTATTGTTCAAAAATTTATGGTACTTGCTAAGTAGAGTGAGATTTATTGTTCCTGCACCAACACAATTTTATTTGTTTTGCATTGTATATTTATAATCGTATACAAGTGGGGTTTCTTTATAATGCCTCCTAACGGATCTTGATGAAGAGCAGGTTATTTATTTCCTTTTAAAAACATATCTAGGATTATTTGACCTGCATAATGGGTTCTTAAAGTTCTCTGTTTGTTGGGTGGATATGTCATGGTAAATTTTGTTAGAGAGTATGCCCTAAAGCCCATGTAATAGGGATGTTTTCATATGTATAAAACTTATATTCTTAATAAAAGGCATTATTCATTTATTAATACTATGTTTAAATACATGAGTTTGTAAATCTTAAATTAATAAATGAAGTCCTAGATATTATAAACACAGTGCAAAGGCAATCATGAAGGTGTTCATGATGTGAGATGTCTATTGCATACAAATGTGTTAATATCTAAATATTCCTAGTCATAGAAGTAACAAGATAGGACATTGTTAATTCGGACAGACTAGCACATGTTATGCTTCTTGAATGGTTCTAGCAGTGGTTCTCATAACTGTGAGTATGGAAGATAATAAAAGCTAACATGTGGATGCTTGTTAGAAGAACAAGTTCATTGGAGACCTGCAAAGAGAATATTCACATGGATATTAAATCTATATCAGTGAGGAATCTCTTCATAGCGGTTGTGCAAGTATCCTTAGACTTGAGATCACCAAAGTTATCTTAAGTAGCAAGTGGTATACTTTGACTTCATAACTGATTACTTCCAACTAGGAGTGAACATAGTTAGGAGATTAGGTATATCATGACCTACTTGAAGATAGTTGAGTGATTGAAAAAGGATTCATCATCCCAGATTTAATAAGGAAAGTTATCTCGCATGATTCTATAATTACCTTGTTCAGAGAATCTCTGACCAGAGTAAAATGCCAAGATGGATAGAGATCCATGGAGGGCATTTTGGGAACAATGGTTAAATTAATAGAACATACATAATTAGATTTATATGAGTTGACAAAAATTCATACTCAGAATCTAATTGAGATAAGAGTGGTGAAAGGAGTAATTGCACGGTAACTATTTCTATGGAAGGGTACAATCAAACCACATGACTTTCCTGACATTTGGGTAGTCATGATGTCTAGCTAGAGGCCAATCATGACTTGTATAATGATGTATCAAAATATCAATAGAGATTGATAAAATGATTTAAAGAAGTTTAAATCATATGAGTTTTGAATAGAACTCACAATTATATATTATACTGCCAACATGGACAGGAACCCAATAGGCCACACACATATAGAGAAAAGGGTAAAATGGTAAAATGAAAAGGATAATAATATTTGATATTATTATGAAGGTAGAGAAGTGAATATGATAATAATTAATTAAAGAGTTTGATTAATTATGATCAAATAAAATTGTCCGCGGAATTTTTGAGAAATGTTTTGTAAATTGGACCTAATTAAAATAATGTATTTCTTGATTAATTATTATTGTCTTATAAGTGTTATAGGACTGGTATAATAATTAATAAGTCCATTGAAAGAATTATTAAGGGCCAGAGGAATAAAGCAGTTGGCGAAAGCCCTTCTGTAAGGGCCACACGCCAAGTCCAGAACCGAATGCCTTAATGGCCTATTTCATGCACCAAATTAATTTATATATGTTACATAAGTGTTATGAAGTTTACATGTTTAATTTGGTTGGATTTGGAATCCATTTGGGTATTTAAATCCAATTAGTTGCACAAAGGGCCTAGTTTGTGGGTTTTGTGCATAGTCTTTTATAAAAAGGTTTAAATTGGATTTAATCAAGCCCAAATGATTATAATTAATTCCAGAGGCCCAATTAATAATTCTCCAACAATTTTAAAGAGCCCAAACTCATTAAGGAGTTGGAATTTTAACCTAACTATAAAAGGCCAACTAATGAGGAATTAGGGTTAAGTGATTAAAACAAAAATAAAGTCTTTTTCTCTAATCTCTCTCTCCTTTTTGTGCCAACTCCAAGCTAGATTCTTGGAATTTCGGTCAGCCCTAGTTAAACACCAATTTTTTGGTTCAATTTATCCCTCTCTAGTATGGATTACTCATTGGAGGTGTTCAATTTTGGACACTGTGGTTTGCGACAACCCGGTACGAAGTAAAATCAACTATTCAACAAAAATCAAATGTGATTTTTCTTATTCTCATATAGTTATATTGTTTATTCATGGCAAGATCAGATCTAATGGTTAAAAAATTTTAAAATTCTGCTCATGTATGTGATGCATGTAACTGTTAAAATCCAACATGGTATCAGAGACTCGGTTTTGCCATGGATATATAATTCTATATTTTTCTGCAGAATAAGTTTTGTTTTGTTTTGAGTTATTTATTTCATGAACTTTAAAATATTAGATTTGATTGTTCATGAATGAGAAATATTAATTTCTTGTTGTATGTGTGATCAAATAAATTTGGTGGAAACAAAAACGAAACTTTTGAAGGATTGTGATTAGGGTTTGGCGTGAAACCCCTTAGGGTTTGGCAGGAAACCCTAGGTGATTTAAGGGGCTGTTCTAATTTAATTTCTTATGGATCCATTAAAACATCATTTATATGAAATTTTATGTGTTTAATATGGTATATTAAGCTGTAAGATCGAACGAAATTAAAATTGAACAAGTTTTGCATGAAAACTAGTTTAGTCGAAAAGTTCGATAAATTGGTGTTCTTTATATGTTCTTGATGTGTTCTTGGTTAGAACGATTTTTAATCTTCTAAATCTGATATATATGATATATTAAAGTGTTTTTAATTAATTGGATTAATTGAAATGGACCTTAAATTAATTTGATTAATTTTAATTTGTTAAAACCACTTAATGGGCTTAATTATGTTTACGGACTTGGTTTAAATTAGTGAATGACTTGGTGGGCCCAAGGAGCTGATTTAAATTAAACATTATAAACATTAATTAAGTTTATTAATGGGTTTTAAGGGCTGGAGTGGGCTTGGCTCATTCCAAAAGGCCCAAATGCTCCAAAAGACATAAAACTAGTTTGTGTGTGAACACATTTAGGGTTTACTTTTGTGGGTTTCGGTCCACCCTTGGTTTTAAGTCCAAAATTGATTCTTTTAATTATTTAATATGATTAATTAATTAAATAATCAATTTATATTTAATTATTAATCAATTGGATTGATTATTAAGGCAAGAACACACGCATGCAAAAAGGTTTCCTAAAATGAAAGTTTCCTAATTTGATCACATCATCAAAATAACTCAAAATATTGTTTCAAAAGTTGAAACAAGGTTTAGTAATCCATTTCTTTATGCATTAGAAAGGCATATAAGGGTGTATGATTGGCAAGATGGATAGTTATGGACAAAGCCTAATGTGATTGAGCATTATGCATGTCTTGGCCCAATAAGGATTTTCATGTCCCGACCACTTTTTTTTGGTTTGTATTAAATTTTAAATTGTAATATGTAATTAGATTACTTAGATTAGAATTAGAAATAGAGATGAAGACCACTATCAAGGAGCAAGATGGGCCGGATGGAGATCCAACAAGCTTGAAGATAATGTAATTATTTTTCTTATTTGAAACATGCATACTACCTAGGTGTGACCTTTTGATTTCCCTCTTGGCTTGGGAAAATCAATGTAGTAAAGTCCATAACTATACCATATTTGTATGATTATATTTATGTGATAGATATAGGATGCATACCAATGTATGCCAACCATGTATGATGAGACTTAATTAACTAAAACCCTCAAACAAATACTAAGGTATATAAGCCTTCCATTAATTTGAGGAGAACCAGAGTTCTTTATAGTGTGGGTTGTTGACCACAGTCAAGCTCACATTATATCGAATATATTCAAATCTAATTAAATGGGTCATCTTAGCTAGCCCATTAGCTTGTTGACCACAGTCAAGGCTAATGGTTCTAAAGGCAAGATTAGGGAATGCATATACGATATGCATGCATCAAGAGTTGATAACCTAATGATCCAATAGTTGTGTAGAGACACAATTGGTATATAGATACCTACCTTTCAAGGATATGGAATTTGGCTTGTTGACCACAGTCAAGGTCAAATTAGATATCAAGGATTGAATATTGGCCCACTAAGAAAACCATCGTGTTTTCTCGAATTATATAGTGAGGGCCATTAATTCGCAATAAAATAGTGGGAGTAAATGGATTAATTAAAGACCTTATTAATGCATACATATATATGAACATACTCTCATATCTTTTCTTTTTCACATCTATGTCATCATTATGAGCACATCAAATATTAATATACGATCAATCTCGGATAACAAGCTTGTTGGCAACAAGTATTCTTACTGGATCAGGCAAGTGAGAATTGTTCTCAGAGCTGAAAAGATCCACTATGTCTTGGATAAAGATCCACCACCACTTCCATCAGATGATGCCATTGATGAGTTCAAAGGCAATTATCGAAAATACATGGAGGATAGTGAAGCAGCAACATGTTTGATGCTGGGTGCTATGTCCTTAAAGCTTCAAAAGCAATATGAGATAATGGATGGTGGGGTTTCCAAGAAGAAGGTTGCCAAGAAAGAGAATCCCAAAGGAACTTGCTTCCATTATGGAAAGGATGGTCATTGGAAGCGTAACTGCAAGGCCTATCTAGATTCTCTCAAGGAGAAGAAGCAAGCTGATGCTTCTACTTCAGGTATTCATATGATTGAAATTAATACTTATTCTATTGCTTCAAAACAATCTTGGGTATTAGATACTGGATGTGGATCATATTTATGTAATGATCTACAGGGGCTTAGAAGCTTTAGAAGAGTTAGAAAGGCAGAGATATGTTTGCAGTCAGCCACTGGATAGAATATCTCTACAATAGTTGTGGGGACTTATTATTTGCCTCTTCCTAGTAGATTAGTACTGGAATTAAATAATTGTTATTATGTTCCAGCTTTATCCAAAAGTATTATTTCTTCTAGTCATTTGATGAACGATTATGATATTTCTTTAAAGGACAAATGTTGTTATATTTTAAGAACAATATGTTTTATGCAAAAGCTATCATTGAGAATGGTATATTTGTTCTTGATTTAAATAAAGAAGTACATAATGTGGATACCAAGAGAATGAAACATGATAATCTAAATACCTCATACTTATGGCATTGTCGTTTTGGCCATATAAATGAAAAATACATGACCAAATTACACAAGTCAGGTGATTTGGGATCATTTAATTATGAATCATTTGATACATGTAAATCTTATTTATTGGGAAAAATGACAAAATCTCCCTTTATTGGTAAAAGAGAACGAGCTAAAATGATTTTGGACTTAATACATTCAGATGTATGTGATCCAATGACTACACATGCCATAGGAGGTTACTCCTACTTCATTACTTTCATAGATGATTATTCCAGGTTTGTATATATCTATCTAATGAAATATAAATTAGAAGCATTTGAAAAGTTCAAAGAATTCAGAAATGAAGTAGAGAAACAACTTGGCAAAAGTATTAAAACACTTAGATCAGATCGAGGTGGAGAATACTTAAGCCAAGAGTTTCAGGATTATCTTAGAGATAATGGGATTTTATCTCAATGGACTCCTCCATATACACCATAACACAATGGTGTATCTGAAAGGAGAAATCGAATACTATTAGATATGGTTCGATCTATGATGAGCCGAGTAGACTTGCCTAAGTCCTTTTGGGGATATCCACTAGAAACTGTTGTTTATGTGTTAAACAGAGTTCCTAGTAAATCGGTTGATGTTACTCCATCTGAGATGTGAAATAACAAGAAACCCACGCTTTCTTATTTAAAAGTATGGGGTTGTCTTGCTTATGTGAAGAGGACAATGTCAGACAAACTGGATGTTAAGTCTGACAAATGTTTATTTGTGGGATATCCAAAAGAAACGTTTGGATATTATTTCTATCATCCCTTAGAACAAAAGTTGTTTGTTTCAAGGAATGCTGTCTTCTTGGAAAGAGAATTTCTCCTACGAGAGGACAGTGGGAGTAAAATTGAACTTGATGAAGTTCAAGACCCACAAATAGAAGATGATCAACCGATTGAACCCGAAACTAAATTTCATAATGATGAGATTGCAGTTGAACTTGATTATACACAAAATCCTAGAAGATCTATTAGGATGCGTTCTATCCCTGTGAGATATGGATTTCACATTGATTCGGATAGAGGCATAAGTGTAATAGAGGACAATAAGCCTACAAGCTATCAAGAAGTTTTGAACAGTTCAGAACGTGATTTATGGCTTAAGGCTATACAGTCTGAAATGGACTCCATGTATGAGAACAAAGTATGGACTTTAACTCAACCACCTGAAGGGATAAAACCCATAGGGTGCAAATGGGTCTTCAAAAAGAAGACCGATATGGAAGGTAATATAGTTACCTATAAAGCTCGCTTAGTAGCAAAAGGTTATCGTCAAAAAGAAGGTATTGACTATGACAAAACTTTTTCTTCTGTAGCGATGCTTAAGTCTATAAGAATACTTTTAGCCATTACAGCTCATTATGATTATGAGATTTGGCAAATGGATGTGAAGACAACTTTACTTAATGGAAATCTTACTGAGGATGTGTATATGACAGAACCAGAAGGGTTCACATCAGGAAATGACGAAAAGGTATGCAAGCTTTAAAGATCCATTTATGGATTGAAGCAAGCCTCTAGGAGCTGGAACATTCGATTCAATGAGACAATCAAAGAGTTTGGTTTCTCACAGAATGAAGATGAACCTTATGTGTATAAAAGGATCAGTGGGAGTGCAATTGTCTTCCTAGTTCTATATGTAGATAACATATTGATCATAGGAAATGACATTTCTCTTCTCCAATCTGTTAAAATATGGTTATCCAAGCAATTCTCCATGAAAGACCTTGGAGAAGCATCCTATATTCTGGGAATAAGGATCTATCGAGATAGATCCAATAGGTTGCTAGGTCTTTCTCAGAGTACATATATAGATAAAGTATTGAAGAGGTTCAATATGGATCTCTCTAAGAAAGGGTTTATACCCATGGTGCATGGGAAATACCTTTCTAAGTCTATGTGTCCGCAGACACTAGAGGATAGAGAGAGCATGAATAGAATACCATATGCATCTATAATTGGTTCTATCATGTATGCTATGTTATGTACACGTCCAAATGTAGCATTTGCTTTAAGTGTCACAAGCAGATTCCAATCCAATTTTGGAGAGGAACACTGGGCAGCTGTCAAGAATATCCTTAAGTACTTGAGAAGGACTAAGGATATATTCTTGGAATATGGAGAGGGAAGTTTGGAAGTAAATGGGTATACAGATGCCAGCTTCCAATCTGACAAAGATGATTGTAAATCACAGTCTGGTTATGTGTTCATAATGGGAGGAGGAGCAGTTAGTTGGAAAAGTTCCAAACAAGAAACAACTGCTGATTTCACGACGAAAGCTGAGTACATTGCTATTTCAGAAGCAGCCAAAGAAGCAGTCTGGATCAAAAAGTTCATAACTGAACTAGGAGTGGTACCTAGCATTGTTGATCCGATTCCTTTATATTGTGACAACAATGGAGCCATTACGCAAGTAAAGGAACCACGGTCTCATCAGCGATCCAAGCATGTTCTCAGACGCTACCATCTCATAAGGGAAATAGTAGCTAGAAATGATGTGAAAATAGAAAGGGTTCCCATAGATGACAATGTGGCGGATCCCCTCACTAAAGAACTATCCCAGATTAAGCATGATCACCATATAAATAACATGGGTCTGAGACATATGAGTGATTGACTATAGTGCAAGTGGGAGATTGTTAGAGAGTATGCCGTAGAGCCCATGTAATAGGGATGTTTTTCATATGTATAAAATTTATATTCTTAATAAAAGGCATCATTCATTTATTAATGCTATGTTTAAATACATGAATTTGTAAATCTTAAATTAATAAGTAAAGTCCTAGATATTATAAACACAGTGCAAAAGCGATCATGAAGGTGTTCATGATGTGAGATATCTATTGCATGCAAATGTGTTAATATCTAAATATCCCTAGTCATAGAATTAATAAGATAGGACATTGTTAATTCGGACAGATTAGCACATGTTATGCTTCTTGAATGGTTCAAGCAGTGGTTCTCATAACTGTGATTATGAAAGATAATCAAAGCTAACATATGGATACTTGTTAGAAGAACAAGTTCATTGGAGACCTGCAAAGAGAATCCTCACATGGATATTAAATCTATGTCAGTGAGGAATCTCTTCATAGCGGTTGTGCAAGTATCCTTAGACTTGAGATCACCAAAGTTATCTTAAGTAGCAAGTGGTATACTTTGACTCCATAACTGATTACTTCCAACTGGGAGTGAACATAGTTAAGAGATTGGATATATTATGACCTACTTGAAGATAGTTAAGTGATTGACAAAGGATTCACCATCCCGACTTAATAAGGAAAGTTATCTCGCATGATTCTATAATTACCTTGTTCAGAGAATCTCTGACCAGAGTAAAATGCCAAGATGGATAGAGATCCATGGAGGGCATTTTGGGAACAATGGTTAAATTAATAGAACATACATAATTAGATTTATATGAGTTGACAGAAATCCATACTCAGAATCTAATTGAGATAAGAGTGGTGAAAGGAGTAATTGCACGGTAACTGTTTTTATGGAAGGGTACAGTCAAACCACATGACTTTCCTAACATTTGGGTAGTCATGATGCCTAGCTAGAGGCCAATCATGACTTGTATAATGATGTATCAAAATATCAATAGATATTGATAAAATGATTTAAAGGAGTTTAAATCATGTGAGTTTTGAATAGAACTCACAATTACATATTATACTGCCAACATGGACAGGAACCCAATAGGTCACACACATATAGAGAAAAGGGTAAAATGACAAGGATAATAATATTTGATATTATTATGAAGGTATCGAAGTGAATATGATAATAATTAATTAAAGAGTTTGATTAATTATGATCAAATAAAATTGTCTGCGGAACTTTTGAGAAATGTTATGTAAATTGGACCTAATTGAAATAATGTATTTCATGATTAATTATTATTGTATTATAAGTGTTATAGGACTACTATAAGTGTTATAGGATTGGTATAATAATTAATAAGTCCATTAGAAGAATTATTAAGGGCCAGAGGAATGAAGCAGTTGGCAAAAACCCTTCTGTAAGGGCCACACGCCAAGTCCAGAACAGAAGGCCTTAATGGCCTATTTCATGCACCAAATTAATTTATATATGTTACATAAGTGTTATGGAATTCACATATTTAATTTGGTTGGATTTGGAATCCATTTGGGTATTTAAATCCAATTAGTTTCACAAAGGGTCTAGTTTGTGGGTTTTGTGTATAGTCTTTTATGAAAAGGTTTAAATTGGATTTAATTAAGCCCAAATGATTATAATTAATTCCAGAGGCCCAATTAATAATTATCCAACAATTTTAAAGTGTTCAATCTCATTAAGGAGTTGGAATTTTAACCTAACTATAAAAGGCCAACTAATGAGGAATTAGGGTTAAGTGATTAAAACAAAAAGAAAGTCTTTTTCTCTAATCTCTCTCTCTTTTTTGCACCAAATCCAAGCTAGCTTCTTGAAATTTCGGCCAGCCCTAGTTAAACACCAATTTGTTGGTTCAATTTATCCCTCTCTAGTGTGGATTACTCATTGGAGGTGTTCGATTTTGGACACTGTGGTTTGCGACAACCCTGTGCGAAGTAAAATCAACTGTTCAACAAAAATCAAAGGTGATTTTTCTTATTCTCATATAGTTATATTGTGTATTCATTGCAAGATCAGATCTAATGGTTAAAAATTTTTAAAATTTCGCTCATGTATGTGATGCATGTAACCGTTAAAATCCAACAAATTTCAGGATTCATACTCAGATGACTCTGACCTCGACGATCATATTCTGCATCGTCTAGCAGCTATTGAAAGACGCGTTCATTATATCTGCAGAAGGGAAAGACAGAGATATTTTGGCCCATCCCAGGCTCTCATTTTTCCATCAACTAAAAATGTACATACTTCTAGAGAAGAAAGTCAGGATGGGTAAGGGTTGTGCTAGTGGGGACTGATTGTTAAAATTTGGTAAAATTCCTCAGTTCAACATGCATAATTTTCTCTTTTTCAAATATTATCTTGAAGCATTTGTTATAGCTAATTGAGATACGACTATCATGAATTTAGTTTGACAGAAACTGAATGAACGAAGACTAAGTAGCTGATTGGATAGGTATATTATGTGTTAATTGTTCTTCTAAATAAAATTGTCTGCTGGTAATTGTTCTGCATTTAGAACTAATTCTTTTCTATAGTTATGGGCTTTGGGTGACGGGTCCATTTTGAGTTGGTTCACAAAAAAATTATATTATATCCATCCTAAATATATAAAATGTGTAAAATTTATCTATTAATTTTTTTAAAAAAATTCTGACAGGAGCTCTGCATTTTTTCCTTTAATAAATAAATTTAGAGTTTTTCTTGTTTAAAAATGATTTCCAAATGAGTTTGTTTAAAAGTGATTCATCAGAATTAATAGTATTTAAGTTATAATCAACAAATGAATGATGCATGATGAGATTTATATGGTTGTTATGTGGAATTTGGTTAGTAATGGTGTATGATAAAAGACAAGTGAGACTTTTCAAAGTTTTCTTATTCAATAGCTATCTCGAAATCTATGCTTGATCAACATCTTTGTTGATTTTCTTAACATTTGGACTTGGATGGCCATTTAAATCTGTGAAATTATAGAGAGTAGCTTTAGATTTTAAGTGTTAATTAATATTTGAATAGAAAATAGATTGATGCTAATCTTGGAAATTTAAATTGGTTGCAATCCACAAACTCCACATCCCTCCCTCATTGTTTTTACTGAAATTTCATTCTGAAATGCTTTAGTTGTATCTAAAATAATTATCCCAAAAAAATAATACTTGCTCTTGCAAAATGAACTTTAAAAATGCATAAATGAGTAAAATGGATTGTTATCAGGTAAGTAGTCTATAGAATTTAAAATGGAATGAATGTTATATTCCAATTACATTTTTATTAAGGTTTCTAGAACTAACCCATTTGCATTATGAAAATATCCCATTTCATCAAAATAGATATAGTTGAATTAAAGTTAGCATCTATCTAAGCTACTTAAACCTTTTAAATGGTTTAAAGACTTGTTGGGAGGTTTTCCAATACATGACTTCCTTAGATAATGGGCTGGCCGGGCAAGTAGGTGATGCTGCATATTCTCTCAGCAAAAGATATTCCAAGTTTGATTTCAGTAGAGCAATGGTGAGTTTGTTTATTTAGTTTGCACCTTGAATATATATAGGTATGTATATAACTCTATTATAAATCAAGTACATAATATATGACACAATATGGTGTTATGTCATATATAGTTCACCTTGTTAAGATTGTTTTAATGATTACATGAAAGTGAGATTAGAATGCATATTATATTTTAAATGGTGTATATGTACGAAGGAATTATGCTAAACATCTTCTGTGTTAACAATTAATGATGAATTGCTTATTGAGTTATTAAGTTATGTTGCCTATATGAGTAATATGTTCATTCGTTTATGCTTGTGATTTATTGCTGAATGTAAGAACTGGGGTCTAAGGTAATTGAAGGTATCAACTAGGAATATTATTAAACTTGGTACTTGTGTAATTGTTGTTACGTGTTAAAAAGATTTTCTTTAGATTATATTGTTCCCCACTAAGCTTTATAGCTTATCACTGGTTTTGTTATCCGTGTAGGTAACAAGATAGGCTTGTTTCTGGGTAGACAGCTGCTATGGCTTAACCATCAGAAGAGGGGATCTAGTTGTGGGCAATTTACCTTTGAGGTTCACAGATGTAGCGAGGCGATTTAAATGTAAATTGCTTTTTATTTTGGAGTATTATAGTGGTTTAAGAGTGTAATATGTAATATTGAATCATCTTAGGAAATGTGATTAATAATGAAAATGGATGTATGAGATTTATAGTAAAATAATTTTTGTATTGTTGTGCCCCTGAAGGGCTAAGGAAATTGTCTGATTTTTAGGTGGATTAGATAAGTTTTTAGGCTTTATATTGCTGGATTTTTATTTGGTGATTAGTCAATTGGACAATTAGAGTTTAATCAGCATACTTAATTTATAAGTATTTCATATTGGACAAGTCTGCAGTTGATGGAGTAATTAAGGTTCAGTATACATATAAAAAAAATCGATTTATCACATGTTTCAGTCAGATTATTTAATAAGGGTGTTACACTTGTTCACCTATAAACACGTATCCTTTTGATACGTCAGAATATCGCACAAAGATACTCTTTTTAACCTCATGGTCCGCATTTATCAATTTTATTTGAGGTATTATGGACATAAGCAACATAATCCTAAGGTCATCAATGTCTCAGGTCGAATTACTGACCAGTCCACAACTTATAAGAAGTGAAAGCAATAAACTTGTACGGCACACAATTTAGAAGACCATTTTTTATAGAGTTTGAGGAATAGACAACTGATGTCTACTCCCTTTTTCATCACATAAAGCTTTAAATTCATCAGAAAGATATCATCGACCATGGTCGGTTCTTAAAGCTTTAATTTTCTTGTTCAATTGATTCTCAACAAGATTTATAAAAGTTTTAAAGCAACTAAATGCTTCAGACTTATGAGAATCATGCCTAATATAATCATCTATATTAGTGATGAATAATAATAGGCTCTATCTCTTGCCCTAACATTCATTAAATCACAAACATCTGAATGGATCAATTATAATGGAGTTCTAATTCTAGTTCCCTTTTTCTGAACGGTTTTCTCACTAGTTTTCTTTTCGGGCAGCAATCTTAGGTAGGTAATTCAAGCTTATTTAAATCACCAATCAATCCTACTTTTACTAACTGACTCATTCAGTTTTGGTTAATGTGGTATTATCTAGCATGCCTTAATTTCACATTATGCTCATAACAATGTGAAATAGAAGAAGAAATTAAAGAAAAACTAGTAGTATTTTAATAATCAGGATCAATATCCATGATAATGAAAATATTCAAAACAAAAACCAGAACCACATTAAGCATCATCTAAACATAAGCATGCGTTGTTATCCTTAAAATGTAAATGAAAACTAGTTTCATTAAAGCAAAAATAGAAACTAACCAAATAAAAGAATCTTAATCTTTTTTGTCACAAGGTCCATTACTTCTGGATCTATCACCCATAAAGGATGAAATTTAGTAAAAAGACATAACTAGATACATAGATTTTACTCACTCATGAGTCATAATGGTGTACCTATTGGGACATATTTAAGTCTCTTACACAGTGATATTTTTATTGGTAGTTGAAAAAATATTTCACTCTTGAAATATTTATCCTTTTATTACCCTTGGACCTTATGTAATTCTATTTTATCTTTTGCCTTTTAGACTCTCGAGTTTTTCCTTTACCCTTACCATTAAAGCTTCCATTCTTGTTCTGGTTAGAACTTATTCTACCAGAACAAAACTGAGCCATATGCACTACGACATTGATCTTAATCACCGCCATACAGTCCTTTTCAAGCTCTAAATGACAAGTAACATTCCTAAATGTCTTAATCTTATCCATATGAGTTAGTTGCATATTCATATGCTCCCAACTCTAGGATAAAGAATGGATAATAATTTGAACCTGTTGCTCATTGATAATCTTATGATCAGGTTTACTAAGCTCACATATCATCTTATCTATCTCTCTTAGATGTTCTCGCATTATATGATCAGACTTTTTTTGATTAGTATCAAAATTTGATCACTAATGATTGACAAACGTATCCCCGAATTTTCCTGCAAAGCGATCCACAGATCCATTGCATTTTGATACTTGTGAAATTTGCTTAGCGATATCATCATCCATTTGCACTTAGCAATATGGTACAAGCAGTGGAATATCTCTTTTTCATGCCACATAGGCATCTCGGTCTTGCTTATTCTAGACTATGGTGCCATGCTTAGATTTATTCATAATCAAACTTAAGGTTTCTAAAACCTCTTGCTCTTCAAGCACTTATTATATGTACATATTTCATTTGGATCCTCTGATCACTAATGGAGTAATTATTACACAATATTAAGGAGATCAAGCAATACATGTTATTTACTATGCATCTGAAAAATTAACCTAATAAAGTTATATATTAGGCTCAAATTTGAAAAGGTTACTTAAAGTTTTTAATTACCCTCTAAGTCCTAATGTCTAACCTTACCAGTTAAAATTTTATGAATAGTAAATATCGATTGTTGGGCATTAAGCTTTTAAACTTAATTTAGGATATTATACATAAGATAATATAAGTCTTAACTCAATTATCATGCAATCATTTTACTCATAAAATATTGCTAAGCAATTAACAACAAAATAAACACATTCATAATAAATGTTAAATGCCAATATAATATCCAAAAGATAAATAAACTCATTTATTTAATTAATCATTAAATATCCAACAATCTCAAAGAGGAAACATTTAAAATAAGATAAAATACACTTTTCTTTAATCTAGCAATAGGAAACATAAATCCTAACCATAAATCCGTTAACCAATAATAACTTGACACTCATGTCAATAAGTCAGGGAACTTAGAATGTGACAAAACTAGTCTCGTCACTGGAAATGATTTCTCAATCCTTTCGATCAAATCAAAAGGTATGTCATAAAATTGATGATGAAACCATGGACGATACACACAATGTCCACTTCTGAGCACCATCTTAGATTTAATGTTGCTTCTCAACACTCCTCTTTTGGTCACCAAAAATAAAAACTGGATAATGGTTTTCTTATAAATTCCATTTTCCTTGATCCAAGCATCAACCAACCAGTTTTTCATATCTGGATGGCAATCAAAAGAGTCTTTCATCACTTTAAACAAGGTCCTGTCAACATCTCCTTGGTCCAGGCCATCAGCCCAAATACACTCTTATATCTTTTCATGCATACACAAAATATGATGCACTATTGCATCAATGTCATCAGCTCAAACCTTTTTATGCATTCTCATTTTGCAAACCATTTGCACCTTTGCTTCGATTTTTACAATTCCTTGAGAAATTTATGGACATCTAGGAGTCATTATCTTCACAATTTTTGTCACACATAATAGAAAATTAAATAGTAAGTACACTCATGCACAAACATATATGATTGAAACTCATTTCAATCCAAAAGATAAAGACAAACTGTTACTCATAACAGAATATAAATAGTCAATACACTCATGTACAAACACACATATGATTGAAACTCATTTCAATTAATAAATAAAGCGATATCCACAAAATATAATTTTCAAACAAATTTGAAAATTTAAGAAGGCAGGAAAAATTTTTTTTCTCAATTTTTATCAATTTTAAAATATTTTTTATAGGAATAAAATCCAAAAAATATTTTCTGGTCCTAAAAAAATTTTCAAAAAAATGACCAAAAAATAAAAAAAAAATTGAGCTGATTTGAAGGTTGGAGGAGGCCACACTCGCCAACACGCGCCGACAAAGGTGGGGTTCATGAGCCACATGTGCGATAGACGGACCACGTGCCATCTGAGGCACTCTGCCACGTGGTGCGATTTTATTAGGCCACGTGGCGGCTGCATATTTGTCCACGTGAATGCCACGTGGCATCTACTGGACAGACAAAATGGACATGTGGCATGACCACAATCTGCCATATGTCATCCAGTCACTGGCCCACATGTTGACACGTGGCATGACTTATCAAGCCATATGTCTAGACCCCCCTGATGCCACGTGGCTGCACTGCAGGCTGTCACGTGTCTAGACCTCGATGCCATATGGCTGCACCGCAGGCTGCCGTGTGGATGCTAGGTGGCATGACACATCATGCCACGTGGATGCCATGTGGCATGACACGTCATGCCATGTGGCATAACCCTTGCCACGTGTCAGTCCCACATGCTGCCATGTGGTGCCATGTGGCATTTATGCGGACCCTATTGACACGTCACCTGACATGTGGCACCTCACCATAAGGCCACGTGTTGCTTTTCCATTGGGCCATGTGGCTGAGTGATGTTTCACCCAGCGCACATGGCCAGGCGTGTGCTGAAGACGTACCCTCTGGCACGCGCCCAGCACATTGGTGGCGCGTGCATGCCACACACCATCTTTTCGGTGGTTTCAGGCCACCAAATTTTTTCTAGGGTAGCATTTTCGAGGTCTCTGATTCTAATGGTATGGTCAAAAATAAAAAAATTTTCACTCAAAATTTTAATTACGGATTTTTAAATAATTATTTAATTTCGGTGTCCAAAAATCACAAAAAAATTCCAGACCATAATTAAAAAATTTGATATAGAATAAATCTAATATGCATATCAATTCAGCCTACTAACATATTTGAATTTTTACAAAAAAAAAACATATCTACATAATAGACATGCTGTAACGCAAAAATATGAGCTCTGATACCAATGAAAGAAATATATATATCACAATATATTGCGAGAAGTAGACATAAATATCTCTCGAAGTGCAAATCGTTGAAGCGAAAGCAGAAATCGATTGTTTCACGTTACCGGTAAAGCCTATCATTCACGTGTCACGAACTATGAGATGAAAGTATAAATCCACGAATTAAAAGCCCCTTAGATAAAGAGAGAATATGAGAGGTGATAAACCAACAGAGTTTTGGTATCTCTAATTTTCTTTCCTTTTTCAAATGAAGAAACTAAGCACTTATATAGGGCTCTAATTAAGGAATACTTAATTTTCTTAATAATGATGAATTGAATTGGCAGTTACCATATTAATAAAAAAATAATAAATATAGTAGTTACGAAATTAATATGTAACTACCTATATTAATACACACATAAGTGGTAGATTCCCTAATTAAGGAAAAAACCAATATGGACTTAATTTCATATAAATTATTTCTTGTTTCGATATTATTTCTATTATATCGAGGCCAATTCAAACTCTTTCAAAATTAATCACAAAAATAAAATAAAAAACAAATAAAGAAAATAAGTTAATAAAGAAATAAATTAAACAAAGAAAATCAACGCATAAAGAAAATAAACAAATAAAAGAAACAAAGATAAATAAGGGAAAGGAAAGCAAAGAAAAGAGACAAGATGATTTTAAGAATAAAAGAAAAGTTTTAAATTAGAAAATGATTTATTTACATATTAAAACAAAAATACTTTTTATTTAGAGAAAGATTTGATTTTCTCTTTTGTGAAAATTATGATTTTTATTATAAAATTTATCATTTTTAAAAGAAGTTAAATTCTAAATTAAATAAAATTAAATCTAAACAAATGGAGAAAACAAAATAAATCACATATTTACAAATATGAAAAAAAGATAAATCATACATTTAAACATAGCAAGCAAATATCTAAACATGACCATTAACTAAAAAACATAAAAATCTAATCATGGAAAATTAACTAAAAATTATACAATTGAGTAATATCTTAAAAAGAAAAGCAGTTGAATTCTCTATCACAATGTGAAAGCCAATTCACAAATTACAATTAGAAATTGACAATAAATTAAAATATATATTATTTTTTTAAGGAATAAATAAAAAATCTAAGTCTGGTTGTGCTGCACAAATCAAATATATTATGGGAACTTTATGTGTTTAATCGAGTGTAATTAAATTGATTTTTATATTTGTAAAATGTTACCAATTTAAAATTGATATTTCTAGATTGAGAAGTTGATAACTAATATATTTATGAATATATTTTTATTTTTTTATATATGGTCATTCATACTATTTTTTTTAATTTTTATAAATAATTATATTTTAAAATAAAAAATAAAAAAAAAAAAAAACCGCTTCAACCTGTCAAACTAGTTAAACCCTGAACCAGTTGGCATGCTGATTCGACACCCAGTTCATTTCCCAAAACATTACAATTAAACACTGGTACAAAAAGGGAATTAAATAAATTGCAGACCGGAAAGAAAAACCCGCGCAGATAGAATTCACAGGCGTGAATTTCAAAACCCCATGACATGATTCACAAGGGACAACAATTTACAGCCGCGAATTATGAATTCATGACCGTCGCTTAGCTTGAGGACAGAACAAGACAACAAAGCCACAAGCATGAAATGAGAAATGGAAATGGTGCAAAATAATAGCATAAACATGAAAAATAGAATATATCTAATTAAATTATACAAAACATAAGTAAAATTAGATAGAAAAGGGCATAGGAAAAAACTTTTCGCAAAATTTTAAAACTGAACAATTCCTAGGGATGAAATCTAATCATAGGAATAAAAGGAGATAAAAAAAATAATTTTAAATAAAAAAATATAAAATAAAGGATGATAAAATAAAATAAAAATTTTAATAAAAATGGATTCGATCCCTCGCGGCATAGTGCCTATCATTGGAGGAGCATCATGGATCAAAAAGAACAAAAAAATGAAAATAAATTAAAAATGAAATATAAAATTTTAGAAATGAAAATAACATGTTTTGCAAAAAGACATAGAAAATGTGATCCTCTCCTTCCAAGGCAGTGCCTATCAACGAGATCACACCAAAAGGAGAAGCTGAAGAGGAACAAAAAAGAAGTTAAAAGAATAAAAGAAAAGAAGTTAAAAGAATAAAAGAAAAATGCAGAAACAATAATAAAAAGAAACGAAAAGAAGAAAAAGACGAAGTTTAACTCAGTCTAATTACTTTCAGGATTTGGCTATGAAATCTCTAGGATTAAGGCGTGAATCCAATTCAAGAAGTGAATTTGATTCAAATGAATTTAAAAAAGGGTTAATTACAAATTAAAACTCAGACTATATGATACCTTACAATATTGGATCACATCTTTAAAAACTTATAATGTCAGTTCCCAACTTCGATTTTTCTTTTAATTGATAGACTTCATCGCTATTCCGTCGCTGTTCTATCACTATTGAAAGGGAATGATGGAATAGCGACGAAATCTCTCAGTTGTAAAGGAAGTCGAAGTTGGGAGTTGAAATTATAAGATTTTAAAAATAGGGTCCAACATTGTAAGGTACCATATAGTTGAAATCCTTTTTTTTTTTTTTGTAATTAACCCTTAAAAAAATTATGCTTTTAGTGTTTTTGTATTGCTAGAAAAAGTGATGTTTTAAAGAGAAAATCCAACCCTAATGAAGTTTGCCTTTCTCTTTATATATAGAGAGAGAAGGAAGTTACCAAATCTGCCCAAAGGCAAAGTCACAACCATGAATTGTTTCTTTCGCAAGAACTAGCGCGTTCTCATAAAGGATGACCATGAATTGCATTTCTTGGCTGCAAATTTCGTGAACTGCCTTATGTGGTGCTCTTAGCTCCTTTTCGGTCTCAAAACAAGACCCGATCCTTTTCAAACCTGGTTTAGGTTGTCAGGGCCCTTAGGCCCTCAACTAAGGATAAAAGCTTACTCAAAACTTTTTTTTATTTTTAAATTTAAAAGAATCCTTGAACCAAATAAAAATTTAGTTTCCTTTCACATGACCTTTATCATCATAAAGAAATTCCTAACACAGATGACTCAACCTGGGATATCTATAGTAATCAAAGAGATTAAATTACCTTTCTTTTCAAGCCATTTTTGAAATTTGACACAACCCTTCTTTATGTGTAACACCATCATACACCCCCCCTAGAAGGAATATGAGAGCACTACGAAATTTAATCACTTCCAGGCCCTCAACAATTACAAAAATACCAACCCTTTCCCCACTACTCTTTTACACTAAAACTTGTACACTCACTAGCTCTATTCCTCTTAGGGTACATCTTGGATCCCCACATTATGTGTTCCTTCTTTTTACCAAAAAAAAACCACTTTGATTCTTTCTTAATCTCAAATTGGGGAGGAATGTGTTTTTTCCCTTTTTGGCTTGAGTTTTGTCCTTCTCATGTGTTGCTGGCATTGCACTCTTTCCCACTTCCATCACAAGTTTTTTTCTCTTTTTGAATACACATATCATGAGATCATTTATTGACCATTTATCCTTGTTTGGATTGTAAGAGATCTTAAATGGCCTATATTGCTACAACAAAGTATCATAATATAGTGCATCTAGAAATACTTAGAAACTATGAGAAATGAATCTAACATCGTAAAATTGCATGTGGGCTAAATTTTTAATGCAATTAAATTCAAACAATATGATAAAATTATCAAAAATTATATGCTTAATACATCAATCCATAAAATATTACTCGATATTCTATCTCAAACTTTATGATAAAATTATTAAATTATTATCCATAATTTTATGTGGGTAAACTAAGAAAAAATAATTTAATAACTGATAAGTGTGAATTTGAGCATGTTTTTAATATGTTTTTGGTATGCTTAGTATGTTAATTTAGTAATATTTAGGTTAATTCAATGTTTAATTTTGTAAATTTGCAATTTAAGGTCTTAATTGAGAAATTTGTTGCTTTTAGGTACTTATTTGAAGAAAAGAGGAGTTTGCAGGGCTAAAGTGTAAATTTGACAAATAAAGGTGTTCATTGTAAGTCCAAAAGAGCACCACTCGGTGGAGTGATATCTTCACTCTACCGAGTGGCTAAAAGAGGAAAAGATGGGGCCTTTAATCAAGTCCAGAAGAGTACCACACGGTGGAGTGATATCCTCACTCTACTAAGTGATTTAAAGAAGAAGAAGAAGAAGAACACCATTTGGTGGAGTGATATCCTCACTCTACCAAGTGACTAAATCTCACTTGGTAGAGTGATATTTTCACTCTACCATGTGACTACACCTCACTCGGTGGATTGAAATATCACTTTATCGAGCTCAGTCTTTGATACCAATTTAAACTCTGATTCTTGCCAGTTTGGGAATTCTTGCTAATTGGTAAGTCTTCTGGTCTGGGAAGTTTATAAGAGACAAATTTCTTCCTAATTAGAGGTTATAAAAGCAATAAGAGACATCGATTAGAGGTAGAGACCTAGGGATGAGAATTACAAATTTACTTCATTTTTAACCTAGTTTTCTCTAGATAATTTTGTACAGTACTTTAGCTTAGTTTTTATGTTTTTCTTAGTTTGCAATCCTTGTAAAGACTCAAGCTTTCTACTGGTGTGCGAATAAGTTATCAAAAGCACGTTTGAAGCTTTATGAGTATTGTATCTCTTTATTTTTGTTTTTCGTTCGTTTTAATCATATTCGGTAAGTAGTTTTCTTTTCTTTTGCTAAAGGATGCTTGAATCCTTAACTTTATATTGTAATGACTTAGTTTGCGCTTAATGTGATACAAGTTGATTATTTCTTGATTTTGCGCAAATTCTTACCTTTGGTTATTTATAATTTGATTGCTGACTTATTTGAATTAATAGTTGATGATTGATTTATGCATGATTATTGGTTTGCATGTTCTTAAGTTAATTTATTGGTATTAATGCATGATTATGTTCTGAGTTAAGGTGTAGTTATGCATTGGTAATAATAGATTAAGACTAAGAAAAGTTAAAATCAAGAATAGATGAAAGTTAAATTTACTTGCAAAAGAGTTTAATAGACATCTAGGAGGTTAAAATAAGATCTTTATGCTAAGTGTTGAATAATTCTTAACAGGAAAGGTTTAATACTTAGAATGATAATCTTGATTTAAGTTATCTTGCTTTGTTCATCTGATTTCTTCATAATCACTTGTGTTCTCTTTTTAATCAAGTCATTATAATATAAGTTAAGGTGGATATTTCCTTTAGCAAGAGAATTTCAGTTATTGTTTTGTGTTTAATTCATGTTAGTTTAATTTTAGTTTTTGTTTTGCTTTATTATCTATTTAGTTTAGTTCTTGCCTTTAAATCAAAAACATAGGAAACAATCTTAGATTAAGTTAATTCATATATAGATATTATTCTTAACAATTCATATTCCCATGGGTACGATATTTGAGGTCTTAATCTATATTTTCCTATATTACTAGCTGATCTAGTACACTTGCTAGACACAGGTCAAGTTTTTGGTGCCGTTGCTGGAAAACAATGGTGTTATTTATTTGATATCCTTGATTGAGTTAGTCTGAGATTTTTATTTTGTTTGATTTGGCTATTGTTCTTTGCAGGAAAATTTTATGACATTCTTCAAGATGATACAAGATGATGTCCAAAACTATAAATTGTTCCTTTTGAAACAGCAAATGAATGAATTAATAAGAGAAAGGGAGGAATTGAAGCTCTTAAATGCAAACTCACCAAGTCCTTACTCACCACTATCCTTTGTTAAAGAGTCTATTTCTTCATTGATTTTAAGAACACAAATGGAAGAATTGAGGAGAGAGAATCAAAAGCTACAATATTCCTTGTAAAATTCACTAGAGTCTAGTACCTCCACAATTAAATGTCTTCATGATTTTTTTTATAAGGAGAGGCAATTTCGGGCTAAAAAAGAAGAGTGGGAGGCTACATTGATCAAGTTTTTTTACTTTTTTTTGTTATTCTTGATGTTTTTTCTACTAGAAATATCTTGATTGTTTTACTTCTTGGTTTATCATAGTGGATTTAGTTATAAATCTAAGTGATACAGTTGCCTCATGAGCTAATACAATGGGAGAAAATGTTGGTTTTTCTTTAGTTACTGCACCATTATCAGGCAGTAACTACTTAACGTGGAGCACTATAATTCAAATCTCATTAGGCACCAAAGATAAATTAGGTTTTATCAATGGTACTGAGAAAAAACCTAATGAATCAAGCACAGACTTCTTGAAATGGAGAAAATCTTATTATTTAGTCAGATCTTGGATCTTAGGGTCTCTTTCAAAGGATTTAGCTGAACATTTCTTGTATTGTTCCACTGCTAAGATTATTTGGGATCAATTGGAGGAGAGATTTAGTGTTAGTAATGGCCTAAGAGTTTTCCAAATCCAAAGACAAATTAATTCTATTAAGCAGGGTAATGTAGATCTAACAGTTTATTTCAACAAATTGTTGAAACTATGGGATGATCTCAATCGAATTAAACTATTGCTATTTTGCAATTATGGACAATGTACTTGCAATGTTAATAAAAGACTTGAAGAAATGGATCTAAGTAATCATTTAATTCAGTTTTTAATGGGATTAAATGAGTCATATGAGGCAGTGAAGAATCATATATTGATGTTAGAACCTATACCAACTGTTAACAAGGCTTATTTGATAATTCAAACTATTGAATCTCAGAGACATGTTCATAAAGTTCTTAATGATTCTCTGGATACTAGTGTGATGATAGTGAAGAGTAATGATAAGTCTAAGGGAAACTAGAAAAAGAAAGATAATAACAAGAAGGATGATTATTTTTGTGATTTCTGCAAGGCTACAGGGCATGTAAGGGAGATTTGTTTCAAACTGATTGGATTTCTCGACTGGTATAAGGATCTAAAAGGAAAGAAGGATAAGAGTTTAGCCAAAGCTCAAGTGAATATGGCCGAGTCACCAGTTGATGTATATGTTGATGATAAACAATTATGGATGGCAAAATTCATTAAACAGGAAATGGCAAAAATACATTAAAGGAAAGCAAGCTGCTAGTGATACTTTTGTCAATTTTGCTCATACACATATCGGTGACTTTGTAGGTATGATGAATCAATCTTTCCTAAATGTCAATCCTAAACCAGAGCATTGGATTATAGACTCAGGGGCTACTAATCACATTTGTGCCAATCCAAAATTTTTCCAAAAGCTCTTTACATTGTCTATTCCTACTTCTATACATTTGCCTGATGGACGTATTACTAAAGTAATTCAAAGTGGTCCTATAGTATTGTATGATCAAATCATTTTAAAAAGAAACTCTTTTCTTGCCTTCTTTTAACTACAATCTTCTTTCTGCAAATAAGCTTACCTAGTTTAACTCATTATTTTTCTCTCTTTATACTGATGTGTGTCTCTTGCAGGACCTGAAGAGTAAAAAGGTCCTTGCTGTGGGAAAAGTTTCAAGTAGTCTCTATATACTAGATAATCATTCCTTTTAATCAGAAATTGTAATGAAGTATAACTCTTTTATTTCTTTGAATAAGACTGAGTTATTAGCTTTATCTCAGTCTCCTAAACTTGCTTATATTTCACAGCATGATTCTTCTTATTGTAATGATGTTGTCAAGATTAATAAAGTTGATTCTTCAGTGTCTATATGGAATTTAAGGTTGGGCCATCCTAATGATTCTGTTTTGCAGCATTTATCTTTTATGCAGCAAAATTTTCATTCTTCTAAACTGTGTCCAGTGTGTCCTTTAGCCAAATAAAGTCATTTGTCTTTTCCTCTAAGTGTTATTCATAGTATTACTGTGTTTGAGTTACTTCATCTTGATATATGGGGACCTTATAGAAAATAATCTGTAACTGGGGCTTATTATTTCCTTACCATAGTTGGTGATTCCAGTAGATGTGTTTGGACTTATCTTATGCAACATAAAAGTCAAACTTATACCATCATGCATCGGTTTGTTAGCCTAATTCATAATTAGTTTGTTGTCCATATTAAATCCATTTGGACTGATAATGGCTTGGAGTTTATGAGTGCTAAATTTCAGTCTTTGCTTGTTGACTTTGGTATTATACCTCAAAGGAGTTGTGTGCACACTCCACGATAAAATGGAGTTGTTGAAAGAAAACATAGACATTTGCTTCAAGTGGCTAGGGCCTTACTTTCTTAGGCTAATTTTTCGAACACTTTCTGGGGAGAATTGATTCTTCATGCCACTTTTCTTATTAATAGGCTTCCTACAAGGTTGCTTTATTGAAAAATACCTTTTGAAATCCTGTATCAAAAGTTACCTGTATTCTCTTTTAAGAATTTTTGGTTCACTTTGTTATGTTACTAATGTTTCTCCCTAAAAGGATAAATTCAATCCTAGATCTGCTGCTTGTATTTTCTTGGGTTATTCATCAGGTGTTAAGGCTTACAAGCTATACAATATGAAGACTAGAAAGGTGTTTTTGAGCAAGGATATGGTCTTTCATGAAGAAGTTTTTCCTTATATCAAAGAAAATGCTCCTTCTAATTCTGTAGGTTTTGTTTCTCTACCTTTGCCAATAGTTGATCGGTTTGAAGATGATATTCTTACTGAGCCTTGTAATCCTACAAATGTTGTTAATATTGAAGAACTAGAAAGTATTTCTAATGTTCCAGTAGAAGATGTTTTTGATGATGTTATAGCTAATGAAGATGATGATGATGAGGTTCCTTCTACTTCAGTCGAGACAACTAGACATAGTGTTCAAAATAAGGTCAAGCCACAATGGATGTGAGATTTTGTCTCTTATGCTGTTCTTTAACCTTGCACTTATACTTTACCCTCTACTGTTAATGCTTATCGAGTTCCAGATTTTCCTTTTGCTGTTCCTTCTTATTTTACTGCCACTCATACTTTTTTATGGTTCAATTGGATACTGTTAAGGAGCCTAAATCTTATCATGAAGCAAAGTTAAATTCTTATTGGGTGGCTGCAATACAAGCAGAGTAAGATGCTTTGGACAAAAATCATACATGGAAGCTAACTTCTCTTCCTGCTGGTAAGGTTGCTATTGGCTCTAAATGGGTATTCAAGTTGAAATTAAAGGCTGATGGGACTATAGATAAATACAAGGCAAGGTTGGTAGCAAAAGGATATAATTAGGTGGAAGGGGTCGATTATATAGAGAGTTTCTCTCCAGTTGCCAAAATAGTTACTTTCGTGTATTTTTGGCTTTAGTTGCAGCAAAGCATTGGTCTCTTTCTCAACTGGATATTAACAAAGCTTTTCTTCATGGTTTCATTAATGAGGAATTGTACATCAAATCTCTTGAAGGATATAATAAGGCTGCACCGAATCAAGTATGCAAGTTACACAGATCTTTATATGGCTTGAAGCAAGCTTCTCGTCAATGGAATGCTAAGTTTACTTCTCATTTGTATAAACTTGGTTTTCATCAATCTCAGGTTGATCCTTGCTTGTTTAGCTTTACTGATTGTAGTGATTTCTTGGCCTTAATTGTTTTATGTTGATGTTGTGCTGATAACTGGTACTTCTAATGAGTTGATTGACCAAGTTAAAGCTTCCTTGCATGCAGCTTTCACTATTAAAGATATTGGTCAGGCATAATACTTCTTGTTAGAGATTGCCCATTCTAATGATGGTCTTTATGTTAGCCAAAGAAAATATATTTTAGATTTGATTGAAGATGCAGGGTTGATGGGTACAAAGCCAATGGTCACACTATTACCTAAAGGCCTTCACTTAATTGTTGATCAGGGTGAACTTCTTGCTGATCCAACTCCTTCTAGACAACTTATTGGCCAATTACTTTATCTCAATTTTACAAGACCTGATATTACATATTCAGTTCATCAACTTAGCCAATTTGTTCAAGCACCCAGAGATTCTCATTAGAATGTTACCATGCATGTTCTTAAGTATTTGAAAAATTATCCTGCTACTGGTTTGTTTTATTCTTCTCACAATACTTTGTAATTATATGCCTATAGTGATGCTAATTAGGCTTCTTGTCGAGACACATGAAGGTCTATTATTGGGTTTTATATTTTCCTTGGTTCTTCTCTTATTTCTTGGAAATCAAAGAAATAGGGGATTGTTTCTTGTTCTTCAGTAAAGGCAGAGTATAGAAGTCTTGCTTCCACTGATTGTAAACTTCAATGATTGCTCTATTTGTTACAAGATTTCCACGTTTCTCCTTCTTTACTTATTCAGTTGTGGTGTGATAACTAGGCTGCCATTCATATTACCTAGAATCCTGTCTTCAATGAATGCACCAAACACTTAAAGATTGATTGTCACCTAGTTCAGGATAAGTACAAAAGTAGATTATTACTGCCTCAACACATATCTTCTTCTTCTTCACAGCTTGCTGACATTTTTACAAAATCTCTTTCTGCTCCTCTTTTTCAATGTTTTTTATCCAAGTTGAGCCTTTTTTAACTCAATACGGCTCCAACTTGATAGGGGGATGAAGATTGTATTTATTTTAGTAAGGGTAGTATAGTCTTTAAATAAGCTGTATGCATAGTATATTCTTGTATATATAGAACTATAACATAAGATTTTAGTGTGGTTTTAAGATATGAAATTCATTTTCTCTCATCTTCTGTTCTCTCTCTGCTTTGAGAGTTTCTTCAATAATAATATCAGATATTATTATATATGTCATTTTACCATAATATCTTTTCCATATACGTATGTGACCCATTGGAATTTTTGGTCCACTTGGTAGTATAGGTAAAATTGTAATTAGTGAATTGCATGATTTAAACTCTTTAAATCATCATATTAATTTTATAATTAATATTTATAATTTGTTCATGTGCAAATCATGAGAGGTGTGGCTCCAAAAATTTCGATTACATGAATAGTTCTTTTGGGATAGTGAATAGTGATACCGAGATGAACAGTACCACTTGAAGCCCACATAAATTTTTCTTCACCACTTGAAAGTACAATTTATGAGAACTCCAAAGATGTAATTTGAGGTAAAATTGAGATTAAATAGGCTCCTAA
The DNA here is from genome assembly GCA_037975025.1 of Excoecaria agallocha. Classification (NCBI taxonomy): domain Eukaryota; kingdom Viridiplantae; phylum Streptophyta; class Magnoliopsida; order Malpighiales; family Euphorbiaceae; genus Excoecaria; species Excoecaria agallocha. Next base: position 998,195 of record JBBPFJ010000021.1, on the reverse strand, counting down.
AAGTCCAAAATAAAAATAAGTAGTTGATTTAGATGGATAGTAACCTAGTTTGACTAGTTGAAAAATAATTGTTCCAGACCTCAAAAAAGTAATATGATCACATGAAATCATTAGAAATATTCTAAATGAAATTTTGAAAGTGAAAAATAAATTTTTGGACAATTTTGAAAAATCTAAGTTCAAGATCGATTATTGCACTTTCAAGTTGAGAAATATATCAAAATGAACTCATTTTAATCCGAAATTTTAAACACACTTTAAATAATATTTTTGCATTTTTGGACTAATTTTGGTAAAAAATTGATAATAAAAATTTCGGGTCAATCATAAGGTGACAAGTGGCTAATTTTGGACCCTTGGATTGAATAGTGCTTAAGGTCATCCTAACCATTCATTTTGGGACATTATATAAGGCTGAAAATCAAATTTTTTGGAGGCTAAAAATCTTCCTTCTTCTTCATCTTCATCAACCATAGCTTTTTCCTCCCGAATTCCACCATTAAAGCTCCCTTCAAGCGTGAATTCTTAGTGTCTTTCACTTTAATTCTCACCCTAGATCATTTACATAGCCTCTTTTTTACCTAATTCAAGCTACAAAAGCAAGAAAAAAGCTTAAAATTGGAAGAATTTTTAAAGAAGAAAATCTAACCAAGTGAAAATGAATTTTATTGTTAGAATTAGGTTTTGAAGGGTAGAATAACATGTTCTTAGGTGATTTTGGATTAAATTTGAATGAAAAATTGATGAATTTCATGTTGTGGAATTCGACTTAGGTGACATTTTGGAGGAAGAAAGGAATAGTAAGGAAGATAAGGGTAAAAAAAGGTGGTTTAAAGTTTTTAAGCTTAATTAAGATATAAGGATACAAATACTCATTTATTGAGTCAATTTCACCCATGATCACTGAATTTACGTCTAATCGCCCAAAAGTAACTGACTTATTTTTTGTGACTTAAATGTCACCGAACTTATCATATTTTTACAGAAAAATTATTTTAACCGATTTTGGAGATAATTTTTTTTGGAATGGTGACGTGGCATGCCATGCCATATGCCTGAACACACGTAATATGACACATCAGCAGCTACGTCATCGAAAGAGGTTATATCACATGACATGTCAGCACACCACATCATATTTCTGGACACATGTGGCCTCTTCTGGTGACATGGCTACTGACTTATCGTGCCACATGTATCTAGACATATGATGTGACTTGCCACATCAGTATTCCGGTAAAAGTAATCGTCGAAAATCGGTCAAGATAACTTTTCTGCGAAAATGTGATAAGTTAAGTGACGTTTAAGTCATGAAAAATAAGGCAGTTACTTTTGGACGATTAGGTATAATTTCAGTAACCATAAATGAAATTGACCCCTCATTTATTTTATAATTTTTAGGTTATGTAACTATTTAATTTTGCATGAATTAGCATCCAAAAATTGAAATGGAGTTAAATTAGTGTAATTAGATGTTAATTAGATGAAATAATGGCATTAAAATGAAAATTTAATAAGAGTCACTAAGATGTGAATTTTGACCACTAATGGAAAATTAGGGTTAGTTGTGTTTTTTATGAAATTGCCTCATGATGATTAATGAAAGCATGATAAAATGATATTTGAACCATGAAGAAAAGAAAACACGAAAATGGTTGATGACAAATTTGGCCATAATACGGAAGTGTAAGTTAACTTAGGGAGTAAATTGCAAAAATATAAAAGTTATAAAATTTAGAGATAAATATGTGATTTACTGTACGAATAGGAATTATAATAGATAAACCAGAAAATTTGATAAGTAGTAAAAGTGGACTTATAAGCTATTAAATGAAAATAAATGAATTTTGCATCATAATGTTGGTTGTGAAATATACTATTGCTACCACTACTAGGCATTATAAATGTTTAGCGCGTAGTTTATTTAATGTGAGTAGGAGACGAGGACAAATTTGTAGATTTGAAGAATTTTGGAAATAGTCCTTAAAGCTGGCATGTACAAATGGAAGGAATTTTTGGACAATTGTATCTATTTTGAGACATTATATTTTGGGCATGTACTTGTATAAATTGAAAATTAAATTTAAAATGTAAAATATTCATGAATTGGTTTTGTGTATATATATATATATATATATATGGGAACTCTTCAATACATCACCCAACTCAGTTATGGCACCCAACAAATACATACCAAGGAGTCATCCCTCCGAGTCGCCATTTATAAAGAGGCAAAATTAGGTAAAATCCCTAACTTTGTAAAATCTTCTTTTCGCGGGGGCACCTACTGGCCGATGCTCCATTGCTAGCCACGAGGCTAGTTTCCATCGCCGATTTATTGCTCTTTCCACAGGCAAGAACTGTCTGTCCAACTACAAGGTCATCGCTTCAATTCACTCATGATATGTTATTAGTTTATCAATTCTATTATGATATATTATCGACGATAGCTTTATTACATTGTGCTCAATTACTTGACATCTAAATTAACTCTATTCATTGCGCTTGCTGAGCATTATCATATGGATGGATTCAAACGATCAAACAATTGGTCTTGTGTCAGTGACTTATAGCAGGCTCACATCCTTTTTAGGTGATTAAGTAGTTTACAACTGGCAATCAGCTCACTCCATCTATAATTTCTCCTTGATTAATTTCTTGAATCAAGGATTTAATGTTGCACCCTTCAGGTATCGAAATCTAAATTTTCAGTTCTTTATATGATCATGCCTTAGCCTTATTGAAATTTTTGAATTTAGGCTTGACTTTTCTCAATGCTTTTTGAACTATGATCTCATTAACTGTGAATTTTTTTACTGCGTTGCAATCTTCACTAATGTAATTTAATAGCAAAAGAAAATTGCTACTGCGCCTATCCCCTTTATGTTATCATAAACAATTGTGATATTTTAACCAGTTGGTCTTATTAAATGCTTTGGTTAACAATTCCTAATTTTGGAATTTTTGTAATTTTGAGCACAATCTGCTGCTATTTTGAGATGGATACTTGATATGTATATCAAAATTCATACAGAATATGTTCATATGCATTTAACATGAAATAGAACTCAAATAATTATGAAATAGAACTCTTTGCTTCCATACATGAGCAAATCGTCAAAACATTATCATCAACATACTAGAATCGATGTCTTAAATCACACCAGAATTTAACATTTTTCTTGTTTACTAGTGAAATAAGAAGCATATCAGATCTCCATCTTCTTACTCCTTTAAGACTAGTCTATTGGTTCTATAAGTTATATATTTATATTAGCAAGTTGATACTGAAAATCTCATCTGGGTAACTTTCTACTTTTTCCTTGAGTTGAGCAGTCTTTCAATTCATTTTATGCTGAAATTTACAATACCAATATTATATTACAGCTTTTCATATGACAGATATTCTAACTTCTTCTGAGTTTTCTGGTGGGGTGAGATAGCATATATCTTTTGAGTTTTCTGGTGGAGTTGAGTTAGCTTTATATATCAATTATCTTTTCATTTCTTTTGAGTTTTTTGGTCTGGTTTTAATTGTGCTTTCTAATTATTTATCTTCATGCCATCTTGCTTACTTTTATGTGACAGATTCCAAGTTATCATTCGCAAAAAGTTTTTATAATTATCCTCTCTCCTTCCTTTTCTAATTTTTCCCTTTCCGCTTATGTACATTTCATAAGAGTAGTAATTCACATTATGGGCTTTTATATATAATGAGTTTATTGCACTTATTAACCTTTTTGTGGTAAAAAAAAAAAAAAGGTAAGAGAAAAGCTACCACATTTCTCTGTTTAGACTTTATGATTTATATCACTACAAGAAACATCCAGTTTTTCGACAGAAATTCTCGATCGAAATGAGTGAATTTCTGTAGAAAAATCAAAATAACGACGGAAAATGGCGAAGCAGTATTGTTGGTTGGTACATTTACCGAAAAAAAAATTATTTTTAAATTTACCTACGAAAAACACCTTCCGTCGTAAGTCCATCGAAAAGTTCTGGCCGAGAAATTGTCGTAATTTGAAAAAATTACCGACGAAATTAAAATTCTGTAGGTAAATTTGTCGATGGAAAAAAGTACTCTGTAGGCAATTTTGTCGACGGATTTGAAAATCTGTAGGTAAATTTACCGATGGAACTAACCATACCATAGGCAATTTTGCTAACGGTATATTGTATTCTGTATGCAAAATTAGCGATGGAATTATTTTCGTTGTTAAATGTTGTCTATATTTTTAGCGACGGTTTGCTAAATTTCCGTCGAAAAATATTAAATATCAATTTCTTTCTTTTTTTTTTTAAATATATAGTGCAATCGTCATCAATAATATGATATAAAATATATAATTTACAATAATAAATTAATAGATGTCTAATTCATATTATAATATAAAATTTATAATATTCAATAACACATCTAATAATTTTCTTAAGTTCTTAAATCATAAATCATAAATATTATCCCAAAAAAAATCCACCAAGTTCACAAGTCTTAAACAACATCAAGTCCTACCAAGTTCCACATTTGAAGTCATTGTTGCAAGTCCCAAAAAAACATCTATAGATCAACTAAATTCCAAATTTTAACATAAAATTTAAAGTCCTACATTATCGGCGCGGGTGGATCTAGATGTTGCAATGTATCACCTCCCCCCTTACTTCTTTTATTTTATTACGAAGCTCGGCTACATATTCCATAGTCTTGTGCAATTGACTTGCTAATAGACTAATTGTATTTTGAAATGCAACAACCTGCTCATTGGATGCAGCTTGTCTACTGGAGGCAGTTGTACTGGATGTGGAGACATACGTATATTGTGTATTTACAAAAGATCCAAGGCCAAAAATCCTGCCTTGACGGTCCCTACCACCAACTACCTATAGATACATCTGATTCTCATCAACGTTGAGGTTATCCTGTGACTGTCGTTGTTACATGGCGTCTATATTTTTATCCTGTGACTGGCATTGTTAAATGCTGTCTATATTTTTAGCGACAGTTTGCTAAATTTCCATCGAAAAATATTAAATATCAATTTTTTTCTTTTTTTTTTTAAATATATAGTGCAATCGTCATAAATAATATGATATAAAATATATAATTTACAATAATAAATTAATAGATGCCTAATTCATATTATAATATAAAATTTATAATATTCAATAACATATCTAATAATTTTCTTAAGTTCTTAAATCATAAATCATAAATATTATCCCAAAAAAATCCACCAAGTTCACAAGTCTTAAACAACATAAAGTCCCACAAAGTTCCACATTTGCAGTCACTGTTGCAAGTCCCAAAAAACATCTATAGATCAACTAAATTCCAAATTTTAACATAAAATTTAAAGCCCTACAGTATCGGCGCGGGTGGATCTAGATGCTGCGATGTATCACCTCCCCCCTTATTTCTTTTATTTTATTACGAAGCTCGGCTACATATTCTATAGTCTCGTGCAATTGACTTGCTAACAGACTAACTGTATTCTGGAATGCAACAACCTGCTCATTGGATGCAGCTTGTCTACTAGAGGCAGTTGTGCTGGATGTGGAGGCATGCGCATATTGTATATTTACAAAAGATTCAAGGCCAAAAATCTTGCTTTGACGGTCCCTACCACCAACTACCTATAGATACATCTGATTCTCATCAACATTGAGGTTATCCTATGACTATCGTTGTTAAATGACGTCTATATTTTTATCCTGTGACTGTCGTTGTTAAATGCCGTCTATATTTTTAGCGACAGTTTGCTAAATTTCTGTCGAAAAATATTACATATCATTTTTTTTCTTTTTTTTTAAATATATAGTGCAATCGTCATCAATAATATGATATAAAATATATAATTTAGAATAATAAATTAATAGATGCCTAATTCATATTATAAAATAAAATTTATAATATTCAATAACACATCTAATAATTTTCTTAAGTTCTTAAATCATAAATCATAAATATTATTCCAAAAAAATCCACCAAGTTCACAAGTCTTAAACAACATCAAGTCCCACCAAGTTCCACATTTGCAGTCACTGTTGCAAGTCCCAAAAAACATCTATAGATCAACTAAATTCCAAATTTTAACATAAAATTTAAAGCCCTACATTATCGACACAGGTGGATCTAGATGCTGCGATGTATCACCTCCCACCTTACTTCTTTTATCTGATTACGAAGTCCGGCTACATATTCCATAGTCTCGCGCAATTGACTTGCTAACAGACTAACTGTATTCTGAAATGCAACAACCTGCTCATTGGATGCAGCTTGTCTACTGGAGGTAGTTGTACTGAATGTGAAGGCATGCGTATATTATGTATTTGCAAAAGATCTAAGGCCAAAAATCCTGCCTTGATGGTCTCTACCACCAACTACCTATAGATACATTTGATTCTCATCAACATTGAAGTTATCATGTGATTGTCGTTGTACCTCCTCTTGTAATTGATCCTATCATTATAATTATTTATACTAGTTAGTGATAATTTTAAACTAATATTATGTATAAAATCAATATTGAAATATATACTTTACATACATTTAATTGCCTGCATCGTTCGTTGATGAAAGTCATACCATCATGCTTTTTGGTGTGAGTATGCACAAAGACATATTGCGATGTAGGCTTTTGGCTGGTAGACTTTTCCTGCATATAAAATGGGTAAATTATTTATGATTTGCAAAAATTTTAGCAAAATTTCTTATATTTTTATGATATTAACCCCCTGTTAAACAAAAAATAAATTTCAACAAGACAGCCATTAATAAGGCACCAAGAATCTCATTTCCTAAAAAAATAGAAAAATTAACGTAAAACTTTTATTCAACAACAATAATCAACCATTAAAGAAGAAAATCAAAACCATTTATCAACTTTCACATTCATAAATCTCAAATAGCAAAGAAATTAACATTGTCTGACATATAAAACGAGCCAATCAACCATACTCTATGTTAATTTCTACTATTTCTATGGAATAAATTGGCTAAAAGACATCTAAAAATAATCAGACAATAATCAAACTTAAACAGATCCCAACGATTAAGAAAAAGCTTTTACATGGTCAAAAACTATAATACATCAAATTAAAGATGAAAACTGATGAAAAGTACTATCCGCGATATAAATATAGATAGAAATAAGTTAAAAATATCAACAAATCCACCAAGTTCCAAATGCTTATAAAAGAATGATAGGTTCCATCAAAAGTAAATAATTCAAAATATAAATGTCAAGTTATAATACTTACAATGCGCTCTATATGCTCCTGGTGGGTCATATATCCACCAGTGTGTACAGGTAGACTATCCCCTTCCGGTCCTCCCCATCTGTTACTCGAATTTCGCTCAGAAATAAATTTTGCCACGAGCGTTATCTGGTAATTTTGCCAATTGTTCCATATTTCTTCAGATACAAAAGGAGGTCGTACACCACTAATTTTATGGAAACTAACAAAATCTTTATAACGTGCATGAGTTCGACTCTACCATACATCGTAAATGATAGCATCAAATTTCGAATTCCAAAAAAATTCTTTCTAAAAAAATAAAAATAAAAGTTTGTAAGTGTTTATAAAGAACAATACTAATCTAATCGAAGTAAAAAGATGTTATTTAAATGTGTCTCAAACTCCTGGTAATAGAGATCTTTTCTTTCCTGGTAATAGACATTAATATAAATATCAAGAACTTCTTATTATTACCTGAGTTTGCCTCTTCTTGATCAAGCAATTGAAGCAGAAGGCCGATGTTTCAATTCCTGAACCGAAATGTCGCTATAACTGAAGTGAAGTGTCGTCAGAAGAGGAGTACAACTACTACATCAACCAAAAATACTAAGGATTACAACTTCTACAATTCCAATTAATGGTATACAAATTGCACTAATTTGATGAACTCAAGATCATGTCAGGGATAGATTGAGCATAATTCATCCAGAAGAATTCATATAGTAATTGAAAGTTGAAAAAAGAATTAAGATATCTGCCAATATTTAAGACATTTTATATGGTTTAATTTGGGAAAAAAAATATAAGTATCTTGCATGTACAAAATAATAAAACAAGATATTTAATTATTTATAAGTTAGCTTTTTATTGCAACGCGGCTTCACACAGCTTGGACTTAGCTAACGTTTGTGTGTGTGTGTGTATATATATATAATTATTTGCTATATGAAATTTACTTATTCAATTTATTTAAATTCACATCAAACAAGTTTATGAAGAGGGTAAAAACACTTGAAAATAAATTTTTATCATTTTATTTCATCCCTAAAGGTTAGCTAAGCATTCTTATATATTTTATCAATCTAATTAAGATTAAGGCAATATAACATTCCTCTGTTTCATTCTCTAATTTCATTAGTCGAAATAGGCTAAAGAAAATGATTTTTCTCTAGCTATCAACCTGTGCAAAAACTGTCTTTAATCTAGTGATAACAACTGAGTTCCTAAAACTATCATTAGATTCTGCAATTATTTATTACAAATTATTTTGATTCTCGTCTCATGATGGCTGCAAAATCAAACATCGATTTTTTCTTTTTTTTTTTTTTGGTCTAAGGGACTCAAACTTTGGCACAGATCGAGATGAGCAGAAAAAATTATTGCGCCAGAAGGATCAAGATTACATCCAGCTACGCACTGTGTTTTTTTCAATTGTAATACTGGCTATTATTTGATTAAGAAAATAGATCAGGCTTGTATTAAAGTCATCATTGTCGGTACGATATAGTACAGTTCACTGACAATCCCATAGTATATTCCACCATTCACACAATTTCAGAAATCCCATAGCAAAGAGATTACACCATGAGGTTCCAGTAAAGGAACAAATACAAAGACCAAAACCAGAGCCCAGGCCAAATAAACACAGGGCAACCCCACTAAAAGCTACGTGACATGAGAAAACACAGACCCAAAGAGACTACCCCAATCCAAAGCAGAAGCAAGACACAAATTCTTAATGGCTACTATATCTATTTTCTAAGGCCAAAAATCGAAACTTTGCTGTGAAATCTAACAAGAGAACAAGAATTTATTGATAATATAATGTAAATACAGATGAGATCGAGAGAAAGAGAGAGAGAGAGAGGGGGGTAAGAACGCACCGATTATGGAGAGTTTTAGCCGTCTACGATGGAGGCGCAGTGGCCGTTCCTCGTGCTCTGGTCCTCTGCTGATCTTGTTTGGGAGAGAAAAGAGCAAAGGGGAGATGGGTGATTGGCGGCCAAAAATAGAATGGGATACCTAATTTTACATTTAGGACTTCTATAATTTTTTTTTACTAAAATAATAAAACACACGTGCCATCTCTATCAAGTAACCAAACAAGAAGACATACATATCAAATTTAATGAATTAGTATTTTTATGTTTAAAATTTTAAGTGTATATGTTTATTTTTTTAACCATTAACCAATAATCATTGGTTAATTTATTGCATTTAACAAAAAAAATTACCACTGTTTAAATATTACCAACTACTTCCAATTTATATATGAATATTACCACTGTTTAAAGTAAATTATAACTACAGGTCCATTAATTATAGACACTTATAAGATATTATTTGAAATTAATGGTTTAATTTATTTAATGCAGTTCTATATAAATTTCTTATATCGTTTAAGATAAATTTTCTAGACGCTAAGTTAAGCTTTTTCTTTTCAAATTAATTACTTGAAAATCTACTAGTATTAAGATCTTTTTACTTTTATTTTGATGGTTAAAATAAAGATAAAATGATTGAAATTAATCTAATTTGTCAAAGACTTTTAACTTTTCTCAAAAGATGGCAGAAATATGTATTTAACTTTTACTTAAAGGGGTCCACACTACACCTTAAGTTTTTTAAATGAATTTATTTTACTCTTAATTTTTTATCATTTTTTATTTTTAAATTATTTAAAATAGTATTATTTTATTTTTATCTTAGTAACCAATCACCTGTTGCCAATGTATTATAAATAAAATATATTCATTTTAATAAGTTCCATTAAATAATATAATAATAAAATTCTATTTTGAATAATTTAAAAATAAAAAAATATATAAAAATAAATTTAAAAATAAAATTATCATAATTCGAATAATTGAAAGACAAAAAAATTATCTTATCTCAAAATTTTAAAATAAAATTAAAGAAAAACGTAAATTAGGAAAGAAAAGCAAAGTTTTTGAATGCCAGCTGTTGACTAAAGCTAGCTAGTAGCTTTCCAAATGACGACACATGACAATCTACTGCGCAGTTTTGGATTAAAAAACAAAGAAACTAATCGAAAGTCTTTCATTTTTACGCAAAATGGTGCTAAATCGATATTCATGTCGTGCTTTTAATATGAAACTGAAATCTCCAAACCACTAACAATATTTATTGTGATAATTTTTTTATGGCAATTAAAGAAAAAACAATATTCATATTTAATAATGTCCGCAGAATCTTGACTAAGCAAATATAAAAATCCTCCAATAATTGCATTACACAATCCCTCCAACATCAATGAAATCTCAGTATTAGCATGGATTTGTTGAGGTGGATCTTTCATTCTGTGCTGGATAATTAAAACTAAACAAAATGAATCTTTCAAGGGTAAGTAATTTTTAAAAGTCCGTACTAAAATTGATTCCTTATCTTCCAAATATTGATCCATTACAATAAATATTAATTTAATTTTCAAAATTCAAATATTGATTCATTTAATATTTAACACGTTATTAATAGGCTGAATTTAAATTTAAAATTTAAAAAATTTATATTAATGACCAGATTTACACTCTAATTCCTCTTTAAAATTTCAATTTTATATGTACTATATATAATGGATCTAGGATGCTTGGGACCACTCCTAATCCATTAATGAAATTTTTAATCCAAACAGCCTCTTTTGCAGCCTCACTTGCTGCAATATACTCAGATTCTGTAGTTGAGTCGGCAACGGTTTCTTGCTTCGAGCTTCTCCAGCTGACAGCACCATCGTTCAAAACAAAAACAAACCCAGATTGCGATCTAGAATCCTGAGTGCTGGTCTGAAAAGCAGCATCGGCATAACCTTGTATGACGAGCTCTTCTTGACCACCATACACCAAGAAGTGATCCTTAGTCCTTCGCAGGTACTTCAGAATCCCTTTTACAGCAGACCAGTGCTTCTCACCAGGGTCTTGCTGAAACCTACTGGTTATACTCAGTGCATGAGCAACATCCAACCTAGTACATAACATAGCGTACATGATAGATCCAATAGCAGATGCATATGGGATTCTACTCATGTTGTCCCTTTCCTCTTTGGTTTTAGGGCACTGTTCTTTAGTCAAAGGAACTCCCAAAGCCAAAGGTATGTATCCTTTCTTTGAGTCTCTCATACTAAAACGCTTTAGTACTTTGTCTATGTACTTTTCTTGACTTAGTCCTAAAAGCCGATTCGATCTATCTCTATAGATTCGAATACCAAGTATTGTCTCGGCTTCACCTAAGTCTTTCATTGAGAAACATTTTCCCAACCATTGCTTAACCTTTTGCAATGTTGGAATATCATTCCCAATGAGAAGGATGTCGTCCACATATAGGACCAGAAACACTACTATGCTCCCACTAACCTTCTTGTACACACAAGGCTCATCTTCGTTCTTGATGAAGTCAAATTCTTTGACTGCCTCATCAAAGCGAAGATTCCAACTTCGGGATGCTTGCTTTAATCCATAAATGGATTTTTGAAGCTTGCATACCTTCTTAGGATGCTTGGGATTGACAAAACCTTCAGGCTGTGTCATATACACATCCTCAAGTAAATTTCCGTTAAGGAAAGCAGTTTTGACATCCATTTGCCATATCTCATAATCATGATATGCAGCTATGGCAAGCAAGATCCTAATGGACTTGAGCATGACTACAGGCGAAAAGGTCTCGTCATAGTCTATACCATGAGTTTGTCGAAAACCTTTTGCTACTAGTCTACCTTTGTAGGTCTTATCAGCTTTTAGTTTGAATAACCACTTGCATTCAATTACCTTAGCACCTTCTGGTGGATCAACCAAGGTCCAAACCTGGTTATCGTACATTGATTGCATCTCGAATTTCATGGCTTCAAGCCAATTATCCGAGTCTGGGCTTTCAATAGCTTCTCGGTAGGTAGTAGGATCCTCACGATCTACTAACTCAATAGTGTCACTGTCAGTGATTAGAAATCCATATCTCTCAATCTCCTGACGTACCCTACCGGACCTTCTAGGTTCTTGTGTAATGGGTTCTTGTTCCACAACTGGTTGTGAACTTGATCCCATTTCCAAACCATCCTCTATAGGAGTTTGTGGTGCTTGAATTTCTCCAAGTTTTACTTTACTCCCACTGTCTTTCTTGAGAAGGAACTCCTTTTCCAAGAAAACAGCCTTGCGAGCAACAAATACTTTGTTCTCGGCTTGTGAGTAAAAGTAGTATCCCTTTGTTTCTTTAGGATAACCCACAAACAAGCAGACAGTGGATTTGGACTCTAGTTTTTCAGATGTTAATTTCTTAACATGTGCTTCACAGCCCCAAATCCTGAGAAAAGACATATTGGGTTCTTTCCCAGTCCATACCTCGTATGGTGTCTTCTCAACTGCTTTAGTTGGAGTACGGTTCAATAGAAACGCAGCAGTTTCTAATGCATAACCCCAAAAAGAGATAGGAAGATTAGCTTGACTCATCATAGATCGAACCATGTCCAACAGAGTTCGATTTCTCCTTTCGGACACACCATTCCATTGAGGTGTTCCAGGAGGAGTGAGCTGTGAAATAATACCACACTCCTTTAGATGACTGTCAAACTCTTGGCTTAAGTATTCACCACCTCGATCTGATCGAATGGCTTTTATACTTTTGCCAAGTTGGTTTTCTACTTCATTCTTAAACTCTTTGAATTTCTCAAAAGTTTCAGACTTGTACTTCATCAGATAGACATAGCCATATCTACTGAAGTCATCTGTGAATGTCACGAAGTAGCTAAAACCACCTCTAGCATGTGTACTTAAAGGTCCACATACATCGAAATGTATTAGTTCCAATAAGCCATTAATCCTCTCGCCTTTTTTATTAAAAGGACTCTTTGTCATTTTTCCATGCAAACATGGCTCGCATGTATCATAAGACTCTAAGTCGAATGACCCAAGCACTCCACTTTTGTGGAGTCTTGAAATGCGTTTTTCGTTTGCATGTCCTAAGCGACAATGCCAGAAGTAAGTAGGGTTCAATTCATTTGATTTAACCCTCTTTGTATTAATGTTGTATATGGACTCTTTGTTTTGTAAATCAAGGATATAAAGGCCATTTTGCAACATGGCATTGCCATAAGAAATGCCTTGGCGACGAATATGAGCATTGCCATTTTTAATAACAAAATCAAATTCATCATTATCCAAACATGAAACTGAAATAATGTTTCTGCTCATAGCAGGCACATAATAACAATTATTCAAAACAATACAAAGTCTGGAAGGTAAAGTGAGGTGATAGTCGCCTATCTCCATGGCAGCAACTCGTGCTCCATTCCCCACACGGAGGTCCACTTCACTCTTCCCAAGTAACCGCCTATTTCTTAACCCCTGCACATTTGAACAAATGTGAGAACCACAACCGGTATCCAATACCCAAGTGGTAGAAATAGAAAGGTTAATTTCAACAACAAAAATACCAGAACTGGACGCCTTGGCTCCATTCTTCTTTTGTTCTTCCTTAAAGAGAGCGCAATTCTTCCTCCAATGCCCTATCTTGTTGCAATGGAAGCAAGTGCTCTCACTCTCTTTGAGTTTTGACGCCTTGGGCTTGGATTGGGCCTGAGGTGCACTCCCAACTGATTTGGGTTTTCCCTTTCCCTTTCCCTTTCCCTTAGCAGGTCCCTTCTTTATTCCTTTTTGAACCATTAGTACGGGATTGGTCTTTCGAATGTTTTATTCAGCATTCTTAAGCATCCCATGAAGCTCAGTGACTGATTTGTTCATTGCATGCATGTTATAATTCATCACAAATGGATCATAAGCAGCAGGCAATGATCCTAAGATCAAGTCAGTGGCCAATTCCTTTGGCACTAGTACCTCAAGCTTCTCAAGAGTATCAAGATACCCTTTCATCTTGAGTACATGGGTACTAACAGAAGTACCCTCAGCCATCTTGCAAGAAATTAAAGCCTTTGTTGTCACGAACCTCTCGTGACGAGCTTGTTCTTGGAACATCTCCTTGAGGTGCACCATGATCGCATAGGCCTCTTGGTCCATAAATTGCTTTTGCAATTCAGGCACCATAGTGGCCAGCATCAGACAGGTCACATCATTGGAGTCACTCTTCTTGGTCTCAAAAGTTTCCTTTTGAACCGCAGAGGCATTCCTTCCTGGTTCATCAGGTAAGGGTGCATCCAAAACATACGACTTCTTCTCTTGCTTAAGAACTATTCTTAAGTTTCGAGACCAGTCTATGAAATTGGTGCCATTCAATTTGTCCTTTTCAAGGACCGATCGCAATGAGAAATTGTTGTTTGAAGATGCCATTTTCAATCTACAATAAAATTTAGCAAGATTAAATGAGGTCTTATTTATGATCCCACAAACCGAATTAATATCCCTTTAAATAATTCGCGTTAGTGATTTAATGTGGGCCAAGATCCACTTTTCTCAACAACTTATTAGTCAAGCTGAGCTTGTACACCTAACAAGTTAAGTTACTTAGGTAGGAAAACTCCAATCATGTCTCGTACATGACTCTTGGATCAAATGGGCTAACATCTTAGGATGTTATAGCACAACCCATTTATTAGTTGCCTAGGTCCGGGCATCCCTTCCCATGATAAGTCCAACCTACATTCACAACCCATGCCTCACAAAGATAATCGGGCGCATCTAGGACTCCTAGTCTACGTGACCGATGATCGATGCCTTGACATGTTTCGAATTAGGAAGGCAACTTTGTGACTTACCATTTTTAGGGATTCATTTTATTACGGCTTACATGGCATACGCTTTGTCATCCATACATAGCATGCATATATATATAATTGCATAAAGTAAAGCGTGACAAACATGGGCCCAAAAACCTACAACTAAGATTCTATACTATTACATAAGAATCTTCGAGTTGGGCTTCTCCACTCCGGTGGGCTTCGTCTTGATTTACAAAGTCTTCAAGTATATTCTATTCTAAGAAATAAATGAAACTTTTTCAATAAAACACAATGGCTCGCAGGCCATATTTAATTACAAAAACCCAGGGCCCATGAATGCACCATGCATATCCATTCATCACACCAAACAAGCAAATAAATATACATAGCATTCATGGATCAAACAAAGTCCAATTTTAATTAGATTTAGCCAAGCCCATTAATGGAAATTGTGTACTTGAACCTTTAAGAGATGACCCTGTGATGGGCCTGGGCCGAAGCCCAATGGACTAATTCTCTTATTGAATAAGTTCTCTTAAAAGCCCAAAATACAAACTAGTTAGATTTGTGCTATAAATCAACTCTAGTATAATTTCCAATTTTGCCATTTTTAATTTTATGTCATACAGCCCATAAACATTAAAAATGCATATAATATGTGCTAACATGAATTAAAAATAAAATCATGAAGAACACATATATAGTACACGGCATTCATGCAAAAACAAACAAACAACAAAAACTAGTTGTTTAATGCTTATGTAATGCCATAAAATGCACAAACATTTAAATCAATTTTATGAGTCATTTAATAATCTAAATAAGTCCATAAACATTGATTTAATATTCTGTACCATTTTAATCTAAATGTGTTTTTACCATTTTAATCAAAACAAAACAAACAATGTTGATTAAACATGTAACAAACACAAACTAGACATAGTTTTAAGTGATTTTAAAATTAATCAATTAAATTATCATGGACCAGAATTAAAACCAAATTTAAAAAATGTCCAGACCTGATAATTAATCTTTAAATATCACTTACAAATATGCCAAAAACGTTTTTACATTTAATTTTGAAAACTAGTTGTTAAACTAGCAATTTTCATGCCAACTAGCATCTAGTTTCATAATTAACATGTACCATCAGGTATAAATAATTAAATCCGACCATTACCAGCCCTAATAACATCTTAGGACAGTATATTAACATGTCATATTAATTATAATACCTATCTAATCAATTAAAATCATTTTTACACCAAAACAATGCAAAAAACTCAAAACAGAAAATTTCAGATTTGCATGTTTTCAAAATAACGATTTTTAATTAATTTTTTCATGCATCTAAAGCACTAAAATAAGCATGTCTAGGCTCTGATACCACTGATGGAATATGGCATGGTATGATAATCATGATAGCACAGCGAAAAAACAAAAATTTTATCATACATACCATACATATCCAAAGATAGGAACGAAAACATGCAATTTTAGGGTTTTGAAACTTACAATAGATGATGCATTTTATTCTTTGATTCTGTGATGTCCAGCAACCAAGATGCCTTTATCCACCTTAGTTCTCGATCACCAATGCCAAGGAACAGCCTTTTGCGCCACTCCCTCTATTCTCACACACACAATTACACCGTCGGCTTAAAAACGAGATTGCTAGATCTCTTTTTCGGTATTGTGTAAGGGTTATAGTTTGAAGCTACAAAACTTGATTTTGTACTTCTTTAGATTGCTATTACTGCTCAATAACACAAGAGAATGAGGAACAATCCTTTCTCCTTGTGAAAAATTGAACAAAAGAATTAAGAGAGAGAGAGTCACTATTCACGAGTTACTATTCATGCCACAAAAAAATTAGGTTTAGGGTTTTATTTCTTTTAATATATATGCTTATCCTTTGGCAAGTCATTAATCTGAATTCAACTATCCTAAGATAATTAATTCAAACTCTATCACTTCCTAAAGATAAGTAATATATTTTGAATTAAACTCCTTTGAATTTAAATTCAAATTTGAAATAAAACATAAGACATTTAAATAAATGAAATCACTTAATTAAATATATAAGCGATTTAATTTAATTTAAATTCCTTTAGGCTTTAATATTCAATTAACTTAATTAAAACAAGATAATTAATTAATTGAAATTAAACCTTATGGGCTGAATTTCTCTCTCTCATGGACCAAAGCCCAATAGCAATATTATAACCCATTACATACATTAATTTGACTTTAATCAAAAGCCCAAATTAATGTCCAATACTTAATTTAAATATTTTAAGCCCAATGCTTTGTGTGCGATCCAATAGGTCCATTTAATGTTGGCAATGAATTAATATATTAATTCAAAGGCTATATATATTCTCTAGCAAGATATTATAGCATTCCAAATTAAATGAAAATGCATATGGCATTTGGTGACCTAATGCAATTTCGCATAGTCCCTTACCCATAAATATCAGAATTAATATAAGGCATGGAACTAGTCATCCTTATATACATTAATTCATTTCTTGATATTCCAATGACACTGAATTCTCAGATAAATAATGATTACTCATTATTTCATCTCGGTATGGCCATACACTTCTCAGTTCACTGATCAAGTGGCCGGTGATATTTTTCTCTCTTATCGAGAGGGGTAATCCCTTCACTTCTCTCATGCTCTCTAACATGAATCAGTGCATACCCAATCATACCCGTACTTGTCACTCTGTTACGAGCACGTTAGGTGTATGTCAAAGTACACAGTAATTTATAAAGAGTTTCATAGAGATTTCAGGTCTAAGAACTCCGATACAAAACTTGCATATGAGAAACACTTATGACTTGTACCATGTAGTGTTCTCATGAGCGGATCGAATCCAGATACCATGTTCTTTAACATGTATCTATGATCTCTGATTGACACTCTTGTCCTAATGATCCGTAAGACAGAACTCATAAGATCAGAGAGAGCATACTAGTCTTAATTCATTTGTTATTCCCATAACAATGACTGACTAGGGATATTTAGAATGAAGTCTCATTTGTTTCAAGGTCTTACAATCCATGTGCCTCACACATGATAACTTAAACCGAAACGACATTCTTGGATAGTTTTATCAATTGATATGCACAGGAATACAAAAGATAAAACTAATGCCTCATATTATTAATTTCAAGTGTTTCGTTACAATTCATTGGGGCTAGGGCTTACACTAACAGCCATCACTTTTGAGTGGAGAGAAAAAAAATCAATTTTCTATAACTTTGAAAAAGAACAGAAAGTTATACCCTGGCTGTCAAGGAAGGGAGCTAGCACCCTAAGTGATTATGTTCATCATATTCATGTGTGGATACCGATAAAAGGGTTTTATTTCGCATAAGGCCACACTTACAAATTTGATTTGTATGCGCTTCGAGAGGTTGATAACCGTTGCATCCTTTATATTAAATCAATTGGATCACATAGATCGTGGTGGATTTCTGATGTGGGTTAACTTATGCATTATATGTAAATATATTTGTGAAGTAAATATCTAGGTTTAGTTAAGTTTTTATATGAAATAGGGTGCCTTTTATGTGTTTTTACTGTAAGTGTATATAGGGAGTAAAGGAGCTAAAACTAAAGAGAAATAGGCAAAAAAAACAAGCAAATGAAGAAGACCTATCATGGGCGCAGTGGAGTCGCAAGCGCGACAAAGCAAAAAAGAAGAAAAGAAAAGTCAAACCAGAAAAAAGTTAACATTTGAAGCTTTGTGCCTTGTCGCGAGTGCGACAGGTGTTGCGGGCGCGATAAAGAGAGATGTTGGGTAGTTATTTTTCAAAAGGCACTGTAAAGGAACACCACTCTTCACCAAATGATGTGTACTTCTAGATAGGTACTTGAAGAGTTATGTTACTATAGAAGGGTGCTTGAAGGGTCACAATGCTTAACAAAGAAGTTATAAATATAAATGGTGGTTATGCAATTCAAATTTCAAATCAAGTTTTAAAGAGGCATGACTTTTCACCAAGGGTTGTGTACCTCTAAAAGGATGTTTGAAGAGATACAATGTTTGGCAAGGAATCTATAAATGCAATGAAGATAAGAGAGAAATAGAAGAGAGTTAGGAAATAATTCTTGATGATAGATGAGAGATAGAGAGTGATTAATTTTATCTTTTGAAAGGAAGACAAAGATCAAAGAAGGAGAAGCAATCATTTATGAGTAAAAGGATTGAGATATCGTCTTTTTATTTATCTTTCAATTATCTATTCTTCTTTACAACTTTGTTAGTATTTACTTATTCTTATTATTACAAGTAATCTTTAGTGCATAATTTCTTAATAGTATCATTTTCATTTAAGTAATTCAATGTTCATTATAAGTAAGAGTATAGATCGAGAGATTGATTCTTATTTACATTTATTAGGAATTCATTATCGAATTCACTAGAGAGATTAGGATGTTAAGATAGTTGCTATAGGTTGGTGTTCGTTCTTAAAATTTGTAAGTATGACAATCTAATTCATTAATGAGAGTTAAGGGTTAGAAGTTATATTTGCATGTTTTAGGCATTCTATTTCAGTTCGAGAGAATGATTTAGTGTTAGAGAGTATGCCCTAGAGCCCATGTAAAAGGGATGTATTTCATATGTATGAATTCATATTCTTAATAAAAGGCATCATTCATTTATTAATGCTATATTTAAATACATAAGTTTGTAAATCTTAAATTAATAAATGAATTCCTAAATATTATAAACACAGTGCAAAGTCAATCATAAAAGTGCTCATGATATGAGATGTCTATTGCATACAAATTTGTTAATATCTAAATATCCCTAGTCATATAATTAACAAGATAGGGCATTGTTAATTCGGACATACTAGCACATGTTATGCTTCTTGAATGGTTTAAGCAGTGGTTCTCATAACTATGATTATGGAAGATAATCAAAGCTAACATGTGGATGCTTGTTAAAAGAACAAGTTCATTGGAGACCTACAAAGAGAATTCTTACATGGATATTAAATCTATGTCAGTGAGGAATCTCTTCATAGCGGTTGTGCAAGTATCCTTAGACTTGAGATCACCAAAGTTATCCTAAGTAGTAAGTGGTATACTTCGACTCCATAACTGATTACTTCCAACTGGGGGGAACATAGTTAGGAGGTTGGGTATATAATGACCTACTTGAAGATAGTTGAGTGATTGACAAAAGATTCACCATCCCAGATTTATTAAGGGAAGTTATCTTGTATGAGTCTATAATTGCCTTGTTCAGAGAATCTCTGGCCAGAGTAATATGCCAAGATGGATAGAGATCCATAAAAGGCATTTTGGGAACAATAGTTAAATTAATAAAACATACATAATTAGATTTATATGAGTTGACAGAAATCCATACTCAGAATCTAATTGAGATAAGAGTGGTGAAAGGAGTAATTGTACGATAACTGTCTCTATGGAAGAGTATAGTCAAACCACTTGACTTTCCTGACATTTGGGTAGTCATGATGCCTAGCTAGAGGCCGCTCATGATTTATATAATAGTGTATCATAAATATCAATAGGGATTGATAAAATGATTTAAAGAAGTTTAAATCATGTGAGTTTTGAATAGAACTCACACTTACATATTATATTGCCAATATGGACAGGAATCCAATAGGTCACACACATATAGAGAAAATGATAAAATGGTAAAATGACAAAGATAATAATATTTGATATTATTATGGGAATAGAGAAGTGAATAAGAGAATAATTAATTAAAGAGTTTAATTAATTATGATCAAGTAAAATTATTCGTAGAACTTTTTAGAAATATTTTGTAAAATGGACCTAATTGAAATAATATATTTAATAATTAATTATTATTGGACTATAAGTGTTATAGGGCTGATATAATAATTAATAAATCCATTGGAGAAATTTAAAGAGGCCCAAGGAAATTATTTTGGCTCAGAAACCCCCCAGAGAAGGGTTTCACGCCATTTGCTGATATAAGGCCTTAGAGGCCTAATTTTTGGACCAAAATAAATTAAATATATTTCATAAGTATTATGGAGCCTACATATTTTATTTGTATGGATTTGGAACTTATTATTTGGGTGATTAAATCCTAGTATATGCATAAAGGGTCTGATTTGTAGGTATTGTGCATAGTCTTTTGTGAAAAGACTTAAATTGGATTTAATTGAGCTCAAATAAATTATTAATAATTTTAGAAGCCCATTCAATATTTCTCCAACAATTTGAAAGAGCCCAATCCTATTATGAACTTGAATTTTTTAACTAAATATAAAAATCCAAGTGATAGGGTTTTAGGGTTAAGGTGAACAATTAAGAGAAAAATAATCTCTCATTCTCTCAACCCTAGCCACCACCCCCTTTCTAGCATCAAGGGGATTTCGGCCAGCCCTTGTATTTCTTCATTGTTGGTTCATTCAATCCTTCTCTAGTGTGGATTACTCATTGGAGGTGTTCAATTTTTCACACCGTGGTTTGCAACAACCCGATGAGAAGGAAAACCAATTGTTCATCAAAAATCAAAGGTGATTTTTCTTATTTTCATTAATATGTATATTGTAAATTTATGGCAAGATTAGATCTATTGGTTAAAAAATTTTAAATTCTGCTTATGTATGAGATGCATGTAACCAATAATTTCCAACATGATATCAGAGCTTCGGTTTTGTAATGAATTTACAATTCTATATTTTGCAGAATAGTTTTTATTTTTGAGTTATTTATTTCATGAACTTTAAAATATCATATTTGATTGTTCATGAATGAGAAATATTGATATATGGATGTATGTGATCAAATATAGAAAATGAAAAATAAAAAAATTGATTCTTTTGAGAAAAGAATCATGGTTTTGGCGTGAATGGCTTTTATTTTTCAATAAAGTTTAGGGGCTGTTCTAAATTAATTTTTTATTGATCCACTCTAAAATTATTTTGATGATAATTTATGTGTTTAATATGTGATATTAAGCCATATGATCAAACATAATTAAAATCGAACAAGTTTTGCATGAAAACTAGTTAAGTCGAAAAGTTCGATAAATTAGTATTCTTCATGTGTCATTGGTATGTTCTTGGTGTGTTCATATTTAGAATGATTTTTAATCTTCTAAATCTGATATAGTTGATATATTAATGTGTTTTTAATTAATTGGATTAATTAAAATAGGCCTTGAATTAATTGGATTAATTTTAATTCATTAAAATCACTTAATGGGCTTAATTATGTTTATGGACTTGATTTCAATTAGTGAATGACTTGGTGGGCCCAAGGAGCTTATTTAAATTAAATATTATAAACTATAATTAAGTTTATTAATGGGTTTTAAGGGCTGAAATGGGCTTGGCTCATTTCAAAAGGCCCAAATGGTCCAATAAACACAAAACTAGTTTGTGTGTGAACACACTTTAGGGTTTATGGTGTGGGTTTCGGCCCACCCTTTGTTTTAAGCCCAAAATTGATTTTTTAATTATTTAATGTGATTAATTAATTAAATAATCAATTGATAATTAATTAATAATCAATTGGATTGATAATTAAGTCAAGAATACATGCATGCAAAAAGGTTTCCTAAAATAAAAGTTTCCAAAAATGGAAAGAGTTTCCTAATTTGATCACATTATTAAAATAACTCAAAAGTAAGTTTCAAGAGTTGAAATAAAGTTAGTAATCAATTATATGTTTTACTTTATGCATTAGAAATGCATATAAGGGTGTATGATTGGCATGATGGATAGTTATGGACAAATGCCCAATGTGATTGAGCATAATGCATATTTTGCCCCAATGAGGACTTTCATATCCCGACCACTTATTTTTGGTTTGTATTTATTTTTCAAATTGTAATATGTAATTAGATTACTTAGATTAGAATTAGATATAGAGATGGAGACCACTATCAAGGAGCAAGATGGGCCGGATGGAGATCCAACAAGATTGAAGATAATGTAATTATTTTACTTGTTTGAATCATGCATATTACCTAGGTATGACCTTTTGATTTCCCTTTTGGCTCGGGGAAATCAATGTAATAAAGTCCATAACTATACCGTATTTGTATGCTTATATTTATGTGATAGATATAGGATGCATACCAATGTATGCCTTCTATTAATTGGAGGAGAATCAAAGTTCTTTATAGTGTGGATTGTTGACCACAGTCAAGCTCACATTATATTGAATATGTTCGAATCTAATTAAATGGGCCATCTTAGCTAGCCCATTAGCTTGTTGACCACAGTCAAGGCTAATGGTTCTAGAGGCAAGATTAGGGAATGTATATATGATATGCATGTATCAAGAGTTGATAACCTAGTGATCCAATAGTTGTATAGAGACACAATTGGTATAGAGATACCTACCTTTTAAGGATATAGAGTTTGGCTTGTTGACCACAGTCAAGGTTAAATTACATATCAAGGATTGGATATTGGCCCACTAAGAAAACCATCGGATTTTCTCGGATTAAATAGTGAAGGTGTAGCACCCCCTATACAAAATAACCTATTTATCTGATAATTTAAATACTATTAATCATGCTTATACATCATATTCACTTAACCATCATTTTACCATTAATCATGTCATACGATTTTATATACTTATGTACGTGCTACAAGTCTATTCCTGTATTACATTTCATACTTAGTATCTTGCATACTATAATATATGAATATTACTTTATGTATATCACATGCACACATACTCTTTCTTAGCTTTACTAATAGTGAGTTATAACACTTCACATAGATTATATATATTTATAAGATAACTGTCCATAAAGAAAAACATATGATAATAGTAATACAAAAATATCCTACATCAAGGTTAATAGTCGGTAGTTGGCCCTTCCTAATGCAGAGATCGTCTCTCAACAAAAGTCTTGTTAACAATACCTACACGAATAAATAACTCGTGCTAAACTATAAAGCTTAATGGGGAAATCTACAGATGGATGTCCACTCACAACGGTCATCAAAATACACATACAATACGTATATATATATATATATATATATATATATATATATATATATATATATATATATATATATAACATGTACAAGATAACTTGCCAGTAATAACAAATACTTTAAAACTTAAAGCATATCCTCATGTACGTAAATATTATACCCAAGAGAGTAACAAATATTCTCATATTCATAATTCATATAGATAGCAATTTCCCATGTGAACATATTCAAATAAAACATAATTTCTATGGACAAACCAACAATATAATCAACAATATCGATCTTTAGTAAGATAAACTTTAAGTGTTTAATTATGATCATTACTATAAATAAGTTTAGCCTGCCTTAGCTTTATCAGTGGATAACGGGAACTATCGATACACATTGGTATCAAAATGGAGGATATTCCAAGATATCTGATTTATAGACCCAAATGAGGCCAAATTATACTGTATACCGGTCAAGCAGACCCAAACGGGGTCGCCTATCAACCCAAACGGGGCTATTCATGATCCAAATGGGATCAAACATTCTTTAGACCCAATTGGACCAAACTATGACAGCTGCAATTTTCCCTATAGGTGCCTATCTATCAACATCTGAAACTCTATTGCAGGCAGAACTATATTCATGTTCAATTCATATATTAAGACTAAATTCATAGTATACTATTTGTACATAAATAAAGTCTTGTAAAACTATGAGTTCTCTAGTTCATAAACAGATATATGCACATTTCATATGCCAAATTATACATTTAGCTCATCCAATTTATGTGACTATAAAATTTGAGTCATGACATATAGACATGACATATAATCATCATATCATATACTTGATCATGTTCTCATTAAGCATCTCACATGTTCATAGTCATGCTAAAACATCTTCTATCTCATAGGGCAATTCATGCTCATACACTCATATACATAATCATAAATGTATATACCTGTGGGTACATTCGCATATAGTAGACTTATTCTTATGAGCATGTTTACCAATATATATATATATATATAACTTTATCATCATTCAAATCATGTGCTATACAAAATATCGACATGTTTCCATATGGCATATACACATGACAAGGTCATACTATTACATTCCCTATTTCATGGCATAGGTACATGTCAAAATGTGCACTTTCATGTCATAGGATTACATATGTATACATCAATTTGGCATATGACAATCATGTACAAGTCTAATTACATGTATAGGTTAGATATTTTCATCACTAATCTTTATTTATGTACACGTACGAATGTCAGTGTATGCATATAAATCCTTCATTGATAGTCATATTACATGCCCTATCCAATTTATTTTACTATCACATAAACAACTATTTGTCTCAATTAATTAAAAATCATAATATCAAGTGTAGCAAAAATCTGTCCAGGGCAGCATGCTGGACTCGATGTGTGAGCCACATTTAAAGTGGAAGATGTCATTTTTAGGCAAAATGATCTTCTAAAATTTTATCCTCCTATGTGTCTAGTTTCCAGAGAATCAAAATTCATCTTAATATCTGACCTATAGCTCGAGTTATTTGAAAAATACTATAGGCTATTTTTAAAACAAAAACAGTATAGACTGTCACTTAGAAAAATTCATAATGTAAAATTGAGAGGGATTTAGACCAACATTTCTTCATTACAGTTATACTTTCATGTCTTTAGTTTTACCAAAATTTTATTTTGTAGCATTTCAACATCTCTACAAGAAGTTATGCCCATCATTGTAAATTCTATTTTTATAAGCAGTCCAGGTGACTAGTCCAGATTCAACCTACTTCGAGGCAAATTTAAGTTTAGGTTTCTTCATATGAAATATAGTTATAGAAGTCTATTTTCCAATGCAAAAAGAATCACTCAATTTTCTATTCTATAGCTCAACTTATGAGAAAAACAATCCAGATAGGTCAATCAGTCGTGAAGAAGCGTTCGACTTGTGAAGAGATTCACGAGTGAAGAAAAAAGACCAAAACTCACATCTCGTGAAGGGGTTCACGAGTGGAGAAGAAGGTTACATATCACGACTTGTGAAGAGGCTCACGAGTAGGACTAAAATTCACGACTCGTGAAGGTATTCAGGAGTGAGACCAACATTTCACAAGTGACCTAGAAGAAAGAGATGCACGACTCATGAAGAGCTTCACGAGTCGGACAATAAATCACGAATCGTGAAGACATTCATGACTCAGCAAAGACACACTTCTGATTTTTTTCTTCAAACTCACTTTGATAAAATCCAGCAAAACATAACCTTAATTTCTGTCAATCATAATAAATTTCAGCAATTAATTCCACATGCAATATTAACAACCCTAATTTCCCATACCTTGGCTGAAAATCCATATGTCTTCAACCTCTTGCAATATCCTTTCCTTTGCTCTTCCTTCCTTCCTTCCTCTTCTCCTTCATAAACATCATCATCATTTAAAATTTCCAGCACTTAATTAACATTTTCCTCAGCCAAAATGAAAAGAAGAAGAAGAAGATGATGAAGGGTTCATTCAATAGTTTAATTACCTCAATTTAATGCATTAAACTCTTGATTAACCAACAAAAAGTATCATCTAATTTGCTTGAGATGATTCAATGGAAATGAAAGGAAGAAGAGATAAAGATTTCTGGTTTTTCTCTCTCTTAAAATTGCCGACCTCACTCTCACACACGCCACTCTCTCTCTTTCCTCTAAATCTTGTCTTTTATACTAACAAGGGAAAATTCCCTCTTTAGTCCCTTGAAAATTTGCATGTCACAACTTAACCTAGCTAGTCTTTGCATGATAATCTTTAACCCCTCCTTTCATACATTAACCTATCAATTTATTCCTTCTCTCAAATTGACCTCTAAATATATGCTTCTATCCACATTTGACCCTTAAGTTTCCAAAATTATAAATTTACCCCAAACTAATACGTTTTACTTCAATTGCACCCTCAATTAATATTAAACCACACTCTTAAATTTTATTTTCATGCAATTAATATAATAACATGATAATTTACCCCCTTGACCCTTACTTATAAAAAATTCTCATTTAATTTAATCTTAATCAAATAAAAATCCCATTCAAAAATATGCAAATTAAATTAGGGTCATGTTAGGGGCCTTACAATTCTCTCCCCCTAAGAATTTCGTCCCCGAAATTCATACATGTTTTGAATAAGTGAGGATGTTGTTCCTTCATAGCTGTTTCTGGCTTCCAAGTAACTTCTTGTAAATCATGATGTTGCTAGAGCACTTTAACAAGTGGAATTTGCTTATTCCTTAGCTGTCTAACTTCTCTAGCCAGAATTGCTATAGGCTCTTCATCATAAGTGAAATCCACTGTACATGCACATTTTGATCTGGTATTACATGAGATTCATCTTAACGATACCTTCGAAGCATAGAAACATGAAATACATCATGGAGTTTGGCTAGTTCCATAGGGAGAGCCAACCTATATGCCACTGGCCCAACTCTTTGAAGAATCTCATATGGGTCAATAAATCTCGAGCTCAATTTACCCTTTTTCCCAAATCTCAATACTTTTCTCCAAGGGGACACTTTTAAAAATACTTTGTCACCCACTTGATATTCAATATCTTTTCTTTTTAAATTAGCATACGACTTCTGTCTATCACTAGCTTCCTTCAATCTCTGCTTGATAACTTGTACACTCCGACAATTCAGTCCAGTAAATAGGAGTTCTACATTTTCGGCCACACAAAGCCTCATAAGGTGCTATCTCGATGCTCTTTTGATAACTGTTATTGTAGGCGAACTCCATTAAAGCTAAATATTTATCCCAACTTCCTGTAAAATCCAAAACACATCCTCTCATCATATCTTCTAGAATTTGGATAACCCGTTTAGATTGCCCATCCATCTGAGGGTGGAATGTTGTACTATAACGAAGCTGAGTTCCTAGTGCTTGTTGCAAACTCTGCCAGAATCTCGATGTGAATCTCGAATCTCGATTAGAGATTATTGACACCGGAATGCCATGCAGTCTAACAATCTCATTTACATAAAGTTCCTCCAATTTATCCATAGGGTAATCCATCCGAACTGGTATGAAATGAGCTGATTTAGTCAGCTTATCAACTATAACCCAAACTGCATCATGCTTTTTCTGTGTAAGGGGCAATCCTGTTACAAAATCCATGGTAATATCCTCCCATTTTCACTGTGGAATTGGGATGGGGTTCAACAAACCAGGGGGTAACTGGTGCCCTGCTTTCACCTGCTGACAAGTCAAACATTTAGAGACATATGCTACCACATCTTTCTTCATGCCAGGCCACCAATAACTTTGTTTCAAATCCTGGTACATCTTATTTCCACCAGGGTGCATAGCAAATACTGTATTGTGAGCCTCATTCAATACTATTCTTTTTAATTCTTTGTCATCACGAACATATAATCTATTCTGATAATACACACCCCCATCCTCTTTCACTGAATACTCAGACTGGGTCCCTTCATGTGAAGACTTTGAAATTTATTGCAACCTTTCATCATGTTTCTGAGCATCAATCACTGTTTGCTTCAAACAAGGTCTAGCCTTCAATTGTGCTATTAAAGCACCATCATATGCAAGTTTCTATCTATAGTGATGTGCAATCATAGCAGCCATCATCTTATGGCTCAAGGCGTCTGCTACAACATTACCTTTGTTTGGATGGTAATCCACTATACAATCATAATCTTTAAACAGTTCTAACCATCTTCGCTGTCTCAAGTTAAGTTCCTTTTGAGTGAGCAAATATTTGAGACTCTTGTGATCTGTATAGATTCTGCACTTTTCCTCATACAAATAATGTTGCCAAATTTTTAAGGCAAACACTATTGCTGCTAACTCTAGGTCATAGGTTGGATAGTTTTGCTCATGCGGCTTCAACTGTCTAGATGCATAGGCAATTACTTTACCATCTTGCATTAACACATAATCCAAGCCAACTCTAGAAGCATCACTATACATAGCATACTCCTTTCCTGTAACTGGTTGTGTCAAAACTGGAGCCTCTGTCAAAAATTTCTTCAACTGATCAAAACTTGCCTGACACCGGCCAGTCCATTCAAACTTTATACCCTTTCTTAACAGTTTAGTGAGTGGTGCAGCTATAACTGAAAAGCCTTTCACAAAACGATTGTAATATCCCGTTAAGCCCAGAAAACTTCTCACTTCTGTCACATTTCAAGGCGGCTTCCAATTCATTATAGCCTCTATTTTAGCTGGATCCACTCTAATGCCTTCAAAAGATACTACATGACCAAGGAAAGAAATTTCCTTAAGCCAAAAATCACATTTGCTCAGCTTAGCATATAACTTATTCTCCCTCAGAGTCTGTAAAATAATTCTCAAATGCTCAACATGTTTCGCTTAATTTCTCAAATACACCAAAATGTCATCTAGGAACACAACAACAAATTGATCCAAGTAGGGTCTAAATACCCTATTCATAAGATTCATAAACACAGCCGGTGCATTTGTTAACCCAAATGGCATCACCAGAAACTCATAATGCCCATATCGGGTTCTAAAGGCTGTTTTGGAAACATTCACATCCTTAACCCGAAGTTGATAATAACCCGATCACAAATCAATCTTGGAAAATACTCTAGCACCCTTCAACTGATCAAATAAATCTTCAATTCTAGGTAAAGAGTACTTAATTTTCACTATTACCCTTTTTAACTATCTGTAATCTATATACATCCTCATAGACCCATCCTTTTTCTTCACAAATAAAATCGATACACCCCAAGGTGATGTACTAGGCCTAATGAGGCCTTTGTCAAGCAACTCCTGTAGCTGAACCTTTAGTTCCTTCAATTCCAAAGGAGCCATCCTGTATGGTGCCTTCGAAATAGGAGCTGTACCAGGTAGAATTTTTATAGACAACTCCACATCCCTTTTAGGTGGAAGATTAGGTAAGTCTTTAGGGAACACATCAGGAAATTCTTTCACCACTAGAATCTCTTGGAGATTCACATTCTCTTTTCTTGAATCAAGCACAAGTGTTAAGAAAGCTTCACACCCTTTTCTAAGAAATCGCTTAGCTTGCATAGCTGTTATTACATTAGCTATGGGTTTAGATTGAATGCCCTGAACTATAGTTTCTTTACCATCAACACTAATAAGAGTTACAGTTTTAGCTTCATAATTAATCACTGCATGATGTCTAGACAGTCAATCCATATCCAGTATAATATCAAACTCCTGAAATGGTAATTCAATAAAATCAGCAAGGAATTCTTTCCCTTGAATTACAATAGGACACTGTTTATACACTCTGTTAACAATAACACTATGACCCAAAGGGTTGGTTACACATATATCATATTCTAGTTCATGTACAGGAGACTCATTTCTACCCATATCCCCAGTACAAACATAAGAATGAGTGGAACCAAGATCAATTAGTGCATGCATGTCAGAATCAAAGAGAGAGAAAATACCAGCTATGACTTCTGGAGCACTCTGATCCTCTCTAGCTTTCATTGCATAAGCTTGAATAGGAACAACTGGAGCTGTGGGTCTGTCAACTGATTCAAAAATGTTCCTGGACTGGGATCCCTGATGACTCGATCCCCCACGTCCTCTTCCTATGCCTTTACCCGAAGATGGTACATTAAAAGTTCCTTTACTGCCTTACTGTCCAACACCCTGTTCCCTCTTCGAAGGATAGTTTGCCATGAAGTGATCGGTACCACCACACTTAAAACACGCCCCAGTCAATTTCCTGCAACTACCCCAATGTTGCCTAGTACAATGGGGACACACTGGAGGTTGTCCCCCACTCTGTTTCCCTAAAGCTTCCTTTCCCTGCTTAGACACTGCAGAAGATTCTTGTTTCCTATCCCTTTTTGCAGAACTATAGCCAAACTTAGCTGGCTAATTTCTTTGAGCTCCTCTAGCTCTCTTTCCTGTGAAAGATCCACCTTTGGATCCACTCCTTCTCTATTCTCTTTCCCTTTTTGCAATTTCATTCTTTTCAACTCGCAAGGCTACTGTATCCAGTTGAGTGAAGTTAACCACTTGCAAAGATGTAGATCCAATTAACTTTTATCTGATACGATCATTTAACCCATCTTCAAATTGTCTACATTTAAAAGCATCAGTTAACATCTCATCAGGAACGTATTTGCACAGGTGATTGAATTCTTTCTCATACTCAGCCACAGACATAACTCTCTGCTTCAAGTTGAGAAATTGCTTTAACTTTTCTTGCTTATATGCCTCAGTAACATACTTTTTCTTGAATTCAGCTGTGAAAAATTTCCATGTAAGGGGATCTGGTAACTGGGGTTGCTTCAACACCAACTTCCAACAATCATAGGCTGCTCCCTGTAATAAGGACACAGCACAAGATGCCTTATGACCCATTGGCTAGTGAATTTCATAAAAAATTCTCTCTAGCCTTTCCAGCCAAAATTCAGCTTCCTTAGACTGTTCCAGATTAGTGCCTAAAAACTCTTTGGCACCATGCTTCCTAATTTCAGATATTGGATCTTTAGGTGCTGTCATCCTTTGAAGAATTTGAGCCATATTCTGTGATATCTTTAACAATGCTTCTACAGGGATGGCTGCTGGGACCTTATTTGGATTGGATGATGAAGATCCAAGATTGGAAGGATTAGTTCTAGCCGGCCTGTTACTTTCAGCCGATTCCTCAAAAGCATATCTAAACCTCTCCATCTTCAATCTATAAGAAAACAGGGACTTCTGTATCAGGCCAACAAAACACTATATCATGCTATAGAATTCCAAGTTTATTTTTACCTAGAAAAGGCTAAACCTAGGCTCTGATACCACAAATTGTAGCACCCCCTATACAAATAACCTATTTATCTGATAATTTAAATACTATAAATCATGCTTATACATCATATTCACTTAACCATCATTTTATCATTAATCATGTCATACGGTTTTATATACTTATGTACGTGTTACAAGTCTATTCCTGTATTGCATTTCATACTTAGTATCTTGCATACTATACTATATGAATATTACTTTATGTATATCACATGCGCACATACTCTTTCTTAGCTTTACTACTAGTGAGTTATAACACTTCATAGATTATATATATTTATAAGATAACTGGCCATAAAGCAAAACATATAATAATAGTAATACAAAAATATCCTACATCAAGGTTAACAGTCGGTAGTTGGCCCTTCCTGATGCAGAGATCGTCCCTCAACAAAAGTCTTATTAACAGTTCTACACGGATAAATAACCCGTGCTAAGCTATAAAGCTTAGTGGGAAAATCTACAGATGGATGACCACTCACAATGGTCATCAAAATACACATACAATATGTACATATATATATATATAAGATAACTTGCCACCAATAACAAATACTTTAAAACTTAAAGCATATCCTCATGTACGTAAATATTATACCCAAGAGAGTATCAAATATTCTCATATTCATAATTCATATAGATAGCAATTTCCCATGTGAACATATTCAAATGAAACATAATTTATATGGACAAACCAATAATATAATCCATAATATCGATCTTTAGTAAGATAAACTTTAAGTGTTTAATTATGATCATTACTATAAATAATTTTAGCCTGCTTTAGCTTTATCAGTGGATAATGGGAACTATCGATATACATCGGTATCAAAATGGAGGATATCCGAAGATACCGGATCTATAGACCCAAACGGGGCCAAATTATACTGTAAACCGATCAAGCAGACCCAAACGGGGTCGCCTATCAACCCAAATGGGGCTGTTCATAATCCAAACGGAATTAAACATTCTTTAGACCCAATTGGACCAAACTATGGCAGCTGCAATGTTACCTATAGGTGCCTATCTATCCACATCTGAAACTCTATTGCAGGCAGAACTATATTCATGGTCAATTCATATATTAAGACTGTATTCATAGTATACTATTTGTACATAAACAAAGTCTTGTAAAACTATGAGTTTCCTGGTGCATAAACAGATATATGCACATTTCATATGCCAAGTTATACACTTAGCTCATCCAATTCGTGTGACTATAAAATTTGCATCATGACATATAGGCATGACATATAATCATCATATCATATACTTGATCATGTTCTCATTAAGCATCTCACATGTTCATAGTCATGCTAAAACATCTTCTATCTCATAGGGCAATTACATGCTCATACACTCATATATATAATCATAAATGTACATACATGTGGGTACATTCGCATATAGTAGACTTATTCTTATGAGCATATTTACCAATATATATATACCTTTATCATCATTCAAATCATGTGCTATACAAAATATCGACATGTTTCCATATGGCATGTACACATGACAAGGTCATACTATTACATTCCCTATTTCATAGCATAGGTACATGTCAAAATGTGCACTTTCATGTCATAGGATTACATATGTATACATCAATTTGGTATATGACAATCATGTACAATTCTAATTACATGTATAGGTTAGATATTTTCATCACTAATCTTTATTTATGTACACATACGAATGTCAGTGTATGAATATAAATCCTTCATTGATAGTCATATTACATGCCCTATCCAATTTATTTTACTATCACATAAACAACTATTTGTCTCAATTAATCAAAAATCATAATATCAAGTGTAGCAAAAATCTGTATAGGGCAGCATTCTGGACTCGACTTGTGAGCCACATTTGAAGTGGAAGATGTCATTTTTAGGCAAAATGATCTTCTACAATTTTATCCCCCTATGTGTCTAGTTTTCAGAGCATCAAAATTCATCTTAATATCTGACCTATAGCTCGAGTTATTTGAAAAATACTATAGGCTGTTTTTAAAACCAAAATAGTGTGGACTGTCACTTAGAAAAATTCATAATGTAAAATTGAGAAGGATTTAGACCAACATTTCTTCATTACAATTATACTTTCATGTCTCTAGTTTTACCAAAATTTTATTTTGTAGCATTTCAACATCTCTACAAGAAGTTATGCCCATCATTGTAAATTCTATTTTTATAAGCAGTCCAGGGGACTTGTCCGGATTCAACCCTAAATTCCATGTACTTAGAGGCAAATTTAAGTTTAGGTTTCTTCATATGAAATATAGGTATGGAATTATACTTTCCAATGCAAAAAGAATTACTCAATTTTCTGTTCCATAGCTCAACTTATGAGCAAAAGAATCCGCATAGGTCAATCAGTTATGAAGAAGTGTTCAACTCGTGAAGAGATTCACGAGTGAAGCAAAAAGACCAAAACTCATGTCTCGTGAAGGGGTTCACGAGTGGAGAAGAAGGTTACATATCACAACTCATGAAGGGGTTCATGAGTCGGACTAAAATTCACGACTCGTGAAGGTATTCAGGAGTGAGACCAACATTTCACGAGTGAGCCAGAAGAAAGAGATGCACAACTCATGAAGAGCTTCACAAGTCAGACAATAAATCATGACTCGTGAAGACATTCACGACTCGGCAAAGACACTTCTGATTCTGTTCTTCAAACTCACTTCGATAAAATCTAGCAAAACATAACCTTAATTTCTGTCAATCATAACAAATTCCAGTAATTAATTCCACATGCAATATGAACAGCCCTAATTTTCCATACCTTGGTTGAAAATTCCTATGTCTTCAACCTCTTGCAATATCCTTTCCTTTGCTCTTTCTTCCTTCCTTTTCTCCTTCATAAACATCATCACCATTTAAAATTTCCAGCACTTAATCAAAATTTTCCTCAGCCAAAATGAAAAGAAGAAGAAGAAGAAGATGATGATGATGATGATAATGATGATGAAGGGTTCATTCAATAGTTTAATTACCTCAATTTAATGCATTAAACTCTTGATTAACAAAAAAAATTATCATATAATTTGCTTGAGATGATTCAATGGAAATAAAAGGAAGAAGAGATGAAGATTTCTGGTTTTTCTCTCTCTCAAATTTGCTGACCTCACTCTCACACATGCCACTCTCTCTCTTTCCTCTAAATCTTGTCTTTTATACTAACAAGGGAAAATTCCCTCTTTAGTGTCACAACTTAACCTAGCTAGTCTTTGCATGATAATCTTTAACCCCTCCTTTTAATTCCTTTCATACATTAACCTATCAATTTATTCCTTCTCTCAAATTGACTTCTAAATATATGCTTCTATCCATATTTGACCCTTAATTTTCCAAAATTATAAATTTACCCCAAATTAATACTTTTTACTTCAATTGCACCTTCAATTAATATTAAACCATACTCTTAAATTTTATTTTCATGCAATTAACATAATAACATGATAATTTACCCCTTTGACCCTTACTTATACAAAATTCTCATTTAATTTAATCTTAATCAAATAAAAATCCCATTCAAAAATATGCAAATTAAATTAGGGTCATGTTAGGGGCCTTACAGAGGGCTATTGATTCGCAATAAAATAGTGGGAGTAAATGGATTAATTAAAGAATTAATTAATGAATACATATATATGAACATACTCTCATATGTTTTCTTTTTCACATCTAGGTCATCATCATGAGCACATCTAGGTCATCATCATGAGCACATCAAACAGAAATATGTCTACAGTCAGCTACTAGACAAAACATCTCTATAATGGTTGTGGGGACTTATCATTTGCCTCTTCCAAGTGGATTAATACTGGAGTTAAATAATTGTTATTATGTTCCAGCATTATCCAAAAGTATTATTTCTTTCAGCTATTTATTGAACGATTTTGACATTTCTTTAAAAGACAAATGTTGTTACATTTTTAAGAACAATATGTTTTATGCTAAAGCTATCATTGAAAATGGTATATTTGTTCTTGATTTAATTAAAGAAGTGCATAATGTGGATACCAAGAGAATGAAATAAGATAATCTAAATACCTCATATTTATGGCATTGTCATTTAGGCCATATAAATGAGAAACGCATGACCAAATTACACAAGTCAAGTGATTTAGGGTCATTTTATTATGAATCATTTGATACATGTGAATTTTGTTTATTGAAAAAAAATGACAAAATCTCCCTTTATTTGTAAAGGAGAACGAGCTAAAATGGTTTTGGACTTAATACATTCAGATCTATGTAGTCCAATGACTACACATGCCATAGAAGGTTACTCCTACTTCATTACTTTCATAGATGATTATTCAAGGTTTAGATATATCTGTCTAATGAAATATAAATCAGAAGCATTTGAAAAGTTCATAGAATTCAGAAATGAAGTAGAGAAACAACTTTGCAATAGTATTAAAACACTTAGATCAGATCGAGGTGGAGAATAGTTAAGCTAAGAATTTCAAGATTATCTTAGAGATAATGGGATTTTATCTCAATGGACTCCACCATATACACCACAACACAATGGTGTATCTGAGAGGAGAAATTGAGCACTATTAGATATGGTTCGATCCATGATGAACCGAGCAGACTTGCCTAAGTCCTTTTGGGGATATGTACTAGAAATTGTTGTTTATGTGTTTAATAGAGTTCCTAGTAAATCGATTGATGTTACTCCATATGAGATGTGGAATAACAAGAAGCCCACACTTTCTCATATGAAAGTATGGGGTTGTCCTTATGTGAAGAGGCCAGTGTCAGACAAACTAGATGTTAAGTCTGACAAATGTTTATTTGTGGGATATTCAAAAGAAATGTTTTGATATTATTTCTACCATCCCTTAGAACAAAAGGTATTTGTTTCAAAGCATGCTATCTTCTTGGAAAAAGAATTTCTCCTACGAGAGGATAGTGGCAGTAAAATTGAACTTGGTGAAGTTCAAAACCCACAAATAGAAGTAGATTAACCGATTGAACCCGTGACTAAATTTCATAATGATGAGATTACAGTTGAACCTGATTATACATAAAATCCTAGAAGATCTACTAGGATGTGTTCTATCCCTGTGAGATATGAATTTCACATTGATTCGGATAGAGGCATAACTGTAGTATAGAACAATGAGCCTACAAGCTATCAAGAAGTTTTGAACAGTTTAGAACGTGATTTATGGCTTAAGGCTATCCAGTCTGAAATGGACTCCATGTATGAGAATAAAGTATGGACTTTAACTCAACCACCTGAAGGAATAAAACCCATAGGATGCAAATAGGTCTTCAAAAAGAAGACCAACATGGAAGGTAATATAGTTACCTATAAAGCTTGCTTAATAGCAAAAGGCTATCGTCAAAAAAAAGGTATTGACTATGATGAAACCTTTTCTCTTGTAGTGATGCTTAAGTCTACAAGAATACTTTTAGCCATTGCAGCTCATTATGATTATGAGATTTGGCAAATGGATGTGAAGACAACTTTCCTAAATGGAAATCTGATTGAGGATGTGTATATGACACAACTAGAAGGGTTCACATCAGGAAATGGCAAAAAGGTATGCAAGCTTCAAAGATCCATTTATGGATTAAAGCAAGCTTTTAGGAGCCAGAACATACGATTCAATGAGACAATCAAAGAGTTTGGTTTCTCACAGAATGAAGATAAACCTTGTAAATATAAAAGGGTCAGTGGGAGTACAATTGTCTTCCTAGTTCTATATGTGGATGACATATTGATCATGGGAAACGACATTTCTCTTCTCCAATCTATTAAAATATGGTTATCTAAGCAATTCTCCATGAAAGACCTTGGAGAAGCATCCTATATTCTGAAAATAAGGATCTATAGAGATAGATCTAATAGCTTGCTAGGTCTTTCTCAAAGTACATATATAGATAAAGTATTGAAGAGGTTCAATATGGATCTCTCTAAGAAAGGGTTTATACCCATGGTGCATGGAAAATACCTTTCTAAGTCTATGTGTTCGCAGACACTAGAGGATAGAGAGAGCATGAATAGAATACCATATGCATCTGCAATTGATTCTATCATGTATGCTATGTTATGTACTCGTCCAGATGTAGATTTTGCTTTGAGTGTCACAAGCAGATTCCAATACAATTTTTGAGGGGAACACTGGATAGCTGTCAAGAATATCCTTAAGTACTTGAGAATGACTAAGGATATATTCTTGGTATATGGAGAAGGCAGTTTGGAAGTAAATAGGTATACAAATGCCAGCTTTCAATCTGACAAAGATGATTGTAAATCACAGTCTGGTTATGTGTTCATAATGGGAGGAGGGGCAGTTAGTTGGAAGAGTTCCAAACAAGAAATAATTGCTCATTCCACGATAGAAACTGAGTACATTGCTGCTTCAGAAGCAGTCTGAATCAAAAAGATCATATCTGAACTAGGAGTGGTGCCTAACATTGTTTATCCGATTCCTTTATATTGTGACAACAATGGAGCCATTGTGCAAGCAAAGGAACCACGGTCTCATCAGCAATCCAAGCATGTTCTCAGATGCTACCATCTTATAAGGGAAATAGTAGCTAGAAATGACGTGAAAATAAAAAGGGTCCCCAAAGATGATAATGTGGTGGATCCCCTCACTAAAGCACTTTTCTAGATTAAGCACGATCACCATATAAATAGCATAGGTCTAAGACATATGAGTGATTGGCTCTAGTGTAAGTGGGAGATTGTTAGAGAGTATGCCCTAGAGCCCATGTAAAAAGGATGTATTTCATATTTATGAATTCATATTCTTAATAAAAGGCATCATTCATTTATTAATGCTATGTTTAAATACATGAGTTTGTAAATCTTAAATTAATAAATGAAGTCCTAGATATTATAAACAAAGTGCAAAGGCAATAATGAAAGTGTTCATGATATGAGATGTCTATTGCATGCAACTGTGTTAATATCTAAATATTTCTAGTCATATAATTAACAAGATAGGGCATTGTTAATTCGGACAGACTAGCACATGTTATGCTTCTTAAATGGTTCAAGCAGTGGTTCTCATAACTGTGATTATGAAAGATAATCAAAGCTAACATGTGGATGCTTGTTAGAAGAACAAGTTCATTAGAGACTTGTAAAGAGAATCCTCACATGGATATTAAATCTATGTCAGTGAAGAATCTTTTCATAGCGGTTGTGCAAGTATCCTTAGACTTGAGATCACCAAAGTTATCTTAAGTAGCAAGTGGTATACTTTGACTTTATAATTAATTACTTCCAACTGGGGGTGAACATAGTTAGGAGGTTAGGTATATCATGACCTACTTAAAGATAGTTGAGTGATTGACAAAGGATTCACCATCCCAATTTTATTAAGGGAAGTTATCTCGTATAATTCTATAATTGCCTTGTTCAGAGAATCTCTGGCCAGAGTAATATACCAAGATGGATAGAGATCCATGAAGGGCATTTTGAAAAAAATGGTTAAATTAATAGAATATACATAATTAGATTTATATGATTTGACAGAAATCCATACTGAAAATCTAATTGAGATAAGAGTGGTGAAATGAGTAATTGCATGGTAACTATTTCTATGGAAGGGTATAGTCAAACCACTTGACTTTCCTGACATTTGGGTAGTCATGATGCCTAGCTAGAGGCCGCTCATGATTTGTATAATAGTGTATCCTAAATATCAATAGGGATTGATAAAATGATTTAAAGAAGTTTAAATCATGTGAGTTTTGAATAGAACTCACAATTACATATTATATTGCCAATATGGATAGGAACCTAATAGGTCACACACATATAGAAAAAAGGATAAAATGGTAAAATAACAAGGATAATAATATTTGATATTATTATGGGAATAGAGAAGTGAATAAAAGAATAATTAATTAAAGAGTTTAATTAATTATGATCTAGTAAAATTGTTCGCAGAACTTTTTAGAAATATTTTGTAAAATAGACCTAATTAAAATAATATATTTCATAATTAATTATTATTGGACTATAAGTATTATAGGGCTTATATAATAATTAATAGATCCATTGGAGAAATTTAAAGAGGCCCAAGGAAATAATTTTGGCGCAGAAACCCTCCAAAGGAAGGGTTTCATGCCACTTGCTAATATAAGTCCTTAGAGGCCTAATTCTTGGACCAAAATAAATTAAATATATTTCATAAGTATTATGGAGCCTACATATTTAATTTGGATAGATTTTGAATTCATTTGGGTGATTAAATCCAAGTATATGCACAAAAAACCTAGTTTGTGGGTTTTATACATAGTCTTTTGTGAAAGGACTTAAATTGTATTTAATTGAGCCCAAATAAATTATTAATAATTCCAAAAGCCCATTTAATATTTCTCCAGCAATTTTAAAGAGTATAATCCTATTATGAAGTTAGATTTTTTAACCTAACTATAAAAATCAAAGTGATAGGGTTTTAGGGTTAAGGTAAACAATTAAGAGAAAAAGAATTTCTCTCATTCTCTCAACCCTAGCCGTCACCCCCCTTGCTAGCATCAAGGGGATTTAAGCCAACCCTTGTGTTCCTCCATTGTTGGTTCATTCAATCCTTCTCTAGTGTGGATTACTCATTAGAGGTGTTTAATTTTGGACATTGTAGTTTGCAAAAATCTGGTGAGAAGGAAAATCAACTATTCAACAAAAATCAAAGGTGATTTTTTCAAAGTTGATTTTTCTTATTCTCATTAATATGTATATTGTAAATTCATGGCAAGATCAGATCTATTGGTTAAAAAATTTTAAATTCTGCTTATGCATGAGATGCATGTAACCGATAATTCCCAACATTTAGAACCTTATTCCAACTTGGCTTGCATTATAAAGGTTGCCTTTCAATCAAAAGAATAATATCAAGTTTCATATCGTCAATTTTTACATCTTTATTTGTATTTGTCTTCTTTGACCATCATTAACCTATGATTAATTAATAGTTTAGTATAAAATTATTAGTTTAATTTAAAAATAAAATTAATGATTTATTTTAAACAAGATTAAAATCAAGTAGTAGTGTGTGATAACCAACTGATCCTTGTGGAAATGATATCTTAAGTACTATAATCGGTAAACTATGCACTTGCGGATTTAGCGCTAACAAGTTTTTGACACCTTTGTCGAGGATTATGATTTGTGTTTATTGCCATTATTATGCTTGATTTGAAATTTTGGATTACAATACTTAATTAGAGTGTGTTTGTTTGTTTTGTTTTATAAATTTAATAGTTCGAGTTTATTTCAATTTTTATTTATTTGTGTTATTTAATTTTATATTCTTACTTAGTTTTCTTGTTACTAATAAAGTTTGTGTTTATTCCACATGATTTTTTTGTGTGTTTTTGATATTTATCATCATTGCGTTTTGTTGAAACTTTAAAATATTTTTCATATTTTGCTCTCTGTCACAAGCGCGATTAGAGTTGCGAGCGTGACCCTTTCCTCATCAATTTTTTTTTTTGGAATTTTAAATTTTAAGGGTTTTTAAACGGTACAATTGTTCAAATATCTTTTAAGTTTGAATTTTTATTTGTCTTTTCATTTTCTTTCTTAAATTTCTAAATTTTCTTTTCCCCCATAAACGATTTCCTTTTTTTTTTTCTTTCTTTCTTTTTACAATATTTAGTTTTCCTCTTCCCTTTTTGTTATTTTTTTGTGGGTTCTTGATATTTTTTTGTAGTTTTAACCATGATTCACTTGATGAATATGGAGGCCTAAATTCAAGATTTGAGTAGAAGCCACAAGAGTATGACTCGCATGTTGATGTCATTTTTTCATAAGCAAAATATCAAGTTCAGTCCTTATCCACATGCCTCTCCAAGTGAACATTCTTAAGGGCAGTACTTTACTCCTTTATGTTTATTTCTGTTTTTGTTTTCTGTTTTGTTTTGTGTATCTATGCTTTGTGTTTTTTGTGTTTTTATGCTTTCTTGTGTTTATGTTTAAGTGATATTTCCTTGCACAATGGGGACATTGTGTCCTTTAAGTGTGGGGGATGGTGTAGTGTGTTAGTACATATGTGTTATATTGTAATTAGTATAAGTGAATTGTGTTTTCATTTGTCTATTTTTAGATTGTTTAGGTTGTTGTATATTTGTATAATTTTGGAGCTTTTATAGTTGATGAAAATTTGATAGTATGGACATGAGATAATTTTTTTCTTTCAATTTGTGGTCTAGTTAGCAAAACTCTTGAGGAATATCAGTGTTTATTTTACTTTGACATTTTTATGTACATAGTGAGGGTTATAATGTGGCAAAGTACTTTATTATATGTTCTTTTTAAGTTGTTTATCTTTTCACATGTAATTATGATTATTTTGGTAAATCATTACTTAGAGAAATTTGACCTATAGCTAAGTGAGCTTTTGAAGCCTTTTACATTGATAGTTTCTTTGTATGAGAGCCTTGGTATGCCATATCCTCTAAAACTTATTTTTGATAAACTTCAAAATTACATTTAGTGTGAGTTATGCATGAGAAATGATAAGGGCACTAGAATACAACCAATGTTGACTTGCTTAGGTAGCCAATTTCGAGCCTTGAACCAATTTTTTTTGTTAAACACATAATTAGCTTTAATCCAATTTTTAAACAATAAACTTTTCTTTTGACACCCTTTATGTGTAGAGGATTAGGATTAGGATTACTATGTCATTTGAGACAATTTTTGTTAAGTATAAGCATGATGAATAGTTGGCTCCCTT
This sequence comes from Excoecaria agallocha, assembly GCA_037975025.1. NCBI lineage: Eukaryota > Viridiplantae > Streptophyta > Magnoliopsida > Malpighiales > Euphorbiaceae > Excoecaria > Excoecaria agallocha. Next base: position 955,749 of record JBBPFJ010000021.1, on the reverse strand, counting down.
TTTATTTTCTGTTATAAGTCCAATATGGAATCAAAGCTAGTTAAAAAGAAAGAAAAAAAAGCAAAAAGAAAAGAAAAGAAAAGATTTAAAGAAAAAGAAAACTAGCGCAACATTTGGACATTAATAAAGGAGTTAGAATAGTAAGGTTAAAACTTCATGTGATCATGCTATGTTTTTTTAAGTCTCTTATGATATGGTGATCACTTTTCTCTATACATTATGAGCTACTTAACCAAATATGACCTACCTTTACCTAAGCCAAGTTACAACCTTGAATAAGATCCTTTGATTTCATGCATTTGACTTGTGCCAGTAGTGGAGATATTTATTCATTTACAAGCTTATGGTATGTAATGGCATATTAAAGGAAAGAGTGAAACATTAAATCCTAAACATTTGAGTGAAGAAATAATAAAGCTTTTAAGTGAGAGTTACTTTAGGCAATGTTTTGTATGAAATAACATATACATGTGTTAAGATATTCAATTTCTTGAGTACTTATATTCTTGTGCTTTGCAACTTCCTAATTTTCCAAATGTGCATGGGTGTTGAGTTGAATAGGCAAGGACATTGCTTGAGAGTTTGAAAATTGAGACTAATATGTTGAGAGATGAAGGTTATAACATATTGTCTATCAAATGTCTATCAAATATGAATGTGAGCTCCTTAATTGTGTGAATATTGTCTATGTTTTAATTGTTGCTTGTTGTTTTCTTGCATTTGAATTTTGCTTAGGGACAAGCAAAGGTTAAGTGTGGGGGATTGATGTGAGTTAATTGATGCATTATGTGTAAATGTTTTTGTGGAGTAAATATCTAGGTTTAGTTAAGTCTTTATATGAAATAGGATGCCTTTTATGTGTTTTTACTGTAAGTGTGTATAGGGAGTATAGGAGCTAAAACTAAAGATAAATAGGCAGAAAAAACAAGCAAATAAAGAAGACTTGTCGCGGGCGCAGTGGAGTTGTGAGTGCGACAAAGCAAGGAAGAAGAAAAGAAAAGTCAAACCAGAAAAAAGTTAACATTTAAAGCTCAGTGTCTTGTCGCGGGTGCGACAGAGAGAGACGTTGGGTAGTTATTTTTCAAAAGGCACTTTAAAGGGATACCACCCTTAAGATATCATTCCTACGAGGATCATATTGGTTATCACACGCTATTACTTGATTTTAATCTTGTTTACAATAAATCATTAATTTTATTTTTAAATTAAACTAATAATGTTATACTAAACTATTAATTAATCCTAAGTTAATGATGATCAAAGAAGATAAATACAAATAATGATGTAAAAATTGACGATATGAAACTTGATATTATTTTTTTGATGGAAAGCCAACCTTTATAATGCAAGCCAAGTTGGAATAAGGTTCTAAATCATTCTCTCAAACTGAAATAGAATGCCTAAAACATGCAAATATAACTTCTAACCCTTAACTCTCATTAATGAATTAGACTGTCATACTTATAGATTTTAAGAATAAACACCAACCTATAGCAACTATCTTATCATCCTGATCTCTCTAGTGAAATTTCGATAATGAATTCCTAATAAGTGTAAATAAGAATCAATATCTCGATCTATACTCTTACTTATAATGAACATTCAATTACTTAAATGCAAATGATACTATTAAGAAATTCTGCACTAAAGATTACTTGTAATAATAAGAATAAGCAAATATTAACAAAGTTGTTCAAGATTCTAAAAGACATCATTCAAAAAGTTGCAAAGAAGAATAGACAATTGAAAGATAAATAAAAAGATGATTTCTCAATCCTTTTACTCATAAATGATTTCTTTTCCTTCTTTGATCTTTGTCTTCCCTTCAAAAGATAAACTTAATTACTCTCTATCTCTCATATATCACCAAGAATTATTTCCTAACTCTTTTTTTTCCTCTTTTATCTTTATTGCTTTTATAGACTCATTACCAAACATTGTATCTCTTCAAATATCCTTCTAGAGGTACACAACCCTTGGTGAAAAGTCATGCCTCTTTAAAATTTGATTTGAAATTTGAATTGCATAACCACCATTTATATTTATAACTTCCTTATCAAGCATTGTGACCCTTCAAGCACCCTTTCATAGAAACATAACTCTTCAAGTACCCCTCTAGAAGTACACATCATTTGGTGAAGAGTGGTGTCCCTTAGAAGTGCCTTTTGAAAAATAACTACTAATGTCCTTTCCTGTTGCGCCTGCGACACATGTCGCGCTTGCTACAAAACACGGAGCTTTAAATGTTGACTTTTTTTGGTTTGACTTTTCTTTTCTTCTTCCTTGCTTTATCATGCTCGCAACTCCACCGCTCCCGCGATAGAAACTCTACTTTCTTGCTCAATTGCTGCCTTTTCTCCATTATTTTTTCACTTTACTCCTAAACAAACACAAAACACATAAAAATATAAAAGATACCACATTTCATAGATAAATAACTAAAAAATTAAATACTTACACAACAATTATAAACATAAAACACTACATTAATATGAGCTATACGGCTCACATCAATTCCCCACACTTAAACATTTGCTTGTCCTCAAGCAAAAACTTAAAATGCAACACAAAACACATCAACAAGAAAAACAACATGGAACTTAATACCTTATAGATACTTGGTAACAAATGAAACAACTTCCATTTCACAATCCACTAGTCTATGTCAACAAATTCCCAAGCAATATCATGAATATTCAAGCTTTAGCATCCATGTACACCTAACTAAAGAATTATGAAAATGCAAAGTACAAGAGTATAAGCACCTTAAAAAATAAATTTCTTGCAACATGCACCAATCATGGCAAATGTCACATTACCTAGAGTAACTATCTCTCTTAAGCAAACACTTGTCCTCACATCAATCTAATAAGTAGTGGCTAATGTTTACTCTCTACTCCCTAATATACCATTACATACTATAAGCTTATAATAAGTAAAAATCTCCACTACTAGCACAAAGTCCATGCACAAAATCAAAGGGTCTTACTAAAGGTTGTAACTTGGTTTAGGCAATAGGTAAAATAAATTTGGTTAAGTAGCTCAAAATATGGAGAAAAAAAGAAATTACTACATCACATGAGACTTACAATTTATCAAGATAGCATGATACATGATATATTTGCACATTAAGGGTTATTCTTTACCCTAAATCCCCTTTTCTTTCCTTCCATGTCCAAAGCTTTATCTTTTTTTTTTCTTTCTTTTTTTAGACTTATTTGTTCTTTCATTCTTGTTCTTTTTTTTTATTTGACTTGTACATAAAGGTATTTAAAACTAATATCATGTACCAACTAAATCGAATCTGTCTCAATTGACATAATAAAACTAATCCTCCCATAAAAAAGGGTGCCAACAGAAATGTTTAATGTTTAAAAAATAAAAAAATAGATTAAGGCTAATAATTGTGCTTTTTCAATAAAGAAATGGCTCATGGCTCAAAATCGGCTACCTAAAGTAAAAAGGTTGGTCTATTTAAGCAAGTCAAAATTGGTTATTCTATTGCCTTTATCATTTTTCATGCATAACTTATACTAAATGTAATCTCAAAACTTACTCACAACAAGTTCTAGAGTATATGGTATAAAAGGGTACTCTCACAAGAAATTATGTCATTATCTAGTCTCAAAATCTCACAATGGTAAAGTTTGAAGTCACTCTAAGCAATGCTTCATTAACTCAATCAAAGATACATATGTATAAAGAAAAATAACTTAAAAAGAACCCATACCAAAGCACTTCGCCTAAATATAACCCTTCATAGGTGCACACAATATACTAAAGCAAGTAATCCAAAAATATTGCCAAATAATTTCATCAACTACACTAATAATCGTAAAATGCAAGAAATTTTATACTAAAAAATGTTCCCAAATATCAGAAAATATAAATGCTTTATAAACAAACAAACTACATACAACCTAAAAACAACACCATAGCTTCCCCACACTTAAAGGACAATGTCCTTATTGTGTAAGAAACATACAATCTAAAAACACAACACAAAAAAAATCACAAAAATAACAAAATAAATAAATACAAAAATAAAATGGAGTAAAGGAGACTGCCCTTAAGAATGTTCACTTGGAGAGGTATGTGATTAAGGACTGAACTCGATATTTTGCTTATGGAAAAATGACATCAAAATGTGAGTCATACTCTTGTGGCTTCTACTCAAATCTTGAATTTAGGCCTCCATATTTGTCAAGTGAACCATGGTTAAAACTACAGCAAAATATCAAGAACCCACAAAAAAATAGCAAAAAGGGAAGAGGAAAACTAAATATTGTAAAAAGAAAGAAAGAAATAAAAAGAAATAGTTTATGGGGGGAAAAGAAAATTTGGAAATTTAAGAAAGAAAATGAAAAGACAAATAAAAATTCAAACTTAAAAGATATTTGAATAATTGTACTGTTTAAAAACCCTTAAAATTTCAAAATCCAAAAAAAATTGATGAGGAAAGGCTCACGCTCGCGATAGAGAGCAAAATATGAAAAATATTTTAAAGTTTCAACAAAACGCAATGATGATAACTAGCAAAAACACAAACAAATCCTGTGGAATAAACACAAACTTTATTAGTAACAATAAAACTAAGTAAGAACATAATATTAAATAGCACAAATAAATAGAAATTTCAATAAACTCGAACTATCAAATCTATAAAACAAAACAAACAAACACACTCTAATTAAGTATTGTAATCCAAAATTTCAAATCAAGCATTATAAAGGAAAAAAACATAAGTCATGATCCCCAGCAACGGCACCAAAAACTTATTAGTGCTAAATCCGTAAGCGCACGATTCACCGATTATAGTATTTAAGATATCATTCCCACAAGGATCAGATTGGTTATCACACACTACTATTTGATTTTAATCTTGTTTACAATAAATCATTAATTTTATTGTTAAATTAAACTAATAATGCTATACTAAACTATTAATTAATCCTAAGTTAATGATGGTCAAAGAAGACAAATACAAATAACGATGTAAAAATTAACGGTATGAAACTTGAAATTATTCTTTTGATTGAAAGGCAACCTTTAGAATGCAAGCCAAGTTGAAATAAGGTTCTAAATCATTCTCTTGAACTGAAATAGAATGCCTAAAACATGCAAATATAACTTCTAATCCTTAACTCTCATTAATGAATTAGATTGTCATACTTACAAATTTTAAGAATAAACACCAACCTATAGCAACTATCTTAACATCCTGATCTCTCTAGTGAAGTTCCGATAATAAATTCCTAATAGATGTAAATAAGAATAAATCTCTTGATCTATACTCTTACTTATAATGAACATTCAATTACTTAAATGCAAATGATACTATTAAGAAATTCTACACTAAAGATTACTTGTAATAATAAGAATGAGTTGTTCAAGATACTAAAAGACATCATTCAAAGAGTTGCAAAGAAGAATAGACAATTGAAAGATAAATAAAAAGATGATCTCTTAATTCTTTTACTCATAAATGATTTCTTCTCCTTCTTTGATCTTTGTCTTCCCTTCAAAAGATAAAATTAATCACACTTTATCTCTCATCTATCATCAAGAATTATTTCCTAAATCTCTTCTTTTCCTCTCTTATCTACATTGCATTAATAAACTCCCTGCCAAACATTATATCTCTTCAAACATCCTTCTAGAGGTACACAACCCTTGGTGAAAAGTCATGCCTATTTAAAACTTGATTTGAAATTTGAATTGCATAACCACTGATAATGGTGATTTATATGATATTTTTAGTATATTTTTAGGTATTTAATTGAGTTAATTTTGTGTTAATTACGTTGAATTTGAGTTTAATTGGTTAATTTTATGTTTTTTGGGGTTAATTGTAAATTTTGGTATTTTTCAGGGTTAATTTGCAAGAAAAAGGATTTAATTACAGAAAGACAAGAAGATTTGGATCAAAACTGTGAATTTGGAAAAATTGATGCGAGAAAGTGAGCGTCGAGTTCAGAAGGTTTTCACGTGACCACGTGAAATAGATGAAGAGAAGAATCTGTGGCCACATGAAGATTGCACTAAGAAACCCATGGCCACGTGAGTATGTGAAGTAAATCTACCCATGGCCACGTGAAAGACAAGTGAATGAAAACCAAAGAGGAACTTATGCCCACGTGTGAGGAACAAGAAGACCGACTAATGGCCATGTGTCCCTACAAGAAGACTTACCCATGCCCATGTGTGGATCAACACAGGAAGAGGCGTGGCCACGTGCGAGCTTTCCCATACAACGAAGGATTTTCCAATTTTTCCAATTCAATGAGGATTTGCTTCCTGTTTTATTCTTGGAGTTTGAGAAGGATTCTACCACCAATTTTGCCTATAAATAAAAGACTCAAACACCAAAGAAGGATCATCAATGAGTAGGAATCAATTAGAATCAAGTAGAAGAACTAGTAGAGTTCTTTAGTTTTAGTTTTACTTTGTTTTCCCAATTTTTCTGTTTTTATTTTTTTTTCAATTTGTTTTAGTTTTTTAACCATGTTAAGGAAGTAGTTTTTCTTCTTTTGCTAATGGATTCTTGAAAACTTATATTTTCATTGTTATGACGTTATTTTGAGCTTAATTTCAATATCGATTGATTATTTCTTGGTTTTAAGCATATTCTTATCTTTGATTGTGTTAAGATTAATTGTTGGTTAATTGAATAAATAACTAAAAATTAATTTTGACATAGTTATTGATTTGCATGTTCTTGGATTAACTCTTTAATATTTATGCATGATTATCATCCGAAATATGAGATAATTATGTATTAATTTTATTGATTAATACTAAGAGAGGAAGAACTAAGAATAAATTGGAGTTGAATTACTTGATAAAGGCTTCAATGAATATTTAGGAAGTTAAAACTAGATTTTCATGCTAAGTATTATATTTGTCTATGAGTTTAATAATAAGAATGATATACTTGAATAAAGATGTCTTGCTTTATTACTAGTTTTTTCATAATCACTGGTGTTTATATTGAATTTAAGTCATTACAATGAAAGTTAAGGTGGATAGTTTCTTTAGCAAAAGAATTTCAGTTATTGTTTTGTTTTTAATTTACGTTAATTTAATTTTAGCTTTTGTTTTGTTTCATTGTTTATTTTTTTTTAATTTTTGCTTTTAAATCAAAAATATTTGGAAAACAATCTCGGATTAATTTAATTCATTCATAGATATTATTCTTAGCAATCCATATTTCCTTGGGTACGATATTTGGGGTCTTAATCTATATTTTCCTATATTACTAGCCTATCTAGTACACTTGCTAGACATCGATCAAGTTTTTGGCACCGTTGTCGAGGAACAGCAGTGTTGTTTGTTTAATATCTTTGATTAAAGTTGGTCTGAAATTTTTATTCTATTTTTGATTTGGTGATTATTCTTTACAGGAACAATTCTAGACATTTTTCACGATGATGCAAGATAAGGTTCAAGATTATGAATTGTTTCTTTTGAAACAACAAATGAATGATCTAGTAAGAGAAGGAGAGGAGATAAAAGATTGCGTGCACAATCACAAAATCCTTATTCATCACCATTCATTGCTGAAGAATCTTATTCCCTTTGGACTTTGAGAGCACAATTGGAAGAATTGAGGAGAGAGAATCAAGAACTGCGATATTCAAAAGAAGCTTATAGCTCTAAAAATCAACGTCTTCATAACCTGCTTATAGGTAAGGACAAGCAATTTTGGGCTGCAAAACAAAAATGGAGGGCCACACAAGAGGCTATTATCTCCGAAACTGAAGATGTTTGTAACTTGCTTATAAAAAAGGAAAGAGAATTTTATGTTGAAAAAGAGGAGTGGCAGGCTACATTAAGGGCTCAAGAGGAAAAGTTTAGAATTCAAGAAGAGAAAATAAAGGCTTAAGAGGAGACAATTAAAAGTCAAGAAAATTTATTAAGGGATAAAGAGCATGGAATTGAAAAGTTGGAATATAAGCTAGAACTTTTGGGCACTCAAGGTGATTATGGTAAGAAAAAGGAACCAAATCATTCATTTATGGAGGATAAGGAACAAGAGGAACAATTCATATTTGAGGATAAGTCATGTGTTTATTTAGAAGGTGTAGGATCTCTTGTAGAGAATTTATCACCAAAGGAGCAAGAAAGGAAAAATTTTCAAGTGGAGATACTGAATTCAGTCCGCCTGAAGGATTTATTTAGGCTAGAAGAGCCTGTAGAGTTCGTTATAAATGAGCCAAAGGAGGAGTCATATTTTATTGAAGATATGGAGTTTTCAGCTTTGATAAACTATGACAAGTTTCTTCTACTAATGGGAGAAAATGAGGAGCAAAGTCCGGAGATACCTATATTTGGATCACAAGCTCGACCTCCCGAGAGTAACATGAGTCGAGCTGGGACTCAATAAACCAGAACTTCTTCTCTAACTCTTCTATTTAAATTTTCATCAATTTTTTTATGATTTATGTTTTGCATGTTATTTTCAATAATTTATTTTGCCATTGTTTTTATATTTTTTTAGTTTAAAGTTTAATGCATGTTTATTATTAGTTTGTGTCTTTTAATTCATGAGTTTAAGATTTGGGTAGAACATCAACTTCTAATGGTCTTTGTGCTTAATTAAGATTAGAAAGTTAATGAGCTAAAATAGTGATTTTTTAGATGATAATTTTTAAATTAAGTATGGATTTATGTGTGGTTTAGATGTGAATTTGCATATTGTTGCTTGGTGTTGAGAATTTAAGGAAGAAACTTGCATATGCTAAATTAAGAATAGACCTAAATTGGAATTTAAGTATATATTGTTTGGCATAACTAAATTGGAGCTTGAAAAGAAGGAAAGATATAATTAAGTGAGTAAGAGTGTTGTAAATTGGTTTATATGTTTCAAAAAGTCAAGTTTGATGGAGTTCAGCATAAATTAGTTTATCTTTAGTACAAGTTTAATTGTGACTTAATATTATTGATGGAATGATTAAATTTGTGACAGGAGTAAGTTGAGATTTATGTTTTTGTTGTTGTTTTGGTGTGAAAAATATTGAAGATTTATAGTGTAGGAGGAAGCCCAGAAAAATTTTCGCAGCCCAGCAGCAGTGCGCCCCTGTGCATGCCTTCTTCCCTATCTATGCACGCCCACGCGAGCTGTCTACCTCTTCTTGTGTGCCCATGGGTTGTTTTCTTTCCCAGCCATGCGCACCCGCATGTGATAACATTGTCTCGCCCTAAGAAATATGCATGCCCACGTGAAATTATTGCCTTGCATTTACGCCACCGTGTGCTGCCTCTCCCTGCCCCCATGCGTGCCCGCATATGGGTATGCCTACACCCATGCGTGGCCACGTATGAGGGCACTATCCCCATTTTAAATATCCACGATTTTTTTCTTCTTTCTTCCCTTACAATTGCATTTTCTTTGCTCTTAACACTTCCCTCACTTATGCATTACCCACCACTCCTTCACACACTCGCATTACACCACTACACTCTCTTATTCACTTGATCAATGCACTAACTCACACACTCACTCACTCTTACCTAAGTACACACCTTTTTCACTAAGGCACACACTTAGTTTTTCATTTGCATGATTTACTTGATGAGCTTAATTCAACTAAATTGGCATAGGTTTCATTAGTGTTAAATATAAGTTTATTTAGAGATTGATTTTCAGTTATGCATTGTATTTAATCTTAGCTACTTATTGTTTGACATTGAACTTTATTGTTGGCTTCATATAGGTTGAGTTTGCAGTTATAATTGGCTTATTTTATTTTGTGCTTACCATGACCAATTAAAATCTTTCTCTTTCTTTTATTTAAGCCTAACCATCACCAATTATCTTTCACTTGAGATTATGCACTATCCACCTTGTAACATATGGATAGTATGCATTGAGTACTTAAGCAAGTTTGGCCTAATTTCATTTCTTCACTTAGTTACCATGTATATTAAGTCTTGTTTATGGCACTATATTGGTTTTAAAGGCATGTTTGCTTGTTAACTTAATTCCATTGATCTCATGCTTTAGTTTTGGCTTAATTAAGGTTCTAAGTGTGGTGAGCTTACATGTTTTCTTGGGCACTAAATTGTTTCCTAAAAGTGATGAAGTGTGCTGAAATTTTCCATACTTTACTGAGGACAGCAAGATTTTAAAGAGGGGGGTAGAGCTCAGCTAGAAATTGAAGACCAATTAAGGGAGTTTTTCTTACCTTGCTCATTTTCTTACTCATGAATTATTTTGTTTTAGTCATTTTGTTTTTTTTTTGTTCTAGTTGTTTAGTTTTTATGTTTAGTTTTTAGTTTTTTTGCGTGTTAGTTTAGTTAATTCATTTATCATTTACGGTACATTTAGCTTAATTCGCCCTAGTTATTCTTAAAAATTGAACATTTTGAACTTGAATTTAGAATGTGCAATGTTTAAAATTCTTGTTGAGCATTAGAATAAGCATGTTGTTTAATAAATTTTTGGCTAGTTTAATATTCAACTTGACCTATATTTGTTAGTTTCTACATTTTTTAGCACTTAATACCAGTTTTTGAACTTAAAGAAAAACAATGCACTGAAATAGTTAAGTGATGAGTTTTAGAACACTAGAACCTTCCTCATCACCATTCAAAGCATAAAAGCAACTCAAAATAATTTGGAAAGTGATCTAGGCAATGTTTTTATTGTTAAGCCATATCTTAACTTGTTTTCCTACCCTATATGCATATTTATCATTTGTTAGCCATTTTGAGCCTAATGAAGTATGCTTAATGCGTGCCATATTTATTTTTCTTGTTACACTAATTTATTTTACCATATAGCCTAAAAAAGCTTTTATCGTTCCTTCTAAAATTGGCCACTCTAGGATAGAATGGATTAATAGGAATTGGGTATGTTGATGGGTGTGATAAGATGTTTTTGATTTTTTTGTTAATGGCTATTATTGAAGTTAAGTGAATAGTAAAGTGTTATCTTGTTATTACCCATGTTATATTATTGTACTGCCAACATCAAAGCTAGTGAAAAAAAATAAAGAAAAGAGAGAGTGAAAAAAAAAAGAAAAGAGAAAAGTGAAAAAAAGAAGAAAAAAAAGAAAATATTGAAATAAAGCTGGCATGTATGGCAAAATCTTAAGTTTGGGGTAATTACAAGGAAAAATTATGACTTTTAAAAGGGTATGGATGGTGAAATTGAGAGAATTTTAAGATTGTACTTTGAATTGTGAAGGGTTGGGAAATTTTTCCAAAGTTCTTTATTGATTAAGTTAATGGGATGAAATTTGTTAATTATTAGTCTATTTTATCTTAGAGTGGCTATTCTTATTGTTGATCTTTTATCAATTCTTTGATAACCAATACCTTAGCCCCATTACAACCTTTAAAAGACCTAAGTGATTCTAAGTTTTATTTTTGAGTTGTTTAGCGGAGATGACATTTGGGTTCCGGTGCTAAAGGAGAGGCCTATGGTATTTCTAGAGTTTCAAGCACGAAACCATTTGTACACTTAGGTGTACAATCATTCTAAACTTGACTATGTATTTGCATTTGTGTCTTGGATTTTGAAAATACTTAAAATGTTTTGGTCTTGCACGCACACAAGGAAACTAACTTATATTGTCTTGATTGAATTTATTCTAGTTGAAATTTTATTAAGTGCTCTTGTTAATTGCTAAGCTTGATTTTGAAATGCATGATTCTTTATTTGAGTTTGATTATTTTAAGGAGCTGGTTTGTTCTAATTTGCTCGAGGGCGAGCAAAGTCTAAGTGTGGGGTATTTGATAATGGTGATTTATATGATATTTTTAGTATATTTTTAGGTATTTAATTGAGTTAATTTTGTGTTAGTTAGGTTGAATTTGAGTTTAATTGGTTAATTTTATGTTTTTGGGGTTAATTGTAAATTTTGGTTTTTTTAGGATTAATTTGTAAGAAAAATGATTTAATTGCAAAAAGATAAGAAGATTTGGGCTAAAACTGTGAATTTGAAAAAATTGATGCGAGAAAGTGAGCGTCGAGTCCAGAAGTTTTTCAAGTGACCACGTGAAAGAGATGAAGAGAAGAACTCGTGGTCATGTGAAGATTGCACTAAGAAACCTATGGCAACGTGAGTATGTGAAGTAAATCTACCCATGGCCACGTGAAAGACAAGTGAATAAAAACCAAAGAGGAACCCGTGCCCACTGTGAGGAACAAGAAGACTGACCTGTGGCCGTGTGTCCCTACAAGAAGACTTACCCGTGCCCACGTGTGGATCAACACAGGAAGAGGCGTGGCCACGTGCGAGCTTTCCCATACAACGAAGGATTTTCCAATTTTTCCAATTCAATGAGGATTTGCTTCCTGTTTTATTCTTGGAGTTTGAGAAGGATTCTACCACCAATTTTGCCTATAAATAGAAGACTCAAACACCAAAGAAGGATTATCAATGAGTAGGAATCAATTAGAATCAAGTAAAATAACTAGTAGAGTTCTTTAGTTTTAGTTTTACTTTGTTTTCCCAGTTTTTCTGTTTTTATTTTTCTTTTCAATTTTTTTTTAGTTTTTTAACCATGTTTAGGAAGTAGTTTTTCTTCTTTTGCTAATGGATTCTTGAAAACTTATATTTTCATTGTTATGACTTTATTTTGAGCTTAATTTCAATATCGGTTGATTATTTCTTGGTTTTAAGCATATTTTTATCTTTGATTGTGTTAAGATTAATTGTTGGTTAATTGAATAAATAACTAAAAATTATTTTTAACATAGTTATTGATTTGCATGTTCTTGGATTAATTTTTTAATGTTTATGCATGATTATCATCCGAAATATGAGATAATTATGTGTTAATTTTATTGATTAATACTAAGAGAGGAAGAACTAAGAATAAATTGGAGTTGAATTACTTGAGAAAGGCTTCAATGAATATTTAGGAAGTTAAAACTAGATTTTCATGCTAAGTATTAGATTTATCTACGAGTTTAATACTAAGAATGATATACTTGAATAAAGATGTCTTACTTTATTACTAGTTTTTCCATAATCACTAGTGTTTATATTGAATTTAAGTCATTACAATGAAAGTTAAGGTGGATAGTTTATTTAGCAAAAGAATTTCAGTTATTATTTTGTTTTTTATTTACGTTAATTTAATTTTAGCTTTTTTTTGTTTCATTGTTTATTTTGTTTAATTTTTGCTTTTAAATCAAAAACATTTGGGAAACAATCTCGGATTAATTTAATTCATTCATAGATATTATTTTTAGCAATCCATGTTCCCTTGGGTACGATATTTGGGGTCTTAATCTATATTTTCCTGTATTACTAGCCGATCTAGTACACTTGTTAGACACCGATCAACCACCATTTATATTTATAACTTCCTTGTCAAGCATGGCGCGATAGAGAGAGACGTTAGGTAGTTATTTTTCAAAAGGCACTTCAAAGGGACACCACTCTTCACCAAATGATGTGTACTTCGAGAGGGGTACTTGAAGAGTTGTGTTGCTTTGGAAGAATACTTGAAGGGTCACAATGCTTGACAAAGAAGTTATACATATAAATGGTGGTTATGCAATTCAAATTTCAAATCAAGTTTTAAAGAGGCATGACTTTTCACCAAGGGTTGTGTGCCTCTAGAAGGATGTTTGAAGAGATACAATGTTTGGCAGCGAGTTTATCAATGCAATGAAGATAAGAGAGGAAAATAAGAGAGTTAGGAAATAATTCTTGATGATAGATGAGAGATAGAGAGTGATTAATTTTATCTTTTAAAGGGAAGACAAAGATCAAAGAAGGAGAATAAATTATTTATGAGTAAAAGGATTGAGAGATCATCTTTTTATTTATCTTTCAATTGTCTATTCTTCTTTGCAACTCTTTGAATGATGTCTTTTAGAATCTTGAACAACTTTGTTAGTATTTGCTTATTCTTATTATTACAAGTAATCTTTAGTGCATAATTTCTTAATAGTATCATTTGCATTTAAGTAATTCAATGTTCATTATAAGTAAGAGTATAGATCGAGAGATTGATTCTTATTTACATCCATTAGGAATTCATTATTGAAACTTCACTAAAGAGATCAGGATGTTAAGATCGTTGCTATAGGTTGGTGTTTATTCTTAAAATTTGTAAGTATGACAATCTAATTCATTAATGAGAGTTAAGGGTTAGAAGTTATATTTGCATGTTTTTGGCATTCTATTTCAGTTCGAGAGAATGATTTAAAACCTTATTCCAACTTGGCTTGCATTATAAAGGTTGCCTTTCAATCAAAAGAATAATATCAAGTTTCATATCATCAATTTTTACATAGTTATTTGTATTTGTCTTCTTTGACCATCATTAACTTAGGATTAATTAATAGTTTAGTATAAAATTATTAGTTTAATTTAACAATAAAATTAATGATTTATTATCAATAATATTAAAATCAAGTAGTAGTGTGTGATAACCAATCTGATCCTCGTGGTAACGATATCTTAAGTACTATAATCGGTAAACCGTGCGCTTGCGAATTTAGCACTAACAATTTCTATTTTCCATTGCGATTTTTTTAATTATTATTTCAAAACCCAACAATGTCAAGAACAAAGAAAATCAAACAGGTGCGTGTATTTATACACTTGAGGCAAATATACTTATGCTGCTCTTTTTTTTTTTGAAAGTGTGTTTCGGTTTTACTAAATATTAAAGCTTTCTTATACATTCATCTATATGTGCATTGTATTATGCCAATATGTTGTCAATTATGTTGACATAATCTTTCAAACTAAAGTTTTGAACCCTAATTTAAATCATGATCGAATATTATTAGGCCAAACTTATTTTTCTCTATTACAAGTCACTTCATATTAAAAATAACAATTGTACCTTATTGACTTATATTTTCTGGCAACTCATCCACATTTAGCACTGGTTTTACTTTCTTCATCTCTAATTGACTAGGAGGAAACACAGCTACATTTTGAACTGGACTAGAAAACCCATCAACTTTCTATGCTTGGAATGAATTCTTATTAGCTAGTCTTGTGAATCCACTAGTAAAATTATGAAAAGTAAAAAACCAGTGGCTATGGCAAAACTTACATTGTTGAGCTGTACTTGTCATAAAATTATTGCTAATTGCAAATTCTCCACTAGTTAGGTTGTGGCCAGACGCTGATGCATTACTTGCCTAGAAGAATTAATTTCTAGTTACCCAAGGTTTACATACATTACAATCATTCACTTCATCACCTCTATGTCTTTGTGAGCTGTTTGGTCCCAACTTGCCACTAGTTACATTATGGAAAGATACCGATGCATGATATGTATGGGCAATTTAAATCCCAAACAACTAAGGCCTACAATTGTCATCAGTGTTGTAATGTCCATCCAATTTGTATATATGTGAGGCTTTGCCCACATCAATTCCACTATCCACAATATTATGTTTCTTTTAATCTGAAAGTTGTCAAGGTCGTTAGCCTATTTATTAGTAGCATCCATTGAATCCTCAAAAGCATGGTTAAGATCAAATCCTTTCATATTTCCAATTGAAACTAAAAAATATGAAATAGGATTATTTAAATAATCCTGGCCAATCTCAAGAAAGACAGAAACATCATCATTAAAGACATAAAGCTAGTGGCATTCCTTGTCCATAAGATTTAGGAATTAAATGCTCATCTCTAGTCAAACAATAATGATCCTGCTCTGTAATACCCCTCAATATACTCTAGAAGAAGTATCACTAATTAATTATTATTGCCTATGTTTAATTAAGTATAATTGTGTATAGAAGGACCTGATATAAAAGCTTAAGAGTAAGTTTTGGGGCATAAGTAGAAATAAAAGAAATTGAAGGACCAATTAGTAAATGATAAGTTTAAGGGATATTTGGACCAATTAGAAGAAAGGAGAGAGGGATATTTTGGGTGGAGTAGTGGTCGGCCAACCTCTTGGTCTTCACTCTCCATTTTCATCTTCTCTAGCTTCTCTCTCTCTCTCTCTCATCCTCTCTCTCTCTAGATTTCTTTGAATTGGGGTAAGGAAAAAGAGAAAGATTTACTTGGTTTTGAGCTTAAGGTAACTTTATTATTCTTTGATATGTATGATTCATGGATTAGCTTACTGGTTTTCATAGAAGTGTCTTATGCTTATAGAAGGAAAATCAAGCAAAGGCAAAGGGAAGGAAACTCTTCAAGGTTGAAGAAGAGAAAGCTCAAACAAGGTATGGGAACTTAGGATTTTATATGTGGGTATAATTTTATGAATTGTCATGAGAGAGATCTTGAGTGCCTCTCTTATGTGTTTTGTGGATGATTATAAGCTTGGAAGTGGATTAGAGTTGATAATATACATGCTTTGGTTGAAAACCTGAAATATGTTTTAAAGATCATTTGACCAGTCTGTATACTTTTGCTCATATCTTGAGCTATAGTTGTCCAAATGATGAAATTCTAATTGGTATAGAAACTATACTTGTAAACCTTGATTTTGTTAGAAGAGACCAAAATATGATTTTCACTGCATGATAGTGAAAATCTGAATTGAAATCTAAATGTGGTTGTGATTGTGCCCTCATGAATAGTGTGTGGTTTTTCTTGAATATCTAAAGATTTACAAACCTTATTGAGATGATTGTTGATGTTTTGAAAACTAAAAACATAGGCCTACAACTTTGTTGAAGGCCATTTTGGCTGAAATTGTTGTTTTATAGGTTAAAATGGCATAGAAATCGAGACTGGAAATCGGTCTCGAGGCGGTTTAAGGCTCACGGTTACCATGAATATTATAGTAACCGTGAGGTGCCTAAATCTTCAGTTCGAACCAATAGTATGTTCTAGCTCACGGTTACCATGATTTCATAGTAACCGTGACCCATTCTCGTAGCATTACTTCATGGTTACTACCCTAGGCTTAGTAACTATGAGGTAATGAACTTTTGGTCCAGAAGTAAAACCTATGCCATCTCACGGTTACTAAGGAATTCATAGTAACCGTGACCCAAGTCCAAAATCCTACTTCACGGCTACTACCCTAATGTTAGTAACCGTGAGGTAGTCCATTTTTAGTCCAGAACCAAAGGGTCTCATAGCTCACGGTTACTAGGATTAGATGATAACCGTGACCCTTTTTGCAAGTCTTGGATCACGGTTACCAGGAATTGTTAGTAACCGTGACCCTCCCCTGTAATTTGAAAACTGTATTTATTTGATTCCTTTTGAGGTATAGACTTGTCTAATCCCTTCTTAAGCTTATAAATCATCCTAAGTTGTAATTTACAGTAAGAAATCCTTTTAAATTGCAAGAATTTCAATCTAATTGAAAGGTAAGTCCTATTACCTTAAAATAGAATGTACATGAGTTACTTCTCTGTAATAATAATATATGATTGTTCCTCTACTTTGAGATAGCCATGTATGATATTAAAGTATTTTACATTCATTAATGTTATAATGGAATATGTTGATATAAAGTTCATAGGATGTGAAATGTGATTGAATTAAGCCTGCACTTAAAGACTTGGTTGTGGATAGATAGGCATGCCTATAGGGTTATAGTTGTAGCTGCTATAGTCTGACTCTTATGAGTCCATAGTTTGTCTCTAAATGAGACCATAGTTCTGACCCAATGGGTCCACAGATTTAATACCTTCGGGTATTCACAGATTTGATACCTTCTGGTATCTACGGTACCCGTTATCCACTCCCACAGGAAATTGAGCAGGCAAATGAATAAGATAAATAAAATGTGTATACAATTGCAAATTTACATTAAACGATCTATTGAATTAACAGTTCTTTTATTGTTCTTGATTTCTTTACATCACATTGTCAATATGTTATTCATTTATACTACTGTTGCATGCTCGTGGATAATCGCTATGAGTGATTATCATTATATATATTAGTTGTTCCCCACTAAGCTTTATAGCTTAGCACAGGTGTTTGTCCGTGTAGGTTCGCAGGATAGAACGTTTGGTCAGGGACAAAGCCAACAATTTTCAAAGCCAACATCAGAATAGGAGGAGTATTTTGAAGTATGAGACTTATTTTTGTGTCTTTTGGGATAGCTAAAGATAAATTTATATGTAAAGGCATGTAATTATTAAGTTGATGTATATGATATTCTCTAGTATGATAAAGTATAGTCCTCAATCTGCCATGATTGATATAGTATGATGGTGTGTATGCACATATATGCATCGATAACAGATAATTCATAAAGAACTGACAGGATTAATAGAATTGATAAATGTAATTAGTAACAGTAATTAGGATTATCAAGTATAGTCATTACATGCTCTGCTTCAAATTTGAAACTAGGAGTAAGATTTGATCCATTATATAGATGAAAAAATGATTACTTTGTGGAGAGGAATTAGACAATGGGGACATATGTTCTTATTTTGGATTTTCACTTGCCATTGCATAAGTTCTGGGAAAAAAAATAAAGAGTGACTTAGACATGCTTTCAAATATTAGAATATACAACTGCAAAAGAACATAAAAAAACTTGAATCCAATAAAAAAGAACATGAAGCACTTTGTGAAACTTCGATGTAGCTAGTAATTTTATGAAAGATTTAATTAATTTATGCATTTTTTACTTTTTGTTTTGAATCTTGGTGCAGCTAATAATCTTATGAAAACTTTAATCAATTTATACATTTTCTCATTTATGCTTATACTGCACTTTAAGAATTATTAATTGACAATACTCTATCACAATATACCATTTGAGCCAAAATCTTGGACTCACTCATGTAAGCATGTCTATATGTAACTTGATTATGCTTTTTAGATATTCATTTCATCTATTGCTTTAACTACTTTGATTTTGATTATCCTTCAACTTGTTTTTGTTTGATTAAGAATCAATCAAAAAAAGTAGGTTTTGAATATCTAGCAATTGAATTCATGATCAAGTTAGCTCTTAGTCCAGATTCAAAGGCACAAGTATGCTTCAAGTTTATTACAACTTTTACATACCTTTGGAAAGTACATTTCACTACACTTTCAAATGTGTCTCTCAACAAAAGTAAATGTGATTTTATTATTTATTTTGTAAAGTCAAACATACTTTTGTTCATTAAATTTTGGCACATGCAATACAAACTCATTCTCAAGATAGAGACCAAAAGCTTATGCAACTAATCGATTGCTTTCTACAGATGTTTTGACAGCATAAATTTACATTTTCATTCTTCACATATACTGACTTATTCGCCCAAGAGGAAAAAATCAAATTGAAACTTTTTGTAGATTTAAAAATTAGCTGTCATCACCTAAAATAAGCCGATTTTTCACTCGGCTCAATTTCTAGGGGAAAAAAAGCAAAGCATGTAGTTCTAAACTTCAAAAAAACTTTTAAATATAATGCATTGCTTATGCTCGGTTCTTTCAACCAAAACTTTTAAATTATTCAGCCAAAGATACAAGACGAGCTATCTAAGCTTTATCTCTTTTGTGGCTTATACAACTAAAGCTCTACAATAAGCAATGTAAGCTCTGCAACATTTTACAGCTCATTTTGTTGCACTCTTGGAACATCTCTAACTTGAAGAAATACCACCAATAACCCTGCTCGAACAGATAGATTTGCCACGAGTATGGATCAACAACTCACAGACAGTTTTGCCATGAGCACATCCTTTGAGCTCATAGGCAGGTTCACTATGAGCACTGTAACAACACCCTTATCACTCCGATCTAACTGAACAGTACACGCAAACAGATAAATTTTTTTTATATTAACTTTTAAGTAACACCAAAACTTAATATTACAAATTTAACTTAGGTGTTCGGTGACCTATAACTATCCCAGGTTACTATTCATATAATAAAATTTCGCCAATATAACGGCTGTATATCTAACTAGCCTCCTGAAAAACGGACAAATCACAGCCTCTTAGAGGCACAACACTTCTAATCAAATTATAGCATATTTTCGAACTCCCAGCAATCAACCAATAACTCACACATATACAGATCATAACCACATGCATACATATCTATAAAACGTTACATAACCATGCTTTTAGTCATAACTGTCCATTTACATACATGCCACAGCTAGTAAACATTATACAAGCCAGAGTCTACTGCAGCTACAAAACAAAACTAACTTCACTTGATTGTGCATTACTGCTCCTTCAACTCGATACCTGCATGCAACAAAAACTATATGCTGAGCATAAATTATGCCCAGCGGTGACTAACAATCCTAATACTTTCTTTAATAACTTTTATTCATCTATTATAATATGATTATATAAATTAAATTCTAAAAGTAAATACAATTAAACACACTTTAATCAAATTTCAAGTAGAAATAATTGTTTTCCATATTATTTATACTTTTTTCATTTATTTCTTAACTTTTGGCAAATTTTCAATTTAGTCCTCAAAATCTTACTAAATTTCAAAAATGTCCTTTTTATCTCAATATTTACGATTTTACCATTATAGTCATTTATTTTCATTTTTATTATACAATTTCTTCCATTATTCATCATTTATGCTTTATTTTACCATTTTTGGGTAAAATTACATTTTAGTCCTTATATCATGAAAACTTTATTTTTTTTAACACTGTTAGGTCTATAAAATTACCATTTTGCCCTTCTTAATTATTTCTTACTTATTTTTACTTATTAATTACCCATTTTGGCAAAATTACCATTTTGCCCCTAAACTTTCATTTTCTTTCATTTAAGCCCTTTTTCCACTTAAAATTTCATTTTTATCATTCTTTTCATTTCTTTTAACTTATTATCACTTTTATGCCCCTAGTACAATACCGACAGAAATTTTCAGATTGGATACTCGGGACGTGGATCCCATGGGCCATATACAGACTGAAAAATGATCTCAAAGACCACTTTTTCATAGAACAGATATCAGATACAGACAAAAGCTAAGGAGATCAGTGATCCTACCATAGCAAAGTAAGTCGCCATGACTTACACCGTGGTATAGATGTCCCTATGGCTAGCCGATTATATTCTAAGCAAGGCTTTTACAGCCAGACTATTTCTAAAGGCATAATTCATCAAAATTTCAATCAAACCTTCATTTTCGTATTATTTCATTACTTAATTATACTTGTTTTACTTATTACTTATCCTTTCAATTCCTTCACATAAGTTATGAATTATTCTACCATAATTCACCAAAATTATTTACTTTCTCATCAAATTGCACATTATTTCACATTAATCTAATAATTCCATTAGTTACATAATCAAGAATTTGACTTTAAAATATTCATTTAATTCCCATAAATTTCACAAAAAATTTTAAGCATGTTATTTCATTTTTACTATGATTTTGAAGCATAATTTCATCAAAATTCACAAAATAAACCTTAGTTTTCTTTAGTGATTCATTCGGCCAACAAAGGACTCACATCATATATTCATGTAACAATTCATTTAAGCATTTAAACACACTTATTTAAGGTCTTATAACACTAATCTACCATTACTTTCACTTAAACATCATTTTATCATTTTTACCCTAAGTTACATAAAGGTTACTTAACCAAAATCAAAGAATATTAAGATTGATTAGTCACTAACCTTTCCTCCTTGATCTAGGTTGTCTGAGCTTCCTTTTCCTTGCCTTTAGCCTTGGAAGCTTGCACTTCTCCTTAATTTCCTATGGAGGCCGAAACATTAACACATCAAAACTCTATTTTTTTTACCTCAAATGCTAAAATTGACATCAAAAATTAAATCTAGGCACCTAAAAATACAAGTAGGCACCTTAGAAAGAATTTTTACTCATTGGTTTCACTTACCTCAAATGAAACCCTAAATTCTCTCTCTTGATTTTCCTTGCTTTCCTTCCTTCTTTTAAAGGGAGAACAGTACCAAACTCAACTAGAGAGGTGGAAATTACTATCCTAAGGGTAAATTTAGTGTGAGATGGAGAAAGGAGGAGAGAAAATTCAAGCAAACATGGTAGAAGTGGTTCGGTCAAAGGAAAGAGAGGGAGAGGAAGGTGAAGATGCTGGGATTTTCCAAAAATTTCCCTCTATTTATATCCCTTCTTTTGAGTGAATTGGGCTTGGTTTGGCTATTGGGCTTAATTAACTAATTAAAGCCCATTAACAATCTAATTCAAGTCCAATTGATTTCTCCCATTTTCTCACTCCAAATTTGATTTCATAATTCTTACCATGTCAAAAATAGGTAGTACCCAAAATTTCGGCTCAATCGGAGTTCGTTACTAATCCGATTCAATCGAACTGGTCCGGTTCGACAACTGTCGACCTCGCCGAAAAATTCATTTTTTATACCAAAATATTCTTCATAAAATTTCATTAAGAGCTACAAAATATGATAATTTTTAGAATCCATTTGCTATTTTTAAAAATTTATGCAAAATCAAGTCACCTTCTCCACCAAGAAAATTGACTCGCTACCTTTTTCGTATTTTTGACTTTCGGAGGCCTATTTGACTTCGGTTTCACTTCAAATTTCAACCCCAGACTCACCATGACCAATACTTTCCGATGTCAAATAAAATATTTTTCACTTTCGGATCCGATTTACGGCCCAGGTGTACTATATTCACCATTGAAATCTACTATTCATGGCCAGACCGGTGTTGAGGCCATTACAATTCTCCCCTACTAAAAGAAATTTCGTCTTCGAAATTTACCTGTAGTGAAGAGGTGGGGATACTGTTGTCTCATAATTGCTTCTGGTTTCCAAGTAGCTTCTTCAACGTTATGGTACCTTCACTAGTGGAACCTGCTTGTTTCTGGGTTGACGGATTTCTTTTGCTAAGATCTTCACTGGTTCCTCTTCATAAGTCATATCATCAGCTACTTGAATTTCCTCCAGTGTAATCACATGACTAGGATCTGACCTGTATCTACGGAACATAGACACGTGGAACACATCATGTATCTTTTCTAGCTCCGAAGGTAACTTCAATCGATAAGCTACGGGACCTATTTGCTAAAGTATCTCACAAGGGCCAATAAATCTAGGACTCAACTTGCCCTTTTTTTCAAATCTCAAGATTTTCCTCCATGGAGATACTTTTAGGAACACTCGATCTCCCACCTGAAACTCTATGTCCTTCCTCTTCAAATCAGCATAGGACTTCTGACGATCCATAGCTTCTTTCAATCTACCTTTAATGACCCGAACCTTTTCTTTAGAATCAAGGATCAAATCAGAACCCACCAACTTTCTTTCACTTAATTCAGTCCAACAGAAAGGAGTTCTGCACTTCCTACCGTAAAGCGCTTCAAAAGGAGCCATTTTCAAACTGGATTGGTGACTATTGTTGTATGCAAACTCTGCCAAAGGTAAATGCTTTTCCCAACTGATGCCAAATTCTAAGATACAACATCTGAGCATATCTTCCAAAACCTGGATCACTCTCTCGGACTGACCGTCTGTCTGAGGGTGAAAGGTTGTACTAAAATGAAGCCTCGTACCTAAAGCATCTTGAAAACTGTGCCAAAAATGAGAAGTGAACCTCGGATCCCTGTCAGAAACAATAGAAGAGGGCACTCCATGCAACCTCACTATTTCATTAATGTACAATTCTGCCAGCTTTGATAAAGGATAATCCATCTGTACTGGCAAAAAGTGAGCGAACTTAGTAAGTCAATCTATAATCACCCAGATGGCATCATGTTTCTTCTGATTCAGAGGCAAGCCCGTCATAAAATCCATGGTTACTCAGTCCTATTTCCACTCCGGTACTAACAAAGGATGCAGCAACCCTAAAGGAACCTGATGTTCAGCTTTTACTTGTTGACAGATCAGACATTTACTTACAAATTATGTCACATCCTGCTTCATACCTAGCCACCAATAGAAAGCTTTCAAGTCTTGATACATTTTGTTGCCTCCAGGATGCATAGCATAGCTGCTATGATGTGCTTCAGTCAAAATACTTTTCTTCAACTCTACTTGATCTAGAACACAAAGTCTTTGCTTGAAATAGAGGCTTCCATCATCACTTAAGGAATAATTCTCTACACTGCCATTCAGAAGTTTATTCTTATAACTCATCAACCGATCATCTTCTTTCTGAGCAGTTTTAACTTGATGCACAAAGTCAGGCTTTACTTGTAATTCAGCTACTAAAGCCCCATCCGAGGTTAAACTTAAATGGACATGCATAGCTCGAAGAGTTGCAAACAAAACAATCAATTACTAATGCAAAATAATTACTTATACTAATTACTTAAGGGTATTAACATCACCTGACATAAATTTCCTGCTAAGTGCATCAGCTACTATATTAGCTTTTCCTGGGTGGTAGTCGATGTAGCAATCATAATCTTTGATCAATTCCAACCAGCACCTTTGTCTAAGGTTAAGTTCTTTCTGGGTAAGTAGATATTTTATACTCTTATGATCTGACTAAATATAGCATTTCTTGCCATATAAATAATGTCTCCAAAATTTCAGTGCAAAAACAATGGCTGCTAACTCCAGATTGTGGGTAGGGTAGTTCTTCTCATGTGTTTTTAGCTGTCGAGAGGCATATGCAATCACTTTGCCTTCTTGCATCAAAACGCAGCCTAACCCATTCTTGGATGCATCGCTATAGATCACAAAATCCTTACCTGATTCAGGTTGAGTAAGAATTGGGGCTTCAGTCAACATACTTTAAGTCTTTCAAAGCATTCTTGACAAGCATCAGTCCACACAAATGTAGTATTCTTCTGTAGTAACCGGGTTAAAGGTATTGCGGTAGTAGAAAAATCTTTGATGAATCTCCTATAATACCCGGCTAAACCCAGAAAACTCCTCACTTCAGTAACATTTTTGGGTGGTTTCCATTGAAAAATCGCATCAATCTTCGAAGAATCCACTTTAATACCTTCTGCCAAGATCACATGTCCAAAAAAAGACACCTCATTTAACCAGAAATCACATTTACTGAACTTAGCATATAACTGTTTTTCTCTTAGGACCAGCAGAACAATCTTTAAATGCTTATCATGCTCTTCTGGAGTCTTGGAATAAACCAGAATGTCATCAATAAAAACTACTACAAACTGGTCCAAATAGGGATGGAAAACCCTATTCATCAAGTCCATAAAGGTGGCCGGAGCATTTGTAAGTCCAACCGGCATGACTAGAAACTCATAGTGGCCGTATCTAGTGTGAAAGCAGTCTTCGACACATCTGTTTCTTTTACTCCCATCTGGTAATAACCTTATCTCAGGTCAATCTTTGAGAAAACACCTGCTCCCTTAAGCTGATCAAATAAGTCTTCAATGCGAGGGAGAGGATATTTGTTCTTAATAGTAGCTTTATTCAGTTGCCTATAATCAATGCACAACCTGAGTGTGCCATATTTCTTCTTTACAAACAGGACTGGCGCTCCCCAGGGAGAAACACTGGGCCTAATAAACCCCTTATCCAGCAATTCTTGTAACTGAATCTTCAATTCTTTTAACTCTACAAGTGCCATCCTATAGGGAGCAATAGAAATAGGTACAGTACCTGGAGCAACGTCAATGGAAAATTCTACTTCCCTATCAGGTGGTAATCCTAGCAATTCATCAGGAAAGACATCCTGAAATTCTCTGACAGTAGATACTTTTGACACCCCGGGACCAACTTTCTTTGCTTCCACTGCATAACACATATAAGCCACACATCCTTTCCTAATCAACTTTTTAGCAGCAGTGGCAGATATCACATCAGACAGGAAATCAGTCCTCACACCTACCACTGTAATCTCTCGATTATCACTAAACTTTAAGGTAACTCTTTTCTTTCTACAATCGACAGTCGCTTGGTGGGCGGATAACCAATCCATTCCCAAAATCACTTCAAACTCGTGAAAAGGTAAAGCAATCAAGTTTGCTAGGAAGATGTGTCCTTGAGTACTAATAGGGCACTGTCTGAATACCCTATTTACCATCACACTATGCCCCAGAGGATTACTCACCAAGATGTCCTGGTCCAAGCATGCCTCTGTCATCCCTTTATCCCGTGCCAAAGCAGTGCTAATGTAGGAGTGTGTGGAACCAAGATCAATCAATGCATGTATTGAATCAGACAGCAAGAAAAATTTACCTACTATCACATCTGGAGCATCCTCATCTTCACGAGCTCTGACAGCATAAGTCTAACCCGATGCTCTCCTCTGACCCTGTGGCATCTGTCCAACCGATCTAGAGGCTGAAGTATGAGGGGTAGCTCCCCTACCCCGACCCCTAGGAGCTGAAGATCCTGTACCTAATACCGGTGAATTAACTGAGGCAATCTGCATAACAGGATAGTCTCTGATCCGATGATCTCTGGACCCACATCTGAAATAGGCTTCTGTCAAAAGTCTACACTCTCCGGGGTAAATCTTACCACAGTGCTCACACGCCACTGCGAAACCACTATCTCTGTCCCAAGGGGCACTAACAGTCAGAGCTCTGCCTCGAGATGCACCTCCCTGACCTCGGCCTACTGCTGTCGGTGATTGTCCCTGAGATGCCTAAGATCCCTTTGCCTTCTTTCCTTTACCACTGAATTGCCCCTGTTTTCTCTTTTGCTGAAATCGGGTCTGCCTCTCAGCCTGCTCAGCCTGTGTAGTCTCTAACTTTAGAGTTGCTTCCACCATAGCACGCAAAGTGGGATACTTCTGAGCTCCAATGATCTATCTAAGCTCGGTATGCAAGCCTCTCTTAAATCTGTAACACAATTTCTCCTCTGTAGCCTGGCCTTCATCTAGGTAGGCACTCAACCGCTCGAACTCCCATTCATACTCTGTCACTGTCTTATTCCCCTATTTTAATCTCCATAAAGCCTCTTGCATAGTAGCTTTATACTCGAACCCAATATACTTCTTCTCAAACTGGTCCACAAAGAACTCCCAACTTAATTGATCTGCAGGAGTATGTCTTCTAACTGAATCCAACCAGATGAATGTAGGACCCTGAAGTAATGCTACAATGCCTTCAAATTTTTCTTCCAATGGACTATGGGTTATCTCAAACAACCTTTTTATCTTATATAGCCATTCTTCAGCTACTGAAGGTGTCAATGGTTCCCTTCCAACAAAGTCTTCCGCCCCCAATCTCTTCAATTGTTCCAGAATAGGTCTTCGCCTAGGGCTGGCTGAACCTGTACTACTGTTGGCTGAGGCTGCGCCGGAGCTGGAGCTGCCTGCAGTTGCTGCTGAATGTAGTCAGCCATCAAATCAAGAAAATTTGACTGAGAAAAAGGAGGCGGTGCCACAGGAGGAGGATGCTGTCAGCTGACTGTTGTCCTTAGTCAGTAGACATCTTTTCACTATGAAACAAAAGGAGCAGATGCACATTAGTTCCTAAGTACTCACTTTCCAAAAATAATTGGCATGTATATACAGATAAATCAATTCATACCCACTCCGATCTTAGAATCGCCTAAACCAGACTCTGATACCAATAAAATTGTAACACCCTTATCACTCCAACCTAACTTAATAGTGCGCGTAAATCGATAATTTTTTTATATTAACTTTTAAGTAACACCAAAACTTAATATTACAAATTTAACTTAGGTGTTCGGTGACCTATAACTGTCCCGAGTTACTATTTATATAATAAAATTTTACCAATATAACGGCTGTATATCTAACTAGCCTCCTGAAAAACAGACAAATCACAGCCTCTCAGAGGCACAACACTTCTAATCAAATTATCTTATATTTTCGAACTCCCATCAATCAACTAATAACTCACACATATACAGATCATAACCGCATGCATATATATCTATAAAACTTTACATAACCATGCTTTTAGTCATAACTGTCCATTTACATACATGCCACAGCTAGTAAACATTATACATGCCAGAGTCTACTGCAGCTACAAAACAAAACTAACTTCACTTTATTGTGCATTACTACTCCTTCAACTCGATACCTGCATGCAGTAGAAACTACATGCTGAGCATAAATTATGCCCAGCGGTGACTAACAATCCTAATACTTTCTTTAATAACTATTATTCCTCTATTATAATACAATTATATAAATTAAATTCTAAAAGTAAATACAATTAAACACACTTTAATCAAATTTCAAGTAGAAATAATTGTTTTCCATATTATTTACACTTTTTTCATTTATTTCTTAACTTTTGGCAAATTTTCAATTTAGTCCTCAAAATCTTATTAAATTCCAAAAATGTCCTTTTTATCTCAATATTTACGATTTTGCCATTATAGTCATTTATTTTCATTTTTATTATACAATTTCTTCCATTATTCATCATTTATGCTTTATTTTATCATTTTCGGGTAAAATTATATTTTAGTCCTTATACCATGAAAACTTTATTTTTTAACACTGTTAGGTTTCCAAAATTACCATTTTGCCCTTGTTAATTAATTCTTACTTATTTTTACTTATTAATTACCCATTTTGGCAAAATTACCATTTTGTCCCTAAACTTTCATTTTCTTTCATTTAAGCCATTTTTCCACTTAAAACTTCATTTTTATCATTCTTTTCATTTCTTTTAACTTATTATCACTTTCATGCCCCTAGTACAGTACTGACAGAAATTTTCAGACTGGATACTCGGGATGTGGACACCATAGGCCACATACAGACTAAAAAATGATCTCAAATACCACTTTTCATAGAACAGATATCAGATACAGATAAAAGCTATGGAGATCAGTGATCCTACCATAGCAAAGCAAGTCACCATGACTTACACCGCGGTACAGATGTCCCTATGGCTAGCTAATTATATTCTGAGCAAGGCTTTTACAGCCAGACTATTTCTAAGGGCATAATTCATCAAAATTTCAATCAAACCTTCAGTTTCTTATTATTTCATTACTTAATTATACTTGTTTTACTTATTACTTATTCCTTTCAATTCCTTCACATAAGTTGTGAATTATTCTACCATAATTCACCAAAATTATTTACTTTCTCATCAAATTGCACATTATTTCACATTAATCTAATAATTCCATTACTTACATAATCAAGAATTTATCTCTAAAATATTCATTTAATTCCCATAAATTTCACAAAAATTTTTAAGCATGTTATTTCATTTCTACTATGATTTTGAAGCATACTTTCATCAAAATTCACAAAATAAACCTTAGTTTTCTTTAGTGATTCATTCGGCCAACAAATGACTCACATCATATATTCATGTAACAATTCATTTAAGCATTTAAACACACTTATTTAAGGTCTTATAACACTAATCTACCATTACTTTCACTTAAACATCATTTTATCATTTTTACCCTAAGTTACATAAAGGTTACTTAACCAAAATCAAAGAAAATATTAAGATTGATTAGTCACTAACCTTTCCTCCTTGATCTAGGTTGCCTAAGCTTCCTTTTCCTTGCCTTTAGCCTTGGAAGCTTGCACTTCTCCTTAATTTCCTATGGAGGCCGAAACATTAACACCTCAAAACTCTATTTTTTTTTACCTCAAATGCTAAAATTGACATAAAAAATGAAATCTAGGCATCCATAAATACAAGTAGGCACCTTAGAAAGAATTTTTACTCATTGATTTCACTTACCTCAAATGAAACCCTAAATTCTCTCTCTTGATTTCCCTTACTTTCCTTCCTTCTTTTGAAGGGAGAACGGTACCAAACTCAACTATAGAGGTGGAAATTACTATCCTAAGGCTAAATTTAGTGTGAGTGGGAGAGAGGAGGAGAGAAAATTCAAGCAACCATGGTGAAGAGTGGTTCAGCCAAAGGGAAGAGATGGAGAGGAAGGTGAAGATGCTGGATTTTCCAGAAATTTCTCTCTATTTATATCCCTTCTTTTGAGTGAATTGGGCTTGGTTTGGCTATTGGGCTTAATTAACTAATTAAAACCCATTAACAACCTAATTCAAGCCTAATTGATTTCTCCCATTTTCTCACTCCAAATTTGATTTCATAATTCTTTTCACGTCAAAAATAGGTAATACCCAAAAGTTCGGCTCAATCGGAGTCCGTTACTGATCCGATTCAACCGAACTGGTCCGATTCGATAATTGTCGACCTCGTTGAAAAATTCATTTTTTATACCAAAATATTCTTCATAAAATTTCATTAAGAGCTGCAAAATATGGCAATTTTTAGAATCCATTTGCTATTTTTAAAAATTTATGCAAAATCAAGTCAACTTCCTTACTAGGGAAATTAACTCGCTACCTTTTTCGTATTTTTGACTTTTAAAAGCCTATTTGATCTCGGTTTCACTTTAAATTTCAACCCTAGACTCACTATGACCAATATTTTTCGATGGTCAAATAAAATATTTTTCACTTTCGGATCCGATTTACGGCCCAGGTGTACTATTCACCATCGAAATCTACTGTTCATGGCCAGACCGGTGTTGAGGCCATCACAAGCACTCCCTCCAAGCTCACAAGTAGTTTCTCCCCAAGTTCTTTCTTAGCTCAAACAAGCATCTTCGCCACGAGCACTAGCTATGAGCTCAAATGAGCAATCTCGCCATAAAAGCTCCTTTTAAGCTCAAATAAGCCATATCGCCATGAGCATTGTTTACTAACTCAAATTGACAATTTTGTTATGAGCACTATTTATTGCTCACATCAATAGTTTTGCCACGAGCACTTTACTTTCAGTTATTGCTCATCTCGGCATTTTTGCCAAAGCATCCTTTGTATGTTTATTCACTTATTACGGTAATATCGCCATTCAAGCCATGAAGACTTATTCGCTCATTATAAAAGTATAGCCATTCGAGCTATGAAGATTTGTTTGCTCACTTCGATAGTATCGCCATTCAAGCTACAAAAAAATGACATTTTATATCATCATAACATGATGAATTTACTGATTCTAATTGTAGGCTAATTAAGCCACTCAAATGAATCGCTCACCACAGTTGTACGCGTAAAAAAGCAACCCCCTAAAAATGCTACCTCAAATGTTGCTGACATAAATGTTGCACACTGGGGGAGACTTATGATAACAAAGCTAATTTAGTTTGATATTAAACTCTATGGCATTTAGAGTCTTAAGTACATGCAAATTTTTACCTTAAAAATAGTTAAATTAATTATTTACTCAGACATGATTTTTCCTATTTTTGCGAAATTTTCTCTATTTTATATGATTTTTCTAGTAGAAAATATTAACTTGATTGTTGGAGTATTTGTAAACCTCTATAGGTCCTTTACCTTTTTTTTACAGGTATCAAACTCGGATTGAGGTTTTTCATGAGAAGGTTATCAATCATCATAAGGACCAATTAAATATCTGGAACTTATAATTTTATAATCTAACTTGAAATAGCAATAAGGACCAATTAAAATTCTTGTAACTTATGCTCTTTGCTAGCTCAAGAGATAAGTTTCCCACACTAGCCTTGAATTTGATCTTGTGTCGATTTTTAATGAATAGGAAAATGCTTTTTTTCTGCCTGTTAATAAGAGATTAAAGGCTCTAAGAGCGTGTTTGCATTGCTTTTGAAGGGGTAAAAAGCTAATTATTGAATAAAAAACTAATTACGGGATAAAAACATACATTTGGTAAATGCTAATTTTTGAAAAATTAATTTTGTGAAAAATGAAAAAATCTATTAAAAAAATTAGAAATTGAAGCTTTTTAAAAAATATAAATTTTAGTTTTTAAGAGCAATTGATTTATAATTTGTTTTAGACAAAAATATCCCTTGTTTTATTTTATAATGACAATCGTACCTAATATAAAAAAAAAAAGAAAAGGAGGATTCTTTTTACGTATTCTTCTTTTTCTCAATTTTTTCATTATTTTTTTTCGTTTAAAATTTTATATTTTTAGTTTTTCTTTCAAGTTAGAAAATTTTAGATTATATATAAATAATTAAAAGATAATTATAATCATTTATAACTATTATTGTATGATTTGATTAATAGAAGAAATGTTCATTATTGAGTCAAGACAAATAAAAAAATTACAAATTTACAATTTAAATATTCATTGTAAAAAGTTATTTTTAATCATATAATTTACCAAACAGTTAACAAACTGATTTTAAATTTATAAGTCATTTTAAATTTTATTTACCAAATAGTTATCTAATTTTTTGAATACAATTTTTTGAAATACAACTTTTATCAATTGAAAAAACTGTTATCATAAGTTTTGCCAAATTAGCTCTAAGTATATTCCATAATCCATAGTGTTAAACACATCCAACAAAAGAGGAAATGAAATATTTTATAATATTCGACACATTAGAATTGAAAAATATACCAAATTTATGAAAGTCAACAAGAATTGCTTAACATTAACAGTCCCAAAAACACCATTTCTGAAGAAAAGAAGAAATAATCATCTACCAAGAGTGAGTGATGCTTGAATAATCTGTCATCAATAAGTAGAACACCCATAAATATCCCTTATAGTCTTAGCTTACTTAAACAAAGCAGAAAAGACCATCTTCACATAAAGAAAAAGGTAGGAGAACAAAAAAAAAAAAAACAAAAATCTAAGGGCCTAGAATAATCACACTAATCACATTTGTACTGATAATAAAAAAATAATTAATTATGGTAATAATGATATCCACCCACCTATTATTATAAGACCATAAGAGGGGCGTACACGGTACGGTATAATTTGGAGATTTACAAATTTCTGTATTATCTTGAAATTTTGGATATTTTTAAAATTAAGTATTGTAACTGTCTTAAAAATTTGGAATAATTCGATACAATTTGTTACGATTTTTCGATTCTTTCGATACAAAATAATATAGTACAATACAATACAGTATTTCGGATAATTCAATATTTTTAAACTTTTGCAGAATAAATTCACAAAATAATAAATATAAATACAATTAAAATATCTCAATAAGTATAATTAAAGTTTAAGTCAAAGTACATTAATTAAAAATTAACATTCAATAGTTTTTCTTTGCATTATGCTGTCATTAATTTCAGAATCTTGAGTAATATCTAAAAAAATAATACATATTTTAAATAATTAGATCACAAAAAAATATAAACACTAAATAAAAAATTTAAAAATTTACGCAAATATAATAATCACCTAATTCAAACTTTTCAAATTATTTGGTTGATGCCTCTAAAATTAAAAGTTTAACCAATGATAATCAGTTTTGGCAACAAATAAGAATCTCGGCTGTAATCAGAGTTAAAGAACTTTTAAATTTGTCTGAAGTCTTTTCTCTAGTGCTAAGAACTGATTCAGAAGTTACAGTTGAGCAGTGAACAACCAAGACATCTCCATCAACTTTAGCCAAAAATGGATAATTTGACTCATTTATCTTCCATCAACTTAAAATATCAAAATTAGGAGAAATTTTTTGCTAATTTATCAGTCAAATAAGTATTCAAATCTTTTTGAGACACAACATGCTCCTTATCTTTATTTTCCAAAAACCACGCATCATCATTATCAATTTCATCAAAATTTAGTGGTGGGTCTACAATTTTATCAATATTAACTTTTTTTATTTTTTCTATGTTATTCTATCAATCCATTAAAAGCAGTTGTCACTTTGAAAACTTGCTCCAGTACTAATAGAGTAAATATGCATATAATGGAATGGTTTCCTTTTTAAAGATTATTGATAAATCTAAAATTTTCATAGAAGAGAGAAAGAATTTTGAGTAGAAAAGAATGAAGGGTCGATGTACACTGGAGGACTAGATGTCGATCGGACCAAAGTGTGTAGGCCCTGCAAAAGGTGCTTACCCAGTTGGCTTGAGCGTTAGCACTCCGATACTTAAATTAGCAATTAGGAGAAAACGTCTTAAAGATGGAATGTACATAAAAATTAGAGAGAGAGGGAGTGAGTTGTTTTAGAATGAACCTGCTATTTACAGAGCCAAAAGGTTCAAACAATATTTGTGAATAGTAGACCTCAAATTTTAAAGTTTAATTTTTAATTCCTTCCATAAGCATAAAAATTTTAAAGTTTAATTTTTAATTTTCTTAATAGAATTTTAATTTTTTTCTTATTATTTTTAAATATACAACTAAAATTTCATTATATATGATAACTATATATAATTATATTATTAATTTACGTATTCATATATGTAATGTGTCAATACTTCATTGGGTTGGTAAATTTCATTACATATAATAATTGTATATAATTATGTTATTAATTTACATGTTCAATTACTTGTATAGGTATTGTGCAAAAATAGATAAATATTGGTTGAGTGGTACAAAAAGGAAATGAAATTAATTGGTAAAATGTTTATATACTCCTATAATTACATCAATTGGTTAAAATTTTGGTATATATAATAACTATATATAATTACATTATTAAATTGCATACTCATATAGGTATTGTGGCAAAAATAGATGAATATTAGTTGATTGATATTAAAAATAAATTAAATTAATTAGTATGATTATTATATACTTATATAACTATATGAATTGATAAATTTCATTATATATAATAATTGTGTATAATTACATTATTAATTTAAATACTCGATTACTCATATAGTTATTTTGCAAAAAATAGATGAGTATTAGTTGAGTGATGCTAAAAGTAAATGAAATTATTGGAAAGATAATTATATACTTATATATTTACATCAATTGGTAAAATTTCATTATAAATAATAACTGTATATAATTACATTTTTAATTTACATACTTATATAGTTATTGTATAAAAATAGATGACTACTAGTTTAATGACATTAAAAATAAATGAAATTAATTTATAAAATACTTATGTGATAAATTGTTTAGTTTACATATCAATATAAATATTTGTACAAAAAATAATTAAGTAGTAGTTGAGTAAAATTAAAAATAAATTATTTTAGATCTATATTCATATTCATATAGATGCAATAATTATTATAATAATTAAATTTATATTATTAATAATTAAAATATTTAGTTTAATTTATTAACAAATTATTATTTTAATTTTGTGTATTAAAATAAATAATAAAAATAATTATGAAGTTAAATTTATATAGTACATAAAAATAAAAATTATAAATAATATTTATATATAAATTATTAGTATTATGTATAATAATTAAGAAATATCGATTTTTTCAGTACAATTCGGTTTCAGAGTAATTCGATATAGTTCAATACGATTTTAGGTCCGATTCTAGATAAAATATCTAGATCTATTTCAAATAAAATTAACCGCATAATTTGATTTGATTTTAGCCAAAAAGTAAATGATACGGTTCAGTTCTGAATTTTTTCGATACTTTGATTCAGTACAAAAAAATTTAGTCTCATGTATACCCTTAATAAGGATAATAAGGCAAAAATACTTTTTGAGTCTTCGTATCACAAGTCATGCTAATGTCGATCTTTAGAGCTACATTGACCCGATGTCCTTATAGAATTGCACTTCATTTAGTGCATAATTTCAAAAGCTAAGAGCACAATATTAGTAATCAATTGCTTGAGATAAAAGACGACGCGACGGCTAATATCGCTTAGTTATTATTTTTCTTTTAAAACACTTTAATCTATTTTGCTTATCTTTCTCTTCAATATATAATTATAACAAAAATTCATGATAAAAACATTATGTGAAGAGTGAAATGAAATAAGATGACCTAAATTAACGGCTGCGAATATCCCTCAGAACTTTCTAATTTATTATTATTATTATTATTATTATTATTATTATTATTATTATTCAAACTCATACAAACAAATTCAATATATACTGCTAGTCTAAAGCCAATTCATTTCACCTCAAGACTGTCGAACACTCTTTTATCTCTCTAAAACCCTTCCTTTTCCATATCTCCGCAACCAACATGAGGTCCTCACTCTTCAGATCCATCAAATCCCTAACTAACTCTACCTCTTCTTCCCACCTCCTCCGCCGTGGCTACGCCTCCGAATCCGTTCCCGACCGCAAGGTCGCCGTCCTCGGCGCTGCCGGTGGAATCGGTCAGCCTCTTGCTTTGCTAATGAAGCTTAACCCTCTTGTTTCTAACCTCGCCCTCTACGATATCGCAAACACCCCTGGTGTCGCCGCCGATGTTAGCCATATCAACACCAGATCTGAGGTACGCTTAGTGTAATTTTGCTCTCTGGCTCTGAATTTTACTTTTGTCTGCAATGTAAAGTCTATGTTTTGTGCTTCTGGTGTTTTATCTAGGGTTTTTGTAGATCTCTGCGGAAATTTTGGACTTAGGCTGTTCTCTTTTTGTTCGCTTTTCGCTAAGTTCCATTTTTAATTTTTTTTTTCTTTAGAGTTAAAAATCTGTTCTTTATGTTCATTTCTCAACCGTACTTGCTTTCCTTTCTTGCTCTGATAAAAAAATTGCTAGCTATTCTCGCATTTGGCCATTTTAAATCCCACTAATTTTTTTTTCATTGCTTTGTGCTCCAGGTAGCTGGGTATGTGGGAGATGATCAACTCGGGAAAGCTTTGGAGGGAGCAGATGTTGTGATCATCCCAGCTGGTGTGCCGAGAAAGCCTGGAATGACCCGTGATGATCTCTTCAACATCAATGCTGGGATTGTCAAGGGTCTCTGCGAAGCAATTGCTAAATACTGCCCCAAGGTGACTTTCCTTCTGTTCTTTGCTAAAGCATTTTACTTGGATGGAGTTTGGGTTGGTTTTTAAGTAATTTATTTATTTATTTATTTCTTTTAATTTTATGGAAGTTAATGGCTTAAAACTGAAATTTTTGAGAATTCGTCTTTTGGGATTAGGCACTTGTCAATATGATTAGCAACCCAGTGAATTCAACCGTACCTATTGCTGCAGAGGTTTTCAAGAGGGCCGGAACCTACGATGAGAAGAGACTGTTTGGTGTTACTACCCTTGATGTTGTCAGGGCTAAGACTTTCTATGCTGGGAAGGTCAAAGTTCCTGTTGCAGGTTTGCCTGGACACCGTTTATCTCCTTCATCTCCATTTGCTGTTTATGAAGCTAAACCTTTTGATTGAAATAATCGGAAACTTTGCTCAAAGTCGATTGAGGTCTTAGGATATTTTTCAAGTCATCTAAATACTTCTATTATTCCTATTTTATAAGAATTCTGATCTGTCGATATAACTTCTGCCGTTTCTAGCATATTTGAGATGCATAGGGATCTGTTTATGATTTCCCACATTGATTTCTTATCTTAAACGTTTGCAGAGGTTAATGTACCTGTTGTTGGAGGCCATGCAGGCATAACCATTCTTCCACTATTTTCACAAGTAATTGCTTGTTTGCTCGCCTCTATATTATGCTTATGTAACTTCTATTTGATATATATATATATATTTTCCTATATCTACTTGATTGGCCTTGCTTGTTTGACTTATTTAGGCCACACCAAAAGCCAACTTGGCAGATGAAGATATTGTTGCTCTTACCAAGAGAACTCAAGACGGAGGGACTGAAGTTGTGGAAGCAAAAGCTGGAAAGGGTTCTGCCACCTTATCCATGGCGTAAGTGTGCATATTAACTAGATTTTGATGCTCTGGTTGTTTAAAAATGGCATATTTTATCTTCTCAGGTTAAAATCCTGTTTTTTTGATTTGGGTAGCTGAAATGTTGTTGTGTTGCTAAGCTGAACCAAAAAAGGGAGATGAATATTTGAGTTTCTGAAGCACTGTTATATCATGCAAGATTTATGGTTTTTAATTTGATTGGGGAGAAGTCTAATAAAAGATTAAGCTGGTAGAACCTTGAATTTTCCAATTGCTGGACTAATTTATTGAGATTGGGCTGACATTTTAAGTTTCTGAATTCAGCAATGCTAAAGCTTGAATAAAGCCAAGTTTCCTATGGCCTTACCTTACTTTTCTTATTGTCAAGTTTCGTATGAGTTGGCAACCTAACTTATGATTGAAACAATGTAAGCAGCAATTTGATTTTTGGTATGTTTATCTTCTCTGGTTATTCATTGAAGATTTAACTTCATTCTGTTTACTCAATCTGTTTTAAATCTTTGAAACATGTTTGCTTGGTATGTTTAGTATTGCCATTGTAATCATGTTAGAACTGTATTTTTCCATGCTAAAAGTTTGAAAGCATTCATTTGTGGTGTTGCAACTATTTTGACTATATCATGGATTCTTGAAAACTTATATTTTCATTGTTATGACTTTATTTTGAGCTTAATTTCAATATCGGTTGATTATTTCTTGGTTTTAAGCATATTTTTATCTTTGATTGTGTTAAGATTAATTGTTGGTTAATTGAATAAATAACTAAAAATTATTTTTAACATAGTTATTGATTTGCATGTTCTTGGATTAATTTTTTAATGTTTATGCATGATTATCATCCGAAATATGAGATAATTATGTGTTAATTTTATTGATTAATACTAAGAGAGGAAGAACTAAGAATAAATTGGAGTTGAATTACTTGAGAAAGGCTTCAATGAATATTTAGGAAGTTAAAACTAGATTTTCATGCTAAGTATTAGATTTATCTACGAGTTTAATACTAAGAATGATATACTTGAATAAAGATGTCTTACTTTATTACTAGTTTTTCCATAATCACTAGTGTTTATATTGAATTTAAGTCATTACAATGAAAGTTAAGGTGGATAGTTTATTTAGCAAAAGAATTTCAGTTATTATTTTGTTTTTTATTTACGTTAATTTAATTTTAGCTTTTTTTTGTTTCATTGTTTATTTTGTTTAATTTTTGCTTTTAAATCAAAAACATTTGGGAAACAATCTCGGATTAATTTAATTCATTCATAGATATTATTTTTAGCAATCCATGTTCCCTTGGGTACGATATTTGGGGTCTTAATCTATATTTTCCTGTATTACTAGCCGATCTAGTACACTTGTTAGACACCGATCAACCACCATTTATATTTATAACTTCCTTGTCAAGCATGGCGCGATAGAGAGAGACGTTAGGTAGTTATTTTTCAAAAGGCACTTCAAAGGGACACCACTCTTCACCAAATGATGTGTACTTCGAGAGGGGTACTTGAAGAGTTGTGTTGCTTTGGAAGAATACTTGAAGGGTCACAATGCTTGACAAAGAAGTTATACATATAAATGGTGGTTATGCAATTCAAATTTCAAATCAAGTTTTAAAGAGGCATGACTTTTCACCAAGGGTTGTGTGCCTCTAGAAGGATGTTTGAAGAGATACAATGTTTGGCAGCGAGTTTATCAATGCAATGAAGATAAGAGAGGAAAATAAGAGAGTTAGGAAATAATTCTTGATGATAGATGAGAGATAGAGAGTGATTAATTTTATCTTTTAAAGGGAAGACAAAGATCAAAGAAGGAGAATAAATTATTTATGAGTAAAAGGATTGAGAGATCATCTTTTTATTTATCTTTCAATTGTCTATTCTTCTTTGCAACTCTTTGAATGATGTCTTTTAGAATCTTGAACAACTTTGTTAGTATTTGCTTATTCTTATTATTACAAGTAATCTTTAGTGCATAATTTCTTAATAGTATCATTTGCATTTAAGTAATTCAATGTTCATTATAAGTAAGAGTATAGATCGAGAGATTGATTCTTATTTACATCCATTAGGAATTCATTATTGAAACTTCACTAAAGAGATCAGGATGTTAAGATCGTTGCTATAGGTTGGTGTTTATTCTTAAAATTTGTAAGTATGACAATCTAATTCATTAATGAGAGTTAAGGGTTAGAAGTTATATTTGCATGTTTTTGGCATTCTATTTCAGTTCGAGAGAATGATTTAAAACCTTATTCCAACTTGGCTTGCATTATAAAGGTTGCCTTTCAATCAAAAGAATAATATCAAGTTTCATATCATCAATTTTTACATAGTTATTTGTATTTGTCTTCTTTGACCATCATTAACTTAGGATTAATTAATAGTTTAGTATAAAATTATTAGTTTAATTTAACAATAAAATTAATGATTTATTATCAATAATATTAAAATCAAGTAGTAGTGTGTGATAACCAATCTGATCCTCGTGGTAACGATATCTTAAGTACTATAATCGGTAAACCGTGCGCTTGCGAATTTAGCACTAACAATTTCTATTTTCCATTGCGATTTTTTTAATTATTATTTCAAAACCCAACAATGTCAAGAACAAAGAAAATCAAACAGGTGCGTGTATTTATACACTTGAGGCAAATATACTTATGCTGCTCTTTTTTTTTTTGAAAGTGTGTTTCGGTTTTACTAAATATTAAAGCTTTCTTATA
This sequence comes from Excoecaria agallocha, assembly GCA_037975025.1. NCBI lineage: Eukaryota > Viridiplantae > Streptophyta > Magnoliopsida > Malpighiales > Euphorbiaceae > Excoecaria > Excoecaria agallocha. The sequence goes on along the minus strand of JBBPFJ010000021.1, from coordinate 915,704 downwards.
CATTCATCTATATGTGCATTGTATTATGCCAATATGTTGTCAATTATGTTGACATAATCTTTCAAACTAAAGTTTTGAACCCTAATTTAAATCATGATCGAATATTATTAGGCCAAACTTATTTTTCTCTATTACAAGTCACTTCATATTAAAAATAACAATTGTACCTTATTGACTTATATTTTCTGGCAACTCATCCACATTTAGCACTGGTTTTACTTTCTTCATCTCTAATTGACTAGGAGGAAACACAGCTACATTTTGAACTGGACTAGAAAACCCATCAACTTTCTATGCTTGGAATGAATTCTTATTAGCTAGTCTTGTGAATCCACTAGTAAAATTATGAAAAGTAAAAAACCAGTGGCTATGGCAAAACTTACATTGTTGAGCTGTACTTGTCATAAAATTATTGCTAATTGCAAATTCTCCACTAGTTAGGTTGTGGCCAGACGCTGATGCATTACTTGCCTAGAAGAATTAATTTCTAGTTACCCAAGGTTTACATACATTACAATCATTCACTTCATCACCTCTATGTCTTTGTGAGCTGTTTGGTCCCAACTTGCCACTAGTTACATTATGGAAAGATACCGATGCATGATATGTATGGGCAATTTAAATCCCAAACAACTAAGGCCTACGATTGTCATCAGTGTTGTAATGTCCATCCAATTTGTATATATGTGAGGCTTTGCCCACATCAATTCCACTATCCACAATATTATGTTTCTTTTAATCTGAAAGTTGTCAAGGTCGTTAGCCTATTTATTAGTAGCATCCATTGAATCCTCAAAAGCATGGTTAAGATCAAATCCTTTCATATTTCCAATTGAAACTAAAAAATATGAAATAGGATTATTTAAATAATCCTGGCCAATCTCAAGAAAGACAGAAACATCATCATTAAAGACATAAAGCTAGTGGCATTCCTTGTCCATAAGATTTAGGAATTAAATGCTCATCTCTAGTCAAACAATAATGATCCTGCTCTGTAATACCCCTCAATATACTCTAGAAGAAGTATCACTAATTAATTATTATTGCCTATGTTTAATTAAGTATAATTGTGTATAGAAGGACCTGATATAAAAGCTTAAGAGTAAGTTTTGGGGCATAAGTAGAAATAAAAGAAATTGAAGGACCAATTAGTAAATGATAAGTTTAAGGGATATTTGGACCAATTAGAAGAAAGGAGAGAGGGATATTTTGGGTGGAGTAGTGGTCGGCCAACCTCTTGGTCTTCACTCTCCATTTTCATCTTCTCTAGCTTCTCTCTCTCTCTCTCTCATCCTCTCTCTCTCTAGATTTCTTTGAATTGGGGTAAGGAAAAAGAGAAAGATTTACTTGGTTTTGAGCTTAAGGTAACTTTATTATTCTTTGATATGTATGATTCATGGATTAGCTTACTGGTTTTCATAGAAGTGTCTTATGCTTATAGAAGGAAAATCAAGCAAAGGCAAAGGGAAGGAAACTCTTCAAGGTTGAAGAAGAGAAAGCTCAAACAAGGTATGGGAACTTAGGATTTTATATGTGGGTATAATTTTATGAATTGTCATGAGAGAGATCTTGAGTGCCTCTCTTATGTGTTTTGTGGATGATTATAAGCTTGGAAGTGGATTAGAGTTGATAATATACATGCTTTGGTTGAAAACCTGAAATATGTTTTAAAGATCATTTGACCAGTCTGTATACTTTTGCTCATATCTTGAGCTATAGTTGTCCAAATGATGAAATTCTAATTGGTATAGAAACTATACTTGTAAACCTTGATTTTGTTAGAAGAGACCAAAATATGATTTTCACTGCATGATAGTGAAAATCTGAATTGAAATCTAAATGTGGTTGTGATTGTGCCCTCATGAATAGTCTGTGGTTTTTCTTGAATATCTAAAGATTTACAAACCTTATTGAGATGATTGTTGATGTTTTGAAAACTAAAAACATAGGCCTACAACTTTGTTGAAGGCCATTTTGGCTGAAATTGTTGTTTTATAGGTTAAAATGGCATAGAAATCGAGACTGGAAATCGGTCTCGAGGCGGTTTAAGGCTCACGGTTACCATGAATATTATAGTAACCGTGAGGTGCCTAAATCTTCAGTTCGAACCAATAGTATGTTCTAGCTCACGGTTACCATGATTTCATAGTAACCGTGACCCATTCTCGTAGCATTACTTCATGGTTACTACCCTAGGCTTAGTAACTATGAGGTAATGAACTTTTGGTCCAGAAGTAAAACCTATGCCATCTCACGGTTACTAAGGAATTCATAGTAACCGTGACCCAAGTCCAAAATCCTACTTCACGGCTACTACCCTAATGTTAGTAACCGTGAGGTAGTCCATTTTTAGTCCAGAACCAAAGGGTCTCATAGCTCACGGTTACTAGGATTAGATGATAACCGTGACCCTTTTTGCAAGTCTTGGATCACGGTTACCAGGAATTGTTAGTAACCGTGACCCTCCCCTGTAATTTGAAAACTGTATTTATTTGATTCCTTTTGAGGTATAGACTTGTCTAATCCCTTCTTAAGCTTATAAATCATCCTAAGTTGTAATTTACAGTAAGAAATCCTTTTAAATTGCAAGAATTTCAATCTAATTGAAAGGTAAGTCCTATTACCTTAAAATAGAATGTACATGAGTTACTTCTCTGTAATAATAATATATGATTGTTCCTCTACTTTGAGATAGCCATGTATGATATTAAAGTATTTTACATTCATTAATGTTATAATGGAATATGTTGATATAAAGTTCATAGGATGTGAAATGTGATTGAATTAAGCCTGCACTTAAAGACTTGGTTGTGGATAGATAGGCATGCCTATAGGGTTATAGTTGTAGCTGCTATAGTCTGACTCTTATGAGTCCATAGTTTGTCTCTAAATGAGACCATAGTTCTGACCCAATGGGTCCACAGATTTAATACCTTCGGGTATTCACAGATTTGATACCTTCTGGTATCTACGGTACCCGTTATCCACTCCCACAGGAAATTGAGCAGGCAAATGAATAAGATAAATAAAATGTGTATACAATTGCAAATTTACATTAAACGATCTATTGAATTAACAGTTCTTTTATTGTTCTTGATTTCTTTACATCACATTGTCAATATGTTATTCATTTATACTACTGTTGCATGCTCGTGGATAATCGCTATGAGTGATTATCATTATATATATTAGTTGTTCCCCACTAAGCTTTATAGCTTAGCACAGGTGTTTGTCCGTGTAGGTTCGCAGGATAGAACGTTTGGTCAGGGACAAAGCCAACAATTTTCAAAGCCAACATCAGAATAGGAGGAGTATTTTGAAGTATGAGACTTATTTTTGTGTCTTTTGGGATAGCTAAAGATAAATTTATATGTAAAGGCATGTAATTATTAAGTTGATGTATATGATATTCTCTAGTATGATAAAGTATAGTCCTCAATCTGCCATGATTGATATAGTATGATGGTGTGTATGCACATATATGCATCGATAACAGATAATTCATAAAGAACTGACAGGATTAATAGAATTGATAAATGTAATTAGTAACAGTAATTAGGATTATCAAGTATAGTCATTACATGCTCTGCTTCAAATTTGAAACTAGGAGTAAGATTTGATCCATTATATAGATGAAAAAATGATTACTTTGTGGAGAGGAATTAGACAATGGGGACATATGTTCTTATTTTGGATTTTCACTTGCCATTGCATAAGTTCTGGGAAAAAAAATAAAGAGTGACTTAGACATGCTTTCAAATATTAGAATATACAACTGCAAAAGAACATAAAAAAACTTGAATCCAATAAAAAAGAACATGAAGCACTTTGTGAAACTTCGATGTAGCTAGTAATTTTATGAAAGATTTAATTAATTTATGCATTTTTTACTTTTTGTTTTGAATCTTGGTGCAGCTAATAATCTTATGAAAACTTTAATCAATTTATACATTTTCTCATTTATGCTTATACTGCACTTTAAGAATTATTAATTGACAATACTCTATCACAATATACCATTTGAGCCAAAATCTTGGACTCACTCATGTAAGCATGTCTATATGTAACTTGATTATGCTTTTTAGATATTCATTTCATCTATTGCTTTAACTACTTTGATTTTGATTATCCTTCAACTTGTTTTTGTTTGATTAAGAATCAATCAAAAAAAGTAGGTTTTGAATATCTAGCAATTGAATTCATGATCAAGTTAGCTCTTAGTCCAGATTCAAAGGCACAAGTATGCTTCAAGTTTATTACAACTTTTACATACCTTTGGAAAGTACATTTCACTACACTTTCAAATGTGTCTCTCAACAAAAGTAAATGTGATTTTATTATTTATTTTGTAAAGTCAAACATACTTTTGTTCATTAAATTTTGGCACATGCAATACAAACTCATTCTCAAGATAGAGACCAAAAGCTTATGCAACTAATCGATTGCTTTCTACAGATGTTTTGACAGCATAAATTTACATTTTCATTCTTCACATATACTGACTTATTCGCCCAAGAGGAAAAAATCAAATTGAAACTTTTTGTAGATTTAAAAATTAGCTGTCATCACCTAAAATAAGCCGATTTTTCACTCGGCTCAATTTCTAGGGGAAAAAAAGCAAAGCATGTAGTTCTAAACTTCAAAAAAACTTTTAAATATAATGCATTGCTTATGCTCGGTTCTTTCAACCAAAACTTTTAAATTATTCAGCCAAAGATACAAGACGAGCTATCTAAGCTTTATCTCTTTTGTGGCTTATACAACTAAAGCTCTACAATAAGCAATGTAAGCTCTGCAACATTTTACAGCTCATTTTGTTGCACTCTTGGAACATCTCTAACTTGAAGAAATACCACCAATAACCCTGCTCGAACAGATAGATTTGCCACGAGTATGGATCAACAACTCACAGACAGTTTTGCCATGAGCACATCCTTTGAGCTCATAGGCAGGTTCACTATGAGCACTGTAACAACACCCTTATCACTCCGATCTAACTGAACAGTGCACGCAAACAGATAAATTTTTTTTATATTAACTTTTAAGTAACACCAAAACTTAATATTACAAATTTAACTTAGGTGTTCGGTGACCTATAACTATCCCAGGTTACTATTCATATAATAAAATTTCGCCAATATAACGGCTGTATATCTAACTAGCCTCCTGAAAAACGGACAAATCACAGCCTCTTAGAGGCACAACACTTCTAATCAAATTATAGCATATTTTCGAACTCCCAGCAATCAACCAATAACTCACACATATACAGATCATAACCACATGCATACATATCTATAAAACGTTACATAACCATGCTTTTAGTCATAACTGTCCATTTACATACATGCCACAGCTAGTAAACATTATACAAGCCAGAGTCTACTGCAGCTACAAAACAAAACTAACTTCACTTGATTGTGCATTACTGCTCCTTCAACTCGATACCTGCATGCAACAAAAACTATATGCTGAGCATAAATTATGCCCAGCGGTGACTAACAATCCTAATACTTTCTTTAATAACTTTTATTCATCTATTATAATATGATTATATAAATTAAATTCTAAAAGTAAATACAATTAAACACACTTTAATCAAATTTCAAGTAGAAATAATTGTTTTCCATATTATTTATACTTTTTTCATTTATTTCTTAACTTTTGGCAAATTTTCAATTTAGTCCTCAAAATCTTACTAAATTTCAAAAATGTCCTTTTTATCTCAATATTTACGATTTTACCATTATAGTCATTTATTTTCATTTTTATTATACAATTTCTTCCATTATTCATCATTTATGCTTTATTTTACCATTTTTGGGTAAAATTACATTTTAGTCCTTATATCATGAAAACTTTATTTTTTTTAACACTGTTAGGTCTATAAAATTACCATTTTGCCCTTCTTAATTATTTCTTACTTATTTTTACTTATTAATTACCCATTTTGGCAAAATTACCATTTTGCCCCTAAACTTTCATTTTCTTTCATTTAAGCCCTTTTTCCACTTAAAATTTCATTTTTATCATTCTTTTCATTTCTTTTAACTTATTATCACTTTTATGCCCCTAGTACAATACCGACAGAAATTTTCAGATTGGATACTCGGGACGTGGATCCCATGGGCCATATACAGACTGAAAAATGATCTCAAAGACCACTTTTTCATAGAACAGATATCAGATACAGACAAAAGCTAAGGAGATCAGTGATCCTACCATAGCAAAGTAAGTCGCCATGACTTACACCGTGGTATAGATGTCCCTATGGCTAGCCGATTATATTCTAAGCAAGGCTTTTACAGCCAGACTATTTCTAAAGGCATAATTCATCAAAATTTCAATCAAACCTTCATTTTCGTATTATTTCATTACTTAATTATACTTGTTTTACTTATTACTTATCCTTTCAATTCCTTCACATAAGTTATGAATTATTCTACCATAATTCACCAAAATTATTTACTTTCTCATCAAATTGCACATTATTTCACATTAATCTAATAATTCCATTAGTTACATAATCAAGAATTTGACTTTAAAATATTCATTTAATTCCCATAAATTTCACAAAAAATTTTAAGCATGTTATTTCATTTTTACTATGATTTTGAAGCATAATTTCATCAAAATTCACAAAATAAACCTTAGTTTTCTTTAGTGATTCATTCGGCCAACAAAGGACTCACATCATATATTCATGTAACAATTCATTTAAGCATTTAAACACACTTATTTAAGGTCTTATAACACTAATCTACCATTACTTTCACTTAAACATCATTTTATCATTTTTACCCTAAGTTACATAAAGGTTACTTAACCAAAATCAAAGAATATTAAGATTGATTAGTCACTAACCTTTCCTCCTTGATCTAGGTTGTCTGAGCTTCCTTTTCCTTGCCTTTAGCCTTGGAAGCTTGCACTTCTCCTTAATTTCCTATGGAGGCCGAAACATTAACACATCAAAACTCTATTTTTTTTACCTCAAATGCTAAAATTGACATCAAAAATTAAATCTAGGCACCTAAAAATACAAGTAGGCACCTTAGAAAGAATTTTTACTCATTGGTTTCACTTACCTCAAATGAAACCCTAAATTCTCTCTCTTGATTTTCCTTGCTTTCCTTCCTTCTTTTAAAGGGAGAACAGTACCAAACTCAACTAGAGAGGTGGAAATTACTATCCTAAGGGTAAATTTAGTGTGAGATGGAGAAAGGAGGAGAGAAAATTCAAGCAAACATGGTAGAAGTGGTTCGGTCAAAGGAAAGAGAGGGAGAGGAAGGTGAAGATGCTGGGATTTTCCAAAAATTTCCCTCTATTTATATCCCTTCTTTTGAGTGAATTGGGCTTGGTTTGGCTATTGGGCTTAATTAACTAATTAAAGCCCATTAACAATCTAATTCAAGTCCAATTGATTTCTCCCATTTTCTCACTCCAAATTTGATTTCATAATTCTTACCATGTCAAAAATAGGTAGTACCCAAAATTTCGGCTCAATCGGAGTTCGTTACTAATCCGATTCAATCGAACTGGTCCGGTTCGACAACTGTCGACCTCGCCGAAAAATTCATTTTTTATACCAAAATATTCTTCATAAAATTTCATTAAGAGCTACAAAATATGATAATTTTTAGAATCCATTTGCTATTTTTAAAAATTTATGCAAAATCAAGTCACCTTCTCCACCAAGAAAATTGACTCGCTACCTTTTTCGTATTTTTGACTTTCGGAGGCCTATTTGACTTCGGTTTCACTTCAAATTTCAACCCCAGACTCACCATGACCAATACTTTCCGATGTCAAATAAAATATTTTTCACTTTCGGATCCGATTTACGGCCCAGGTGTACTATATTCACCATTGAAATCTACTATTCATGGCCAGACCGGTGTTGAGGCCATTACAATTCTCCCCTACTAAAAGAAATTTCGTCTTCGAAATTTACCTGTAGTGAAGAGGTGGGGATACTGTTGTCTCATAATTGCTTCTGGTTTCCAAGTAGCTTCTTCAACGTTATGGTACCTTCACTAGTGGAACCTGCTTGTTTCTGGGTTGACGGATTTCTTTTGCTAAGATCTTCACTGGTTCCTCTTCATAAGTCATATCATCAGCTACTTGAATTTCCTCCAGTGTAATCACATGACTAGGATCTGACCTGTATCTACGGAACATAGACACGTGGAACACATCATGTATCTTTTCTAGCTCCGAAGGTAACTTCAATCGATAAGCTACGGGACCTATTTGCTAAAGTATCTCACAAGGGCCAATAAATCTAGGACTCAACTTGCCCTTTTTTTCAAATCTCAAGATTTTCCTCCATGGAGATACTTTTAGGAACACTCGATCTCCCACCTGAAACTCTATGTCCTTCCTCTTCAAATCAGCATAGGACTTCTGACGATCCATAGCTTCTTTCAATCTACCTTTAATGACCCGAACCTTTTCTTTAGAATCAAGGATCAAATCAGAACCCACCAACTTTCTTTCACTTAATTCAGTCCAACAGAAAGGAGTTCTGCACTTCCTACCGTAAAGCGCTTCAAAAGGAGCCATTTTCAAACTGGATTGGTGACTATTGTTGTATGCAAACTCTGCCAAAGGTAAATGCTTTTCCCAACTGATGCCAAATTCTAAGATACAACATCTGAGCATATCTTCCAAAACCTGGATCACTCTCTCGGACTGACCGTCTGTCTGAGGGTGAAAGGTTGTACTAAAATGAAGCCTCGTACCTAAAGCATCTTGAAAACTGTGCCAAAAATGAGAAGTGAACCTCGGATCCCTGTCAGAAACAATAGAAGAGGGCACTCCATGCAACCTCACTATTTCATTAATGTACAATTCTGCCAGCTTTGATAAAGGATAATCCATCTGTACTGGCAAAAAGTGAGCGAACTTAGTAAGTCAATCTATAATCACCCAGATGGCATCATGTTTCTTCTGATTCAGAGGCAAGCCCGTCATAAAATCCATGGTTACTCAGTCCTATTTCCACTCCGGTACTAACAAAGGATGCAGCAACCCTAAAGGAACCTGATGTTCAGCTTTTACTTGTTGACAGATCAGACATTTACTTACAAATTATGTCACATCCTGCTTCATACCTAGCCACCAATAGAAAGCTTTCAAGTCTTGATACATTTTGTTGCCTCCAGGATGCATAGCATAGCTGCTATGATGTGCTTCAGTCAAAATACTTTTCTTCAACTCTACTTGATCTAGAACACAAAGTCTTTGCTTGAAATAGAGGCTTCCATCATCACTTAAGGAATAATTCTCTACACTGCCATTCAGAAGTTTATTCTTATAACTCATCAACCGATCATCTTCTTTCTGAGCAGTTTTAACTTGATGCACAAAGTCAGGCTTTACTTGTAATTCAGCTACTAAAGCCCCATCCGAGGTTAAACTTAAATGGACATGCATAGCTCGAAGAGTTGCAAACAAAACAATCAATTACTAATGCAAAATAATTACTTATACTAATTACTTAAGGGTATTAACATCACCTGACATAAATTTCCTGCTAAGTGCATCAGCTACTATATTAGCTTTTCCTGGGTGGTAGTCGATGTAGCAATCATAATCTTTGATCAATTCCAACCAGCACCTTTGTCTAAGGTTAAGTTCTTTCTGGGTAAGTAGATATTTTATACTCTTATGATCTGACTAAATATAGCATTTCTTGCCATATAAATAATGTCTCCAAAATTTCAGTGCAAAAACAATGGCTGCTAACTCCAGATTGTGGGTAGGGTAGTTCTTCTCATGTGTTTTTAGCTGTCGAGAGGCATATGCAATCACTTTGCCTTCTTGCATCAAAACGCAGCCTAACCCATTCTTGGATGCATCGCTATAGATCACAAAATCCTTACCTGATTCAGGTTGAGTAAGAATTGGGGCTTCAGTCAACATACTTTAAGTCTTTCAAAGCATTCTTGACAAGCATCAGTCCACACAAATGTAGTATTCTTCTGTAGTAACCGGGTTAAAGGTATTGCGGTAGTAGAAAAATCTTTGATGAATCTCCTATAATACCCGGCTAAACCCAGAAAACTCCTCACTTCAGTAACATTTTTGGGTGGTTTCCATTGAAAAATCGCATCAATCTTCGAAGAATCCACTTTAATACCTTCTGCCAAGATCACATGTCCAAAAAAAGACACCTCATTTAACCAGAAATCACATTTACTGAACTTAGCATATAACTGTTTTTCTCTTAGGACCAGCAGAACAATCTTTAAATGCTTATCATGCTCTTCTGGAGTCTTGGAATAAACCAGAATGTCATCAATAAAAACTACTACAAACTGGTCCAAATAGGGATGGAAAACCCTATTCATCAAGTCCATAAAGGTGGCCGGAGCATTTGTAAGTCCAACCGGCATGACTAGAAACTCATAGTGGCCGTATCTAGTGTGAAAGCAGTCTTCGACACATCTGTTTCTTTTACTCCCATCTGGTAATAACCTTATCTCAGGTCAATCTTTGAGAAAACACCTGCTCCCTTAAGCTGATCAAATAAGTCTTCAATGCGAGGGAGAGGATATTTGTTCTTAATAGTAGCTTTATTCAGTTGCCTATAATCAATGCACAACCTGAGTGTGCCATATTTCTTCTTTACAAACAGGACTGGCGCTCCCCAGGGAGAAACACTGGGCCTAATAAACCCCTTATCCAGCAATTCTTGTAACTGAATCTTCAATTCTTTTAACTCTACAAGTGCCATCCTATAGGGAGCAATAGAAATAGGTACAGTACCTGGAGCAACGTCAATGGAAAATTCTACTTCCCTATCAGGTGGTAATCCTAGCAATTCATCAGGAAAGACATCCTGAAATTCTCTGACAGTAGATACTTTTGACACCCCGGGACCAACTTTCTTTGCTTCCACTGCATAACACATATAAGCCACACATCCTTTCCTAATCAACTTTTTAGCAGCAGTGGCAGATATCACATCAGACAGGAAATCAGTTCCTCACACCTACCACTGTAATCTCTCGATCATCACTAAACTTTAAGGTAACTCTTTTCTTTCTACAATCGACAGTCGCTTGGTGGGCGGATAACCAATCCATTCCCAAAATCACTTCAAACTCGTGAAAAGGTAAAGCAATCAAGTTTGCTAGGAAGATGTGTCCTTGAGTACTAATAGGGCACTGTCTGAATACCCTATTTACCATCACACTATGCCCCAGAGGATTACTCACCAAGATGTCCTGGTCCAAGCATGCCTCTGTCATCCCTTTATCCCGTGCCAAAGCAGTGCTAATGTAGGAGTGTGTGGAACCAAGATCAATCAATGCATGTATTGAATCAGACAGCAAGAAAAATTTACCTACTATCACATCTGGAGCATCCTCATCTTCACGAGCTCTGACAGCATAAGTCTAACCCGATGCTCTCCTCTGACCCTGTGGCATCTGTCCAACCGATCTAGAGGCTGAAGTATGAGGGGTAGCTCCCCTACCCCGACCCCTAGGAGCTGAAGATCCTGTACCTAATACCGGTGAATTAACTGAGGCAATCTGCATAACAGGATAGTCTCTGATCCGATGATCTCTGGACCCACATCTGAAATAGGCTTCTGTCAAAAGTCTACACTCTCCGGGGTAAATCTTACCACAGTGCTCACACGCCACTGCGAAACCACTATCTCTGTCCCAAGGGGCACTAACAGTCAGAGCTCTGCCTCGAGATGCACCTCCCTGACCTCGGCCTACTGTTGTCGGTGATTGTCCCTGAGATGCCTAAGATCCCTTTGCCTTCTTTCCTTTACCACTGAATTGCCCCTGTTTTCTCTTTTGCTGAAATCGGGTCTGCCTCTCAGCCTGCTCAGCCTGTGTAGTCTCTAACTTTAGAGTTGCTTCCACCATAGCACGCAAAGTGGGATACTTCTGAGCTCCAATGATCTATCTAAGCTCGGTATGCAAGCCTCTCTTAAATCTGTAACACAATTTCTCCTCTGTAGCCTGGCCTTCATCTAGGTAGGCACTCAACCGCTCGAACTCCCATTCATACTCTGTCACTGTCTTATTCCCCTATTTTAATCTCCATAAAGCCTCTTGCATAGTAGCTTTATACTCGAACCCAATATACTTCTTCTCAAACTGGTCCACAAAGAACTCCCAACTTAATTGATCTGCAGGAGTATGTCTTCTAACTGAATCCAACCAGATGAATGTAGGACCCTGAAGTAATGCTACAATGCCTTCAAATTTTTCTTCCAATGGACTATGGGTTATCTCAAACAACCTTTTTATCTTATATAGCCATTCTTCAGCTACTGAAGGTGTCAATGGTTCCCTTCCAACAAAGTCTTCCGCCCCCAATCTCTTCAATTGTTCCAGAATAGGTCTTCGCCTAGGGCTGGCTGAACCTGTACTACTGTTGGCTGAGGCTGCGCCGGAGCTGGAGCTGCCTGCAGTTGCTGCTGAATGTAGTCAGCCATCAAATCAAGAAAATTTGACTGAGGAAAAGGAGGCGGTGCCACAGGAGGAGGATGCTGTCAGCTGACTGTTGTCCTTAGTCAGTAGACATCTTTTCACTATGAAACAAAAGGAGCAGATGCACATTAGTTCCTAAGTACTCACTTTCCAAAAATAATTGGCATGTATATACAGATAAATCAATTCATACCCACTCCGATCTTAGAATCGCCTAAACCAGACTCTGATACCAATAAAATTGTAACACCCTTATCACTCCAACCTAACTTAATAGTGCGCGTAAATCGATAATTTTTTTATATTAACTTTTAAGTAACACCAAAACTTAATATTACAAATTTAACTTAGGTGTTCGGTGACCTATAACTGTCCCGAGTTACTATTTATATAATAAAATTTTACCAATATAACGGCTGTATATCTAACTAGCCTCCTGAAAAACAGACAAATCACAGCCTCTCAGAGGCACAACACTTCTAATCAAATTATCTTATATTTTCGAACTCCCATCAATCAACTAATAACTCACACATATACAGATCATAACCGCATGCATATATATCTATAAAACTTTACATAACCATGCTTTTAGTCATAACTGTCCATTTACATACATGCCACAGCTAGTAAACATTATACATGCCAGAGTCTACTGCAGCTACAAAACAAAACTAACTTCACTTTATTGTGCATTACTACTCCTTCAACTCGATACCTGCATGCAGTAGAAACTACATGCTGAGCATAAATTATGCCCAGCGGTGACTAACAATCCTAATACTTTCTTTAATAACTATTATTCCTCTATTATAATACAATTATATAAATTAAATTCTAAAAGTAAATACAATTAAACACACTTTAATCAAATTTCAAGTAGAAATAATTGTTTTCCATATTATTTACACTTTTTTCATTTATTTCTTAACTTTTGGCAAATTTTCAATTTAGTCCTCAAAATCTTATTAAATTCCAAAAATGTCCTTTTTATCTCAATATTTACGATTTTGCCATTATAGTCATTTATTTTCATTTTTATTATACAATTTCTTCCATTATTCATCATTTATGCTTTATTTTATCATTTTCGGGTAAAATTATATTTTAGTCCTTATACCATGAAAACTTTATTTTTTAACACTGTTAGGTTTCCAAAATTACCATTTTGCCCTTGTTAATTAATTCTTACTTATTTTTACTTATTAATTACCCATTTTGGCAAAATTACCATTTTGTCCCTAAACTTTCATTTTCTTTCATTTAAGCCCTTTTTCCACTTAAAACTTCATTTTTATCATTCTTTTCATTTCTTTTAACTTATTATCACTTTCATGCCCCTAGTACAGTACTGACAGAAATTTTCAGACTGGATACTCGGGATGTGGACACCATAGGCCACATACAGACTAAAAAATGATCTCAAATACCACTTTTCATAGAACAGATATCAGATACAGATAAAAGCTATGGAGATCAGTGATCCTACCATAGCAAAGCAAGTCACCATGACTTACACCGCGGTACAGATGTCCCTATGGCTAGCCAATTATATTCTGAGCAAGGCTTTTACAGCCAGACTATTTCTAAGGGCATAATTCATCAAAATTTCAATCAAACCTTCAGTTTCTTATTATTTCATTACTTAATTATACTTGTTTTACTTATTACTTATTCCTTTCAATTCCTTCACATAAGTTGTGAATTATTCTACCATAATTCACCAAAATTATTTACTTTCTCATCAAATTGCACATTATTTCACATTAATCTAATAATTCCATTACTTACATAATCAAGAATTTATCTCTAAAATATTCATTTAATTCCCATAAATTTCACAAAAATTTTTAAGCATGTTATTTCATTTCTACTATGATTTTGAAGCATACTTTCATCAAAATTCACAAAATAAACCTTAGTTTTCTTTAGTGATTCATTCGGCCAACAAATGACTCACATCATATATTCATGTAACAATTCATTTAAGCATTTAAACACACTTATTTAAGGTCTTATAACACTAATCTACCATTACTTTCACTTAAACATCATTTTATCATTTTTACCCTAAGTTACATAAAGGTTACTTAACCAAAATCAAAGAAAATATTAAGATTGATTAGTCACTAACCTTTCCTCCTTGATCTAGGTTGCCTAAGCTTCCTTTTCCTTGCCTTTAGCCTTGGAAGCTTGCACTTCTCCTTAATTTCCTATGGAGGCCGAAACATTAACACCTCAAAACTCTATTTTTTTTTACCTCAAATGCTAAAATTGACATAAAAAATGAAATCTAGGCATCCATAAATACAAGTAGGCACCTTAGAAAGAATTTTTACTCATTGATTTCACTTACCTCAAATGAAACCCTAAATTCTCTCTCTTGATTTCCCTTACTTTCCTTCCTTCTTTTGAAGGGAGAACGGTACCAAACTCAACTATAGAGGTGGAAATTACTATCCTAAGGCTAAATTTAGTGTGAGTGGGAGAGAGGAGGAGAGAAAATTCAAGCAACCATGGTGAAGAGTGGTTCAGCCAAAGGGAAGAGATGGAGAGGAAGGTGAAGATGCTGGATTTTCCAGAAATTTCTCTCTATTTATATCCCTTCTTTTGAGTGAATTGGGCTTGGTTTGGCTATTGGGCTTAATTAACTAATTAAAACCCATTAACAACCTAATTCAAGCCTAATTGATTTCTCCCATTTTCTCACTCCAAATTTGATTTCATAATTCTTTTCACGTCAAAAATAGGTAATACCCAAAAGTTCGGCTCAATCGGAGTCCGTTACTGATCCGATTCAACCGAACTGGTCCGATTCGATAATTGTCGACCTCGTTGAAAAATTCATTTTTTATACCAAAATATTCTTCATAAAATTTCATTAAGAGCTGCAAAATATGGCAATTTTTAGAATCCATTTGCTATTTTTAAAAATTTATGCAAAATCAAGTCAACTTCCTTACTAGGGAAATTAACTCGCTACCTTTTTCGTATTTTTGACTTTTAAAAGCCTATTTGATCTCGGTTTCACTTTAAATTTCAACCCTAGACTCACTATGACCAATATTTTTCGATGGTCAAATAAAATATTTTTCACTTTCGGATCCGATTTACGGCCCAGGTGTACTATTCACCATCGAAATCTACTGTTCATGGCCAGACCGGTGTTGAGGCCATCACAAGCACTCCCTCCAAGCTCACAAGTAGTTTCTCCCCAAGTTCTTTCTTAGCTCAAACAAGCATCTTCGCCACGAGCACTAGCTATGAGCTCAAATGAGCAATCTCGCCATAAAAGCTCCTTTTAAGCTCAAATAAGCCATATCGCCATGAGCATTGTTTACTAACTCAAATTGACAATTTTGTTATGAGCACTATTTATTGCTCACATCAATAGTTTTGCCACGAGCACTTTACTTTCAGTTATTGCTCATCTCGGCATTTTTGCCAAAGCATCCTTTGTATGTTTATTCACTTATTACGGTAATATCGCCATTCAAGCCATGAAGACTTATTCGCTCATTATAAAAGTATAGCCATTCGAGCTATGAAGATTTGTTTGCTCACTTCGATAGTATCGCCATTCAAGCTACAAAAAAATGACATTTTATATCATCATAACATGATGAATTTACTGATTCTAATTGTAGGCTAATTAAGCCACTCAAATGAATCGCTCACCACAGTTGTACGCGTAAAAAAGCAACCCCCTAAAAATGCTACCTCAAATGTTGCTGACATAAATGTTGCACACTGGGGGAGACTTATGATAACAAAGCTAATTTAGTTTGATATTAAACTCTATGGCATTTAGAGTCTTAAGTACATGCAAATTTTTACCTTAAAAATAGTTAAATTAATTATTTACTCAGACATGATTTTTCCTATTTTTGCGAAATTTTCTCTATTTTATATGATTTTTCTAGTAGAAAATATTAACTTGATTGTTGGAGTATTTGTAAACCTCTATAGGTCCTTTACCTTTTTTTTACAGGTATCAAACTCGGATTGAGGTTTTTCATGAGAAGGTTATCAATCATCATAAGGACCAATTAAATATCTGGAACTTATAATTTTATAATCTAACTTGAAATAGCAATAAGGACCAATTAAAATTCTTGTAACTTATGCTCTTTGCTAGCTCAAGAGATAAGTTTCCCACACTAGCCTTGAATTTGATCTTGTGTCGATTTTTAATGAATAGGAAAATGCTTTTTTTCTGCCTGTTAATAAGAGATTAAAGGCTCTAAGAACGTGTTTGCATTGCTTTTGAAGGGGTAAAAAGCTAATTATTGAATAAAAAACTAATTACGGGATAAAAACATACATTTGGTAAATGCTAATTTTTGAAAAATTAATTTTGTGAAAAATGAAAAAATCTATTAAAAAAATTAGAAATTGAAGCTTTTTAAAAAATATAAATTTTAGTTTTTAAGAGCAATTGATTTATAATTTGTTTTAGACAAAAATATCCCTTGTTTTATTTTATAATGACAATCGTACCTAATATAAAAAAAAAAAAGAAAAGGAGGATTCTTTTTACGTATTCTTCTTTTTCTCAATTTTTTCATTATTTTTTTTCGTTTAAAATTTTATATTTTTAGTTTTTCTTTCAAGTTAGAAAATTTTAGATTATATATAAATAATTAAAAGATAATTATAATCATTTATAACTATTATTGTATGATTTGATTAATAGAAGAAATGTTCATTATTGAGTCAAGACAAATAAAAAAATTACAAATTTACAATTTAAATATTCATTGTAAAAAGTTATTTTTAATCATATAATTTACCAAACAGTTAACAAACTGATTTTAAATTTATAAGTCATTTTAAATTTTATTTACCAAATAGTTATCTAATTTTTTGAATACAATTTTTTGAAATACAACTTTTATCAATTGAAAAAACTGTTATCATAAGTTTTGCCAAATTAGCTCTAAGTATATTCCATAATCCATAGTGTTAAACACATCCAACAAAAGAGGAAATGAAATATTTTATAATATTCGACACATTAGAATTGAAAAATATACCAAATTTATGAAAGTCAACAAGAATTGCTTAACATTAACAGTCCCAAAAACACCATTTCTGAAGAAAAGAAGAAATAATCATCTACCAAGAGTGAGTGATGCTTGAATAATCTGTCATCAATAAGTAGAACACCCATAAATATCCCTTATAGTCTTAGCTTACTTAAACAAAGCAGAAAAGACCATCTTCACATAAAGAAAAAGGTAGGAGAACAAAAAAAAAAAAACAAAAATCTAAGGGCCTAGAATAATCACACTAATCACATTTGTACTGATAATAAAAAAATAATTAATTATGGTAATAATGATATCCACCCACCTATTATTATAAGACCATAAGAGGGGCGTACACGGTACGGTATAATTTGGAGATTTACAAATTTCTGTATTATCTTGAAATTTTGGATATTTTTAAAATTAAGTATTGTAACTGTCTTAAAAATTTGGAATAATTCGATACAATTTGTTACGATTTTTCGATTCTTTCGATACAAAATAATATAGTACAATACAATACAGTATTTCGGATAATTCAATATTTTTAAACTTTTGCAGAATAAATTCACAAAATAATAAATATAAATACAATTAAAATATCTCAATAAGTATAATTAAAGTTTAAGTCAAAGTACATTAATTAAAAATTAACATTCAATAGTTTTTCTTTGCATTATGCTGTCATTAATTTCAGAATCTTGAGTAATATCTAAAAAAATAATACATATTTTAAATAATTAGATCACAAAAAAATATAAACACTAAATAAAAAATTTAAAAATTTACGCAAATATAATAATCACCTAATTCAAACTTTTCAAATTATTTGGTTGATGCCTCTAAAATTAAAAGTTTAACCAATGATAATCAGTTTTGGCAACAAATAAGAATCTCGGCTGTAATCAGAGTTAAAGAACTTTTAAATTTGTCTAAAGTCTTTTCTCTAGTGCTAAGAACTGATTCAGAAGTTACAGTTGAGCAGTGAACAACCAAGACATCTCCATCAACTTTAGCCAAAAATGGATAATTTGACTCATTTATCTTCCATCAACTTAAAATATCAAAATTAGGAGAAATTTTTTGCTAATTTATCAGTCAAATAAGTATTCAAATCTTTTTGAGACACAACATGCTCCTTATCTTTATTTTCCAAAAACCACGCATCATCATTATCAATTTCATCAAAATTTAGTGGTGGGTCTACAATTTTATCAATATTAACTTTTTTTATTTTTTCTATGTTATTCTATCAATCCATTAAAAGCAGTTGTCACTTTGAAAACTTGCTCCAGTACTAATAGAGTAAATATGCATATAATGGAATGGTTTCCTTTTTAAAGATTATTGATAAATCTAAAATTTTCATAGAAGAGAGAAAGAATTTTGAGTAGAAAAGAATGAAGGGTCGATGTACACTGGAGGACTAGATGTCGATCGGACCAAAGTGTGTAGGCCCTGCAAAAGGTGCTTACCCAGTTGGCTTGAGCGTTAGCACTCCGATACTTAAATTAGCAATTAGGAGAAAACGTCTTAAAGATGGAATGTACATAAAAATTAGAGAGAGAGGGAGTGAGTTGTTTTAGAATGAACCTGCTATTTACAGAGCCAAAAGGTTCAAACAATATTTGTGAATAGTAGACCTCAAATTTTAAAGTTTAATTTTTAATTCCTTCCATAAGCATAAAAATTTTAAAGTTTAATTTTTAATTTTCTTAATAGAATTTTAATTTTTTTCTTATTATTTTTAAATATACAACTAAAATTTCATTATATATGATAACTATATATAATTATATTATTAATTTACGTATTCATATACGTAATGTGTCAATACTTCATTGGGTTGGTAAATTTCATTACATATAATAATTGTATATAATTATGTTATTAATTTACATGTTCAATTACTTGTATAGGTATTGTGCAAAAATAGATAAATATTGGTTGAGTGGTACAAAAAGGAAATGAAATTAATTGGTAAAATGTTTATATACTCCTATAATTACATCAATTGGTTAAAATTTTGGTATATATAATAACTATATATAATTACATTATTAAATTGCATACTCATATAGGTATTGTGGCAAAAATAGATGAATATTAGTTGATTGATATTAAAAATAAATTAAATTAATTAGTATGATTATTATATACTTATATAACTATATGAATTGATAAATTTCATTATATATAATAATTGTGTATAATTACATTATTAATTTAAATACTCGATTACTCATATAGTTATTTTGCAAAAAATAGATGAGTATTAGTTGAGTGATGCTAAAAGTAAATGAAATTATTGGAAAGATAATTATATACTTATATATTTACATCAATTGGTAAAATTTCATTATAAATAATAACTGTATATAATTACATTTTTAATTTACATACTTATATAGTTATTGTATAAAAATAGATGACTACTAGTTTAATGACATTAAAAATAAATGAAATTAATTTATAAAATACTTATGTGATAAATTGTTTAGTTTACATATCAATATAAATATTTGTACAAAAAATAATTAAGTAGTAGTTGAGTAAAATTAAAAATAAATTATTTTAGATCTATATTCATATTCATATAGATGCAATAATTATTATAATAATTAAATTTATATTATTAATAATTAAAATATTTAGTTTAATTTATTAACAAATTATTATTTTAATTTTGTGTATTAAAATAAATAATAAAAATAATTATGAAGTTAAATTTATATAGTACATAAAAATAAAAATTATAAATAATATTTATATATAAATTATTAGTATTATGTATAATAATTAAGAAATATCGATTTTTTCAGTACAATTCGGTTTCAGAGTAATTCGATATAGTTCAATACGATTTTAGGTCCGATTCTAGATAAAATATCTAGATCTATTTCAAATAAAATTAACCGCATAATTTGATTTGATTTTAGCCAAAAAGTAAATGATACGGTTCAGTTCTGAATTTTTTCGATACTTTGATTCAGTACAAAAAAATTTAGTCTCATGTATACCCTTAATAAGGATAATAAGGCAAAAATACTTTTTGAGTCTTCGTATCACAAGTCATGCTAATGTCGATCTTTAGAGCTACATTGACCCGATGTCCTTATAGAATTGCACTTCATTTAGTGCATAATTTCAAAAGCTAAGAGCACAATATTAGTAATCAATTGCTTGAGATAAAAGACGACGCGACGGCTAATATCGCTTAGTTATTATTTTTCTTTTAAAACACTTTAATCTATTTTGCTTATCTTTCTCTTCAATATATAATTATAACAAAAATTCATGATAAAAACATTATGTGAAGAGTGAAATGAAATAAGATGACCTAAATTAACGGCTGCGAATATCCCTCAGAACTTTCTAATTTATTATTATTATTATTATTATTATTATTATTATTATTATTATTATTATTCAAACTCATACAAACAAATTCAATATATACTGCTAGTCTAAAGCCAATTCATTTCACCTCAAGACTGTCGAACACTCTTTTATCTCTCTAAAACCCTTCCTTTTCCATATCTCCGCAACCAACATGAGGTCCTCACTCTTCAGATCCATCAAATCCCTAACTAACTCTACCTCTTCTTCCCACCTCCTCCGCCGTGGCTACGCCTCCGAATCCGTTCCCGACCGCAAGGTCGCCGTCCTCGGCGCTGCCGGTGGAATCGGTCAGCCTCTTGCTTTGCTAATGAAGCTTAACCCTCTTGTTTCTAACCTCGCCCTCTACGATATCGCAAACACCCCTGGTGTCGCCGCCGATGTTAGCCATATCAACACCAGATCTGAGGTACGCTTAGTGTAATTTTGCTCTCTGGCTCTGAATTTTACTTTTGTCTGCAATGTAAAGTCTATGTTTTGTGCTTCTGGTGTTTTATCTAGGGTTTTTGTAGATCTCTGCGGAAATTTTGGACTTAGGCTGTTCTCTTTTTGTTCGCTTTTCGCTAAGTTCCATTTTTAATTTTTTTTTTCTTTAGAGTTAAAAATCTGTTCTTTATGTTCATTTCTCAACCGTACTTGCTTTCCTTTCTTGCTCTGATAAAAAAATTGCTAGCTATTCTCGCATTTGGCCATTTTAAATCCCACTAATTTTTTTTTCATTGCTTTGTGCTCCAGGTAGCTGGGTATGTGGGAGATGATCAACTCGGGAAAGCTTTGGAGGGAGCAGATGTTGTGATCATCCCAGCTGGTGTGCCGAGAAAGCCTGGAATGACCCGTGATGATCTCTTCAACATCAATGCTGGGATTGTCAAGGGTCTCTGCGAAGCAATTGCTAAATACTGCCCCAAGGTGACTTTCCTTCTGTTCTTTGCTAAAGCATTTTACTTGGATGGAGTTTGGGTTGGTTTTTAAGTAATTTATTTATTTATTTATTTCTTTTAATTTTATGGAAGTTAATGGCTTAAAACTGAAATTTTTGAGAATTCGTCTTTTGGGATTAGGCACTTGTCAATATGATTAGCAACCCAGTGAATTCAACCGTACCTATTGCTGCAGAGGTTTTCAAGAGGGCCGGAACCTACGATGAGAAGAGACTGTTTGGTGTTACTACCCTTGATGTTGTCAGGGCTAAGACTTTCTATGCTGGGAAGGTCAAAGTTCCTGTTGCAGGTTTGCCTGGACACCGTTTATCTCCTTCATCTCCATTTGCTGTTTATGAAGCTAAACCTTTTGATTGAAATAATCGGAAACTTTGCTCAAAGTCGATTGAGGTCTTAGGATATTTTTCAAGTCATCTAAATACTTCTATTATTCCTATTTTATAAGAATTCTGATCTGTCGATATAACTTCTGCCGTTTCTAGCATATTTGAGATGCATAGGGATCTGTTTATGATTTCCCACATTGATTTCTTATCTTAAACGTTTGCAGAGGTTAATGTACCTGTTGTTGGAGGCCATGCAGGCATAACCATTCTTCCACTATTTTCACAAGTAATTGCTTGTTTGCTCGCCTCTATATTATGCTTATGTAACTTCTATTTGATATATATATATATATTTTCCTATATCTACTTGATTGGCCTTGCTTGTTTGACTTATTTAGGCCACACCAAAAGCCAACTTGGCAGATGAAGATATTGTTGCTCTTACCAAGAGAACTCAAGACGGAGGGACTGAAGTTGTGGAAGCAAAAGCTGGAAAGGGTTCTGCCACCTTATCCATGGCGTAAGTGTGCATATTAACTAGATTTTGATGCTCTGGTTGTTTAAAAATGGCATATTTTATCTTCTCAGGTTAAAATCCTGTTTTTTTGATTTGGGTAGCTGAAATGTTGTTGTGTTGCTAAGCTGAACCAAAAAAGGGAGATGAATATTTGAGTTTCTGAAGCACTGTTATATCATGCAAGATTTATGGTTTTTAATTTGATTGGGGAGAAGTCTAATAAAAGATTAAGCTGGTAGAACCTTGAATTTTCCAATTGCTGGACTAATTTATTGAGATTGGGCTGACATTTTAAGTTTCTGAATTCAGCAATGCTAAAGCTTGAATAAAGCCAAGTTTCCTATGGCCTTACCTTACTTTTCTTATTGTCAAGTTTCGTATGAGTTGGCAACCTAACTTATGATTGAAACAATGTAAGCAGCAATTTGATTTTTGGTATGTTTATCTTCTCTGGTTATTCATTGAAGATTTAACTTCATTCTGTTTACTCAATCTGTTTTAAATCTTTGAAACATGTTTGCTTGGTATGTTTAGTATTGCCATTGTAATCATGTTAGAACTGTATTTTTCCATGCTAAAAGTTTGAAAGCATTCATTTGTGGTGTTGCAACTATTTTGACTATATCATGGATTCTTGAAAACTTATATTTTCATTGTTATGACTTTATTTTGAGCTTAATTTCAATATCGGTTGATTATTTCTTGGTTTTAAGCATATTTTTATCTTTGATTGTGTTAAGATTAATTGTTGGTTAATTGAATAAATAACTAAAAATTATTTTTAACATAGTTATTGATTTGCATGTTCTTGGATTAATTTTTTAATGTTTATGCATGATTATCATCCGAAATATGAGATAATTATGTGTTAATTTTATTGATTAATACTAAGAGAGGAAGAACTAAGAATAAATTGGAGTTGAATTACTTGAGAAAGGCTTCAATGAATATTTAGGAAGTTAAAACTAGATTTTCATGCTAAGTATTAGATTTATCTACGAGTTTAATACTAAGAATGATATACTTGAATAAAGATGTCTTACTTTATTACTAGTTTTTCCATAATCACTAGTGTTTATATTGAATTTAAGTCATTACAATGAAAGTTAAGGTGGATAGTTTATTTAGCAAAAGAATTTCAGTTATTATTTTGTTTTTTATTTACGTTAATTTAATTTTAGCTTTTTTTTGTTTCATTGTTTATTTTGTTTAATTTTTGCTTTTAAATCAAAAACATTTGGGAAACAATCTCGGATTAATTTAATTCATTCATAGATATTATTTTTAGCAATCCATGTTCCCTTGGGTACGATATTTGGGGTCTTAATCTATATTTTCCTGTATTACTAGCCGATCTAGTACACTTGTTAGACACCGATCAACCACCATTTATATTTATAACTTCCTTGTCAAGCATGGCGCGATAGAGAGAGACGTTAGGTAGTTATTTTTCAAAAGGCACTTCAAAGGGACACCACTCTTCACCAAATGATGTGTACTTCGAGAGGGGTACTTGAAGAGTTGTGTTGCTTTGGAAGAATACTTGAAGGGTCACAATGCTTGACAAAGAAGTTATACATATAAATGGTGGTTATGCAATTCAAATTTCAAATCAAGTTTTAAAGAGGCATGACTTTTCACCAAGGGTTGTGTGCCTCTAGAAGGATGTTTGAAGAGATACAATGTTTGGCAGCGAGTTTATCAATGCAATGAAGATAAGAGAGGAAAATAAGAGAGTTAGGAAATAATTCTTGATGATAGATGAGAGATAGAGAGTGATTAATTTTATCTTTTAAAGGGAAGACAAAGATCAAAGAAGGAGAATAAATTATTTATGAGTAAAAGGATTGAGAGATCATCTTTTTATTTATCTTTCAATTGTCTATTCTTCTTTGCAACTCTTTGAATGATGTCTTTTAGAATCTTGAACAACTTTGTTAGTATTTGCTTATTCTTATTATTACAAGTAATCTTTAGTGCATAATTTCTTAATAGTATCATTTGCATTTAAGTAATTCAATGTTCATTATAAGTAAGAGTATAGATCGAGAGATTGATTCTTATTTACATCCATTAGGAATTCATTATTGAAACTTCACTAAAGAGATCAGGATGTTAAGATCGTTGCTATAGGTTGGTGTTTATTCTTAAAATTTGTAAGTATGACAATCTAATTCATTAATGAGAGTTAAGGGTTAGAAGTTATATTTGCATGTTTTTGGCATTCTATTTCAGTTCGAGAGAATGATTTAAAACCTTATTCCAACTTGGCTTGCATTATAAAGGTTGCCTTTCAATCAAAAGAATAATATCAAGTTTCATATCATCAATTTTTACATAGTTATTTGTATTTGTCTTCTTTGACCATCATTAACTTAGGATTAATTAATAGTTTAGTATAAAATTATTAGTTTAATTTAACAATAAAATTAATGATTTATTATCAATAATATTAAAATCAAGTAGTAGTGTGTGATAACCAATCTGATCCTCGTGGTAACGATATCTTAAGTAATATAATCGGTAAACCGTGCGCTTGCGAATTTAGCACTAACAATTTCTATTTTCCATTGCGATTTTTTTAATTATTATTTCAAAACCCAACAATGTCAAGAACAAAGAAAATCAAACAGGTGCGTGTATTTATACACTTGAGGCAAATATACTTATGCTGCTCTTTTTTTTTTTGAAAGTGTGTTTCGGTTTTACTAAATATTAAAGCTTTCTTATACATTCATCTATATGTGCATTGTATTATGCCAATATGTTGTCAATTATGTTGACATAATCTTTCAAACTAAAGTTTTGAACCCTAATTTAAATCATGATCGAATATTATTAGGCCAAACTTATTTTTCTCTATTACAAGTCACTTCATATTAAAAATAACAATTGTACCTTATTGACTTATATTTTCTGGCAACTCATCCACATTTAGCACTGGTTTTACTTTCTTCATCTCTAATTGACTAGGAGGAAACACAGCTACATTTTGAACTGGACTAGAAAACCCATCAACTTTCTATGCTTGGAATGAATTCTTATTAGCTAGTCTTGTGAATCCACTAGTAAAATTATGAAAAGTAAAAAACCAGTGGCTATGGCAAAACTTACATTGTTGAGCTGTACTTGTCATAAAATTATTGCTAATTGCAAATTCTCCACTAGTTAGGTTGTGGCCAGACGCTGATGCATTACTTGCCTAGAAGAATTAATTTCTAGTTACCCAAGGTTTACATACATTACAATCATTCACTTCATCACCTCTATGTCTTTGTGAGCTGTTTGGTCCCAACTTGCCACTAGTTACATTATGGAAAGATACCGATGCATGATATGTATGGGCAATTTAAATCCCAAACAACTAAGGCCTACAATTGTCATCAGTGTTGTAATGTCCATCCAATTTGTATATATGTGAGGCTTTGCCCACATCAATTCCACTATCCACAATATTATGTTTCTTTTAATCTGAAAGTTGTCAAGGTCGTTAGCCTATTTATTAGTAGCATCCATTGAATCCTCAAAAGCATGGTTAAGATCAAATCCTTTCATATTTCCAATTGAAACTAAAAAATATGAAATAGGATTATTTAAATAATCCTGGCCAATCTCAAGAAAGACAGAAACATCATCATTAAAGACATAAAGCTAGTGGCATTCCTTGTCCATAAGATTTAGGAATTAAATGCTCATCTCTAGTCAAACAATAATGATCCTGCTCTGTAATACCCCTCAATATACTCTAGAAGAAGTATCACTAATTAATTATTATTGCCTATGTTTAATTAAGTATAATTGTGTATAGAAGGACCTGATATAAAAGCTTAAGAGTAAGTTTTGGGGCATAAGTAGAAATAAAAGAAATTGAAGGACCAATTAGTAAATGATAAGTTTAAGGGATATTTGGACCAATTAGAAGAAAGGAGAGAGGGATATTTTGGGTGGAGTAGTGGTCGGCCAACCTCTTGGTCTTCACTCTCCATTTTCATCTTCTCTAGCTTCTCTCTCTCTCTCTCTCATCCTCTCTCTCTCTAGATTTCTTTGAATTGGGGTAAGGAAAAAGAGAAAGATTTACTTGGTTTTGAGCTTAAGGTAACTTTATTATTCTTTGATATGTATGATTCATGGATTAGCTTACTGGTTTTCATAGAAGTGTCTTATGCTTATAGAAGGAAAATCAAGCAAAGGCAAAGGGAAGGAAACTCTTCAAGGTTGAAGAAGAGAAAGCTCAAACAAGGTATGGGAACTTAGGATTTTATATGTGGGTATAATTTTATGAATTGTCATGAGAGAGATCTTGAGTGCCTCTCTTATGTGTTTTGTGGATGATTATAAGCTTGGAAGTGGATTAGAGTTGATAATATACATGCTTTGGTTGAAAACCTGAAATATGTTTTAAAGATCATTTGACCAGTCTGTATACTTTTGCTCATATCTTGAGCTATAGTTGTCCAAATGATGAAATTCTAATTGGTATAGAAACTATACTTGTAAACCTTGATTTTGTTAGAAGAGACCAAAATATGATTTTCACTGCATGATAGTGAAAATCTGAATTGAAATCTAAATGTGGTTGTGATTGTGCCCTCATGAATAGTCTGTGGTTTTTCTTGAATATCTAAAGATTTACAAACCTTATTGAGATGATTGTTGATGTTTTGAAAACTAAAAACATAGGCCTACAACTTTGTTGAAGGCCATTTTGGCTGAAATTGTTGTTTTATAGGTTAAAATGGCATAGAAATCGAGACTGGAAATCGGTCTCGAGGCGGTTTAAGGCTCACGGTTACCATGAATATTATAGTAACCGTGAGGTGCCTAAATCTTCAGTTCGAACCAATAGTATGTTCTAGCTCACGGTTACCATGATTTCATAGTAACCGTGACCCATTCTCGTAGCATTACTTCATGGTTACTACCCTAGGCTTAGTAACTATGAGGTAATGAACTTTTGGTCCAGAAGTAAAACCTATGCCATCTCACGGTTACTAAGGAATTCATAGTAACCGTGACCCAAGTCCAAAATCCTACTTCACGGCTACTACCCTAATGTTAGTAACCGTGAGGTAGTCCATTTTTAGTCCAGAACCAAAGGGTCTCATAGCTCACGGTTACTAGGATTAGATGATAACCGTGACCCTTTTTGCAAGTCTTGGATCACGGTTACCAGGAATTGTTAGTAACCGTGACCCTCCCCTGTAATTTGAAAACTGTATTTATTTGATTCCTTTTGAGGTATAGACTTGTCTAATCCCTTCTTAAGCTTATAAATCATCCTAAGTTGTAATTTACAGTAAGAAATCCTTTTAAATTGCAAGAATTTCAATCTAATTGAAAGGTAAGTCCTATTACCTTAAAATAGAATGTACATGAGTTACTTCTCTGTAATAATAATATATGATTGTTCCTCTACTTTGAGATAGCCATGTATGATATTAAAGTATTTTACATTCATTAATGTTATAATGGAATATGTTGATATAAAGTTCATAGGATGTGAAATGTGATTGAATTAAGCCTGCACTTAAAGACTTGGTTGTGGATAGATAGGCATGCCTATAGGGTTATAGTTGTAGCTGCTATAGTCTGACTCTTATGAGTCCATAGTTTGTCTCTAAATGAGACCATAGTTCTGACCCAATGGGTCCACAGATTTAATACCTTCGGGTATTCACAGATTTGATACCTTCTGGTATCTACGGTACCCGTTATCCACTCCCACAGGAAATTGAGCAGGCAAATGAATAAGATAAATAAAATGTGTATACAATTGCAAATTTACATTAAACGATCTATTGAATTAACAGTTCTTTTATTGTTCTTGATTTCTTTACATCACATTGTCAATATGTTATTCATTTATACTACTGTTGCATGCTCGTGGATAATCGCTATGAGTGATTATCATTATATATATTAGTTGTTCCCCACTAAGCTTTATAGCTTAGCACAGGTGTTTGTCCGTGTAGGTTCGCAGGATAGAACGTTTGGTCAGGGACAAAGCCAACAATTTTCAAAGCCAACATCAGAATAGGAGGAGTATTTTGAAGTATGAGACTTATTTTTGTGTCTTTTGGGATAGCTAAAGATAAATTTATATGTAAAGGCATGTAATTATTAAGTTGATGTATATGATATTCTCTAGTATGATAAAGTATAGTCCTCAATCTGCCATGATTGATATAGTATGATGGTGTGTATGCACATATATGCATCGATAACAGATAATTCATAAAGAACTGACAGGATTAATAGAATTGATAAATGTAATTAGTAACAGTAATTAGGATTATCAAGTATAGTCATTACATGCTCTGCTTCAAATTTGAAACTAGGAGTAAGATTTGATCCATTATATAGATGAAAAAATGATTACTTTGTGGAGAGGAATTAGACAATGGGGACATATGTTCTTATTTTGGATTTTCACTTGCCATTGCATAAGTTCTGGGAAAAAAAATAAAGAGTGACTTAGACATGCTTTCAAATATTAGAATATACAACTGCAAAAGAACATAAAAAAACTTGAATCCAATAAAAAAGAACATGAAGCACTTTGTGAAACTTCGATGTAGCTAGTAATTTTATGAAAGATTTAATTAATTTATGCATTTTTTACTTTTTGTTTTGAATCTTGGTGCAGCTAATAATCTTATGAAAACTTTAATCAATTTATACATTTTCTCATTTATGCTTATACTGCACTTTAAGAATTATTAATTGACAATACTCTATCACAATATACCATTTGAGCCAAAATCTTGGACTCACTCATGTAAGCATGTCTATATGTAACTTGATTATGCTTTTTAGATATTCATTTCATCTATTGCTTTAACTACTTTGATTTTGATTATCCTTCAACTTGTTTTTGTTTGATTAAGAATCAATCAAAAAAAGTAGGTTTTGAATATCTAGCAATTGAATTCATGATCAAGTTAGCTCTTAGTCCAGATTCAAAGGCACAAGTATGCTTCAAGTTTATTACAACTTTTACATACCTTTGGAAAGTACATTTCACTACACTTTCAAATGTGTCTCTCAACAAAAGTAAATGTGATTTTATTATTTATTTTGTAAAGTCAAACATACTTTTGTTCATTAAATTTTGGCACATGCAATACAAACTCATTCTCAAGATAGAGACCAAAAGCTTATGCAACTAATCGATTGCTTTCTACAGATGTTTTGACAGCATAAATTTACATTTTCATTCTTCACATATACTGACTTATTCGCCCAAGAGGAAAAAATCAAATTGAAACTTTTTGTAGATTTAAAAATTAGCTGTCATCACCTAAAATAAGCCGATTTTTCACTCGGCTCAATTTCTAGGGGAAAAAAAGCAAAGCATGTAGTTCTAAACTTCAAAAAAACTTTTAAATATAATGCATTGCTTATGCTCGGTTCTTTCAACCAAAACTTTTAAATTATTCAGCCAAAGATACAAGACGAGCTATCTAAGCTTTATCTCTTTTGTGGCTTATACAACTAAAGCTCTACAATAAGCAATGTAAGCTCTGCAACATTTTACAGCTCATTTTGTTGCACTCTTGGAACATCTCTAACTTGAAGAAATACCACCAATAACCCTGCTCGAACAGATAGATTTGCCACGAGTATGGATCAACAACTCACAGACAGTTTTGCCATGAGCACATCCTTTGAGCTCATAGGCAGGTTCACTATGAGCACTGTAACAACACCCTTATCACTCCGATCTAACTGAACAGTGCACGCAAACAGATAAATTTTTTTTATATTAACTTTTAAGTAACACCAAAACTTAATATTACAAATTTAACTTAGGTGTTCGGTGACCTATAACTATCCCAGGTTACTATTCATATAATAAAATTTCGCCAATATAACGGCTGTATATCTAACTAGCCTCCTGAAAAACGGACAAATCACAGCCTCTTAGAGGCACAACACTTCTAATCAAATTATAGCATATTTTCGAACTCCCAGCAATCAACCAATAACTCACACATATACAGATCATAACCACATGCATACATATCTATAAAACGTTACATAACCATGCTTTTAGTCATAACTGTCCATTTACATACATGCCACAGCTAGTAAACATTATACAAGCCAGAGTCTACTGCAGCTACAAAACAAAACTAACTTCACTTGATTGTGCATTACTGCTCCTTCAACTCGATACCTGCATGCAACAAAAACTATATGCTGAGCATAAATTATGCCCAGCGGTGACTAACAATCCTAATACTTTCTTTAATAACTTTTATTCATCTATTATAATATGATTATATAAATTAAATTCTAAAAGTAAATACAATTAAACACACTTTAATCAAATTTCAAGTAGAAATAATTGTTTTCCATATTATTTATACTTTTTTCATTTATTTCTTAACTTTTGGCAAATTTTCAATTTAGTCCTCAAAATCTTACTAAATTTCAAAAATATCCTTTTTATCTCAATATTTACGATTTTACCATTATAGTCATTTATTTTCATTTTTATTATACAATTTCTTCCATTATTCATCATTTATGCTTTATTTTACCATTTTTGGGTAAAATTACATTTTAGTCCTTATATCATGAAAACTTTATTTTTTTTAACACTGTTAGGTCTATAAAATTACCATTTTGCCCTTCTTAATTATTTCTTACTTATTTTTACTTATTAATTACCCATTTTGGCAAAATTACCATTTTGCCCCTAAACTTTCATTTTCTTTCATTTAAGCCCTTTTTCCACTTAAAATTTCATTTTTATCATTCTTTTCATTTCTTTTAACTTATTATCACTTTTATGCCCCTAGTACAATACCGACAGAAATTTTCAGATTGGATACTCGGGACGTGGATCCCATGGGCCATATACAGACTGAAAAATGATCTCAAAGACCACTTTTTCATAGAACAGATATCAGATACAGACAAAAGCTAAGGAGATCAGTGATCCTACCATAGCAAAGTAAGTCGCCATGACTTACACCGTGGTATAGATGTCCCTATGGCTAGCCGATTATATTCTAAGCAAGGCTTTTACAGCCAGACTATTTCTAAAGGCATAATTCATCAAAATTTCAATCAAACCTTCATTTTCGTATTATTTCATTACTTAATTATACTTGTTTTACTTATTACTTATCCTTTCAATTCCTTCACATAAGTTATGAATTATTCTACCATAATTCACCAAAATTATTTACTTTCTCATCAAATTGCACATTATTTCACATTAATCTAATAATTCCATTAGTTACATAATCAAGAATTTGACTTTAAAATATTCATTTAATTCCCATAAATTTCACAAAAAATTTTAAGCATGTTATTTCATTTTTACTATGATTTTGAAGCATAATTTCATCAAAATTCACAAAATAAACCTTAGTTTTCTTTAGTGATTCATTCGGCCAACAAAGGACTCACATCATATATTCATGTAACAATTCATTTAAGCATTTAAACACACTTATTTAAGGTCTTATAACACTAATCTACCATTACTTTCACTTAAACATCATTTTATCATTTTTACCCTAAGTTACATAAAGGTTACTTAACCAAAATCAAAGAATATTAAGATTGATTAGTCACTAACCTTTCCTCCTTGATCTAGGTTGTCTGAGCTTCCTTTTCCTTGCCTTTAGCCTTGGAAGCTTGCACTTCTCCTTAATTTCCTATGGAGGCCGAAACATTAACACATCAAAACTCTATTTTTTTTACCTCAAATGCTAAAATTGACATCAAAAATTAAATCTAGGCACCTAAAAATACAAGTAGGCACCTTAGAAAGAATTTTTACTCATTGGTTTCACTTACCTCAAATGAAACCCTAAATTCTCTCTCTTGATTTTCCTTGCTTTCCTTCCTTCTTTTAAAGGGAGAACAGTACCAAACTCAACTAGAGAGGTGGAAATTACTATCCTAAGGGTAAATTTAGTGTGAGATGGAGAAAGGAGGAGAGAAAATTCAAGCAAACATGGTAGAAGTGGTTCGGTCAAAGGAAAGAGAGGGAGAGGAAGGTGAAGATGCTGGGATTTTCCAAAAATTTCCCTCTATTTATATCCCTTCTTTTGAGTGAATTGGGCTTGGTTTGGCTATTGGGCTTAATTAACTAATTAAAGCCCATTAACAATCTAATTCAAGTCCAATTGATTTCTCCCATTTTCTCACTCCAAATTTGATTTCATAATTCTTACCATGTCAAAAATAGGTAGTACCCAAAATTTCGGCTCAATCGGAGTTCGTTACTAATCCGATTCAATCGAACTGGTCCGGTTCGACAACTGTCGACCTCGCCGAAAAATTCATTTTTTATACCAAAATATTCTTCATAAAATTTCATTAAGAGCTACAAAATATGATAATTTTTAGAATCCATTTGCTATTTTTAAAAATTTATGCAAAATCAAGTCACCTTCTCCACCAAGAAAATTGACTCGCTACCTTTTTCGTATTTTTGACTTTCGGAGGCCTATTTGACTTCGGTTTCACTTCAAATTTCAACCCCAGACTCACCATGACCAATACTTTCCGATGTCAAATAAAATATTTTTCACTTTCGGATCCGATTTACGGCCCAGGTGTACTATATTCACCATTGAAATCTACTATTCATGGCCAGACCGGTGTTGAGGCCATTACAATTCTCCCCTACTAAAAGAAATTTCGTCTTCGAAATTTACCTGTAGTGAAGAGGTGGGGATACTGTTGTCTCATAATTGCTTCTGGTTTCCAAGTAGCTTCTTCAACGTTATGGTACCTTCACTAGTGGAACCTGCTTGTTTCTGGGTTGACGGATTTCTTTTGCTAAGATCTTCACTGGTTCCTCTTCATAAGTCATATCATCAGCTACTTGAATTTCCTCCAGTGTAATCACATGACTAGGATCTGACCTGTATCTACGGAACATAGACACGTGGAACACATCATGTATCTTTTCTAGCTCCGAAGGTAACTTCAATCGATAAGCTACGGGACCTATTTGCTAAAGTATCTCACAAGGGCCAATAAATCTAGGACTCAACTTGCCCTTTTTTTCAAATCTCAAGATTTTCCTCCATGGAGATACTTTTAGGAACACTCGATCTCCCACCTGAAACTCTATGTCCTTCCTCTTCAAATCAGCATAGGACTTCTGACGATCTATAGCTTCTTTCAATCTACCTTTAATGACCCGAACCTTTTCTTTAGAATCAAGGATCAAATCAGAACCCACCAACTTTCTTTCACTTAATTCAGTCCAACAGAAAGGAGTTCTGCACTTCCTACCGTAAAGCGCTTCAAAAGGAGCCATTTTCAAACTGGATTGGTGACTATTGTTGTATGCAAACTCTGCCAAAGGTAAATGCTTTTCCCAACTGATGCCAAATTCTAAGATACAACATCTGAGCATATCTTCCAAAACCTGGATCACTCTCTCGGACTGACCGTCTGTCTGAGGGTGAAAGGTTGTACTAAAATGAAGCCTCGTACCTAAAGCATCTTGAAAACTGTGCCAAAAATGAGAAGTGAACCTCGGATCCCTGTCAGAAACAATAGAAGAGGGCACTCCATGCAACCTCACTATTTCATTAATGTACAATTCTGCCAGCTTTGATAAAGGATAATCCATCTGTACTGGCAAAAAGTGAGCGAACTTAGTAAGTCAATCTATAATCACCCAGATGGCATCATGTTTCTTCTGATTCAGAGGCAAGCCCGTCATAAAATCCATGGTTACTCAGTCCTATTTCCACTCCGGTACTAACAAAGGATGCAGCAACCCTAAAGGAACCTGATGTTCAGCTTTTACTTGTTGACAGATCAGACATTTACTTACAAATTATGTCACATCCTGCTTCATACCTAGCCACCAATAGAAAGCTTTCAAGTCTTGATACATTTTGTTGCCTCCAGGATGCATAGCATAGCTGCTATGATGTGCTTCAGTCAAAATACTTTTCTTCAACTCTACTTGATCTAGAACACAAAGTCTTTGCTTGAAATAGAGGCTTCCATCATCACTTAAGGAATAATTCTCTACACTGCCATTCAGAAGTTTATTCTTATAACTCATCAACCGATCATCTTCTTTCTGAGCAGTTTTAACTTGATGCACAAAGTCAGGCTTTACTTGTAATTCAGCTACTAAAGCCCCATCCGAGGTTAAACTTAAATGGACATGCATAGCTCGAAGAGTTGCAAACAAAACAATCAATTACTAATGCAAAATAATTACTTATACTAATTACTTAAGGGTATTAACATCACCTGACATAAATTTCCTGCTAAGTGCATCAGCTACTATATTAGCTTTTCCTGGGTGGTAGTCGATGTAGCAATCATAATCTTTGATCAATTCCAACCAGCACCTTTGTCTAAGGTTAAGTTCTTTCTGGGTAAGTAGATATTTTATACTCTTATGATCTGACTAAATATAGCATTTCTTGCCATATAAATAATGTCTCCAAAATTTCAGTGCAAAAACAATGGCTGCTAACTCCAGATTGTGGGTAGGGTAGTTCTTCTCATGTGTTTTTAGCTGTCGAGAGGCATATGCAATCACTTTGCCTTCTTGCATCAAAACGCAGCCTAACCCATTCTTGGATGCATCGCTATAGATCACAAAATCCTTACCTGATTCAGGTTGAGTAAGAATTGGGGCTTCAGTCAACATACTTTAAGTCTTTCAAAGCATTCTTGACAAGCATCAGTCCACACAAATGTAGTATTCTTCTGTAGTAACCGGGTTAAAGGTATTGCGGTAGTAGAAAAATCTTTGATGAATCTCCTATAATACCCGGCTAAACCCAGAAAACTCCTCACTTCAGTAACATTTTTGGGTGGTTTCCATTGAAAAATCGCATCAATCTTCGAAGAATCCACTTTAATACCTTCTGCCAAGATCACATGTCCAAAAAAAGACACCTCATTTAACCAGAAATCACATTTACTGAACTTAGCATATAACTGTTTTTCTCTTAGGACCAGCAGAACAATCTTTAAATGCTTATCATGCTCTTCTGGAGTCTTGGAATAAACCAGAATGTCATCAATAAAAACTACTACAAACTGGTCCAAATAGGGATGGAAAACCCTATTCATCAAGTCCATAAAGGTGGCCGGAGCATTTGTAAGTCCAACCGGCATGACTAGAAACTCATAGTGGCCGTATCTAGTGTGAAAGCAGTCTTCGACACATCTGTTTCTTTTACTCCCATCTGGTAATAACCTTATCTCAGGTCAATCTTTGAGAAAACACCTGCTCCCTTAAGCTGATCAAATAAGTCTTCAATGCGAGGGAGAGGATATTTGTTCTTAATAGTAGCTTTATTCAGTTGCCTATAATCAATGCACAACCTGAGTGTGCCATATTTCTTCTTTACAAACAGGACTGGCGCTCCCCAGGGAGAAACACTGGGCCTAATAAACCCCTTATCCAGCAATTCTTGTAACTGAATCTTCAATTCTTTTAACTCTACAAGTGCCATCCTATAGGGAGCAATAGAAATAGGTACAGTACCTGGAGCAACGTCAATGGAAAATTCTACTTCCCTATCAGGTGGTAATCCTAGCAATTCATCAGGAAAGACATCCTGAAATTCTCTGACAGTAGATACTTTTGACACCCCGGGACCAACTTTCTTTGCTTCCACTGCATAACACATATAAGCCACACATCCTTTCCTAATCAACTTTTTAGCAGCAGTGGCAGATATCACATCAGACAGGAAATCAGTCCTCACACCTACCACTGTAATCTCTCGATCATCACTAAACTTTAAGGTAACTCTTTTCTTTCTACAATCGACAGTCGCTTGGTGGGCGGATAACCAATCCATTCCCAAAATCACTTCAAACTCGTGAAAAGGTAAAGCAATCAAGTTTGCTAGGAAGATGTGTCCTTGAGTACTAATAGGGCACTGTCTGAATACCCTATTTACCATCACACTATGCCCCAGAGGATTACTCACCAAGATGTCCTGGTCCAAGCATGCCTCTGTCATCCCTTTATCCCGTGCCAAAGCAGTGCTAATGTAGGAGTGTGTGGAACCAAGATCAATCAATGCATGTATTGAATCAGACAGCAAGAAAAATTTACCTACTATCACATCTGGAGCATCCTCATCTTCACGAGCTCTGACAGCATAAGTCTAACCCGATGCTCTCCTCTGACCCTGTGGCATCTGTCCAACCGATCTAGAGGCTGAAGTATGAGGGGTAGCTCCCCTACCCCGACCCCTAGGAGCTGAAGATCCTGTACCTAATACCGGTGAATTAACTGAGGCAATCTGCATAACAGGATAGTCTCTGATCCGATGATCTCTGGACCCACATCTGAAATAGGCTTCTGTCAAAAGTCTACACTCTCCGGGGTAAATCTTACCACAGTGCTCACACGCCACTGCGAAACCACTATCTCTGTCCCAAGGGGCACTAACAGTCAGAGCTCTGCCTCGAGATGCACCTCCCTGACCTCGGCCTACTGCTGTCGGTGATTGTCCCTGAGATGCCTAAGATCCCTTTGCCTTCTTTCCTTTACCACTGAATTGCCCCTGTTTTCTCTTTTGCTGAAATCGGGTCTGC
The DNA here is from genome assembly GCA_037975025.1 of Excoecaria agallocha. Lineage (NCBI taxonomy): Eukaryota > Viridiplantae > Streptophyta > Magnoliopsida > Malpighiales > Euphorbiaceae > Excoecaria > Excoecaria agallocha. The sequence continues at coordinate 878,468 of JBBPFJ010000021.1, read as the reverse complement.
CTCTCAGCCTGCTCAGCCTGTGTAGTCTCTAACTTTAGAGTTGCTTCCACCATAGCACGCAAAGTGGGATACTTCTGAGCTCCAATGATCTATCTAAGCTCGGTATGCAAGCCTCTCTTAAATCTGTAACACAATTTCTCCTCTGTAGCCTGGCCTTCATCTAGGTAGGCACTCAACCGCTCGAACTCCCATTCATACTCTGTCACTGTCTTATTCCCCTATTTTAATCTCCATAAAGCCTCTTGCATAGTAGCTTTATACTCGAACCCAATATACTTCTTCTCAAACTGGTCCACAAAGAACTCCCAACTTAATTGATCTGCAGGAGTATGTCTTCTAACTGAATCCAACCAGATGAATGTAGGACCCTGAAGTAATGCTACAATGCCTTCAAATTTTTCTTCCAATGGACTATGGGTTATCTCAAACAACCTTTTTATCTTATATAGCCATTCTTCAGCTACTGAAGGTGTCAATGGTTCCCTTCCAACAAAGTCTTCCGCCCCCAATCTCTTCAATTGTTCCAGAATAGGTCTTCGCCTAGGGCTGGCTGAACCTGTACTACTGTTGGCTGAGGCTGCGCCGGAGCTGGAGCTGCCTGCAGTTGCTGCTGAATGTAGTCAGCCATCAAATCAAGAAAATTTGACTGAGGAAAAGGAGGCGGTGCCACAGGAGGAGGATGCTGTCAGCTGACTGTTGTCCTTAGTCAGTAGACATCTTTTCACTATGAAACAAAAGGAGCAGATGCACATTAGTTCCTAAGTACTCACTTTCCAAAAATAATTGGCATGTATATACAGATAAATCAATTCATACCCACTCCGATCTTAGAATCGCCTAAACCAGACTCTGATACCAATAAAATTGTAACACCCTTATCACTCCAACCTAACTTAATAGTGCGCGTAAATCGATAATTTTTTTATATTAACTTTTAAGTAACACCAAAACTTAATATTACAAATTTAACTTAGGTGTTCGGTGACCTATAACTGTCCCGAGTTACTATTTATATAATAAAATTTTACCAATATAACGGCTGTATATCTAACTAGCCTCCTGAAAAACAGACAAATCACAGCCTCTCAGAGGCACAACACTTCTAATCAAATTATCTTATATTTTCGAACTCCCATCAATCAACTAATAACTCACACATATACAGATCATAACCGCATGCATATATATCTATAAAACTTTACATAACCATGCTTTTAGTCATAACTGTCCATTTACATACATGCCACAGCTAGTAAACATTATACATGCCAGAGTCTACTGCAGCTACAAAACAAAACTAACTTCACTTTATTGTGCATTACTACTCCTTCAACTCGATACCTGCATGCAGTAGAAACTACATGCTGAGCATAAATTATGCCCAGCGGTGACTAACAATCCTAATACTTTCTTTAATAACTATTATTCCTCTATTATAATACAATTATATAAATTAAATTCTAAAAGTAAATACAATTAAACACACTTTAATCAAATTTCAAGTAGAAATAATTGTTTTCCATATTATTTACACTTTTTTCATTTATTTCTTAACTTTTGGCAAATTTTCAATTTAGTCCTCAAAATCTTATTAAATTCCAAAAATGTCCTTTTTATCTCAATATTTACGATTTTGCCATTATAGTCATTTATTTTCATTTTTATTATACAATTTCTTCCATTATTCATCATTTATGCTTTATTTTATCATTTTCGGGTAAAATTATATTTTAGTCCTTATACCATGAAAACTTTATTTTTTAACACTGTTAGGTTTCCAAAATTACCATTTTGCCCTTGTTAATTAATTCTTACTTATTTTTACTTATTAATTACCCATTTTGGCAAAATTACCATTTTGTCCCTAAACTTTCATTTTCTTTCATTTAAGCCCTTTTTCCACTTAAAACTTCATTTTTATCATTCTTTTCATTTCTTTTAACTTATTATCACTTTCATGCCCCTAGTACAGTACTGACAGAAATTTTCAGACTGGATACTCGGGATGTGGACACCATAGGCCACATACAGACTAAAAAATGATCTCAAATACCACTTTTCATAGAACAAATATCAGATACAGATAAAAGCTATGGAGATCAGTGATCCTACCATAGCAAAGCAAGTCACCATGACTTACACCGCGGTACAGATGTCCCTATGGCTAGCCAATTATATTCTGAGCAAGGCTTTTACAGCCAGACTATTTCTAAGGGCATAATTCATCAAAATTTCAATCAAACCTTCAGTTTCTTATTATTTCATTACTTAATTATACTTGTTTTACTTATTACTTATTCCTTTCAATTCCTTCACATAAGTTGTGAATTATTCTACCATAATTCACCAAAATTATTTACTTTCTCATCAAATTGCACATTATTTCACATTAATCTAATAATTCCATTACTTACATAATCAAGAATTTATCTCTAAAATATTCATTTAATTCCCATAAATTTCACAAAAATTTTTAAGCATGTTATTTCATTTCTACTATGATTTTGAAGCATACTTTCATCAAAATTCACAAAATAAACCTTAGTTTTCTTTAGTGATTCATTCGGCCAACAAATGACTCACATCATATATTCATGTAACAATTCATTTAAGCATTTAAACACACTTATTTAAGGTCTTATAACACTAATCTACCATTACTTTCACTTAAACATCATTTTATCATTTTTACCCTAAGTTACATAAAGGTTACTTAACCAAAATCAAAGAAAATATTAAGATTGATTAGTCACTAACCTTTCCTCCTTGATCTAGGTTGCCTAAGCTTCCTTTTCCTTGCCTTTAGCCTTGGAAGCTTGCACTTCTCCTTAATTTCCTATGGAGGCCGAAACATTAACACCTCAAAACTCTATTTTTTTTTACCTCAAATGCTAAAATTGACATAAAAAATGAAATCTAGGCATCCATAAATACAAGTAGGCACCTTAGAAAGAATTTTTACTCATTGATTTCACTTACCTCAAATGAAACCCTAAATTCTCTCTCTTGATTTCCCTTACTTTCCTTCCTTCTTTTGAAGGGAGAACGGTACCAAACTCAACTATAGAGGTGGAAATTACTATCCTAAGGCTAAATTTAGTGTGAGTGGGAGAGAGGAGGAGAGAAAATTCAAGCAACCATGGTGAAGAGTGGTTCAGCCAAAGGGAAGAGATGGAGAGGAAGGTGAAGATGCTGGATTTTCCAGAAATTTCTCTCTATTTATATCCCTTCTTTTGAGTGAATTGGGCTTGGTTTGGCTATTGGGCTTAATTAACTAATTAAAACCCATTAACAACCTAATTCAAGCCTAATTGATTTCTCCCATTTTCTCACTCCAAATTTGATTTCATAATTCTTTTCACGTCAAAAATAGGTAATACCCAAAAGTTCGGCTCAATCGGAGTCCGTTACTGATCCGATTCAACCGAACTGGTCCGATTCGATAATTGTCGACCTCGTTGAAAAATTCATTTTTTATACCAAAATATTCTTCATAAAATTTCATTAAGAGCTGCAAAATATGGCAATTTTTAGAATCCATTTGCTATTTTTAAAAATTTATGCAAAATCAAGTCAACTTCCTTACTAGGGAAATTAACTCGCTACCTTTTTCGTATTTTTGACTTTTAAAAGCCTATTTGATCTCGGTTTCACTTTAAATTTCAACCCTAGACTCACTATGACCAATATTTTTCGATGGTCAAATAAAATATTTTTCACTTTCGGATCCGATTTACGGCCCAGGTGTACTATTCACCATCGAAATCTACTGTTCATGGCCAGACCGGTGTTGAGGCCATCACAAGCACTCCCTCCAAGCTCACAAGTAGTTTCTCCCCAAGTTCTTTCTTAGCTCAAACAAGCATCTTCGCCACGAGCACTAGCTATGAGCTCAAATGAGCAATCTCGCCATAAAAGCTCCTTTTAAGCTCAAATAAGCCATATCGCCATGAGCATTGTTTACTAACTCAAATTGACAATTTTGTTATGAGCACTATTTATTGCTCACATCAATAGTTTTGCCACGAGCACTTTACTTTCAGTTATTGCTCATCTCGGCATTTTTGCCAAAGCATCCTTTGTATGTTTATTCACTTATTACGGTAATATCGCCATTCAAGCCATGAAGACTTATTCGCTCATTATAAAAGTATAGCCATTCGAGCTATGAAGATTTGTTTGCTCACTTCGATAGTATCGCCATTCAAGCTACAAAAAAATGACATTTTATATCATCATAACATGATGAATTTACTGATTCTAATTGTAGGCTAATTAAGCCACTCAAATGAATCGCTCATCACAGTTGTACGCGTAAAAAAGCAACCCCCTAAAAATGCTACCTCAAATGTTGCTGACATAAATGTTGCACACTGGGGGAGACTTATGATAACAAAGCTAATTTAGTTTGATATTAAACTCTATGGCATTTAGAGTCTTAAGTACATGCAAATTTTTACCTTAAAAATAGTTAAATTAATTATTTACTCAGACATGATTTTTCCTATTTTTGCGAAATTTTCTCTATTTTATATGATTTTTCTAGTAGAAAATATTAACTTGATTGTTGGAGTATTTGTAAACCTCTATAGGTCCTTTACCTTTTTTTTACAGGTATCAAACTCGGATTGAGGTTTTTCATGAGAAGGTTATCAATCATCATAAGGACCAATTAAATATCTGGAACTTATAATTTTATAATCTAACTTGAAATAGCAATAAGGACCAATTAAAATTCTTGTAACTTATGCTCTTTGCTAGCTCAAGAGATAAGTTTCCCACACTAGCCTTGAATTTGATCTTGTGTCGATTTTTAATGAATAGGAAAATGCTTTTTTTCTGCCTGTTAATAAGAGATTAAAGGCTCTAAGAGCGTGTTTGCATTGCTTTTGAAGGGGTAAAAAGCTAATTATTGAATAAAAAACTAATTACGGGATAAAAACATACATTTGGTAAATGCTAATTTTTGAAAAATTAATTTTGTGAAAAATGAAAAAATCTATTAAAAAAATTAGAAATTGAAGCTTTTTAAAAAATATAAATTTTAGTTTTTAAGAGCAATTGATTTATAATTTGTTTTAGACAAAAATATCCCTTGTTTTATTTTATAATGACAATCGTACCTAATATAAAAAAAAAAAGAAAAGGAGGATTCTTTTTACGTATTCTTCTTTTTCTCAATTTTTTCATTATTTTTTTTCGTTTAAAATTTTATATTTTTAGTTTTTCTTTCAAGTTAGAAAATTTTAGATTATATATAAATAATTAAAAGATAATTATAATCATTTATAACTATTATTGTATGATTTGATTAATAGAAGAAATGTTCATTATTGAGTCAAGACAAATAAAAAAATTACAAATTTACAATTTAAATATTCATTGTAAAAAGTTATTTTTAATCATATAATTTACCAAACAGTTAACAAACTGATTTTAAATTTATAAGTCATTTTAAATTTTATTTACCAAATAGTTATCTAATTTTTTGAATACAATTTTTTGAAATACAACTTTTATCAATTGAAAAAACTGTTATCATAAGTTTTGCCAAATTAGCTCTAAGTATATTCCATAATCCATAGTGTTAAACACATCCAACAAAAGAGGAAATGAAATATTTTATAATATTCGACACATTAGAATTGAAAAATATACCAAATTTATGAAAGTCAACAAGAATTGCTTAACATTAACAGTCCCAAAAACACCATTTCTGAAGAAAAGAAGAAATAATCATCTACCAAGAGTGAGTGATGCTTGAATAATCTGTCATCAATAAGTAGAACACCCATAAATATCCCTTATAGTCTTAGCTTACTTAAACAAAGCAGAAAAGACCATCTTCACATAAAGAAAAAGGTAGGAGAACAAAAAAAAAAAAAAAACAAAAATCTAAGGGCCTAGAATAATCACACTAATCACATTTGTACTGATAATAAAAAAATAATTAATTATGGTAATAATGATATCCACCCACCTATTATTATAAGACCATAAGAGGGGCGTACACGGTACGGTATAATTTGGAGATTTACAAATTTCTGTATTATCTTGAAATTTTGGATATTTTTAAAATTAAGTATTGTAACTGTCTTAAAAATTTGGAATAATTCGATACAATTTGTTACGATTTTTCGATTCTTTCGATACAAAATAATATAGTACAATACAATACAGTATTTCGGATAATTCAATATTTTTAAACTTTTGCAGAATAAATTCACAAAATAATAAATATAAATACAATTAAAATATCTCAATAAGTATAATTAAAGTTTAAGTCAAAGTACATTAATTAAAAATTAACATTCAATAGTTTTTCTTTGCATTATGCTGTCATTAATTTCAGAATCTTGAGTAATATCTAAAAAAATAATACATATTTTAAATAATTAGATCACAAAAAAATATAAACACTAAATAAAAAATTTAAAAATTTACGCAAATATAATAATCACCTAATTCAAACTTTTCAAATTATTTGGTTGATGCCTCTAAAATTAAAAGTTTAACCAATGATAATCAGTTTTGGCAACAAATAAGAATCTCGGCTGTAATCAGAGTTAAAGAACTTTTAAATTTGTCTAAAGTCTTTTCTCTAGTGCTAAGAACTGATTCAGAAGTTACAGTTGAGCAGTGAACAACCAAGACATCTCCATCAACTTTAGCCAAAAATGGATAATTTGACTCATTTATCTTCCATCAACTTAAAATATCAAAATTAGGAGAAATTTTTTGCTAATTTATCAGTCAAATAAGTATTCAAATCTTTTTGAGACACAACATGCTCCTTATCTTTATTTTCCAAAAACCACGCATCATCATTATCAATTTCATCAAAATTTAGTGGTGGGTCTACAATTTTATCAATATTAACTTTTTTTATTTTTTCTATGTTATTCTATCAATCCATTAAAAGCAGTTGTCACTTTGAAAACTTGCTCCAGTACTAATAGAGTAAATATGCATATAATGGAATGGTTTCCTTTTTAAAGATTATTGATAAATCTAAAATTTTCATAGAAGAGAGAAAGAATTTTGAGTAGAAAAGAATGAAGGGTCGATGTACACTGGAGGACTAGATGTCGATCGGACCAAAGTGTGTAGGCCCTGCAAAAGGTGCTTACCCAGTTGGCTTGAGCGTTAGCACTCCGATACTTAAATTAGCAATTAGGAGAAAACGTCTTAAAGATGGAATGTACATAAAAATTAGAGAGAGAGGGAGTGAGTTGTTTTAGAATGAACCTGCTATTTACAGAGCCAAAAGGTTCAAACAATATTTGTGAATAGTAGACCTCAAATTTTAAAGTTTAATTTTTAATTCCTTCCATAAGCATAAAAATTTTAAAGTTTAATTTTTAATTTTCTTAATAGAATTTTAATTTTTTTCTTATTATTTTTAAATATACAACTAAAATTTCATTATATATGATAACTATATATAATTATATTATTAATTTACGTATTCATATACGTAATGTGTCAATACTTCATTGGGTTGGTAAATTTCATTACATATAATAATTGTATATAATTATGTTATTAATTTACATGTTCAATTACTTGTATAGGTATTGTGCAAAAATAGATAAATATTGGTTGAGTGGTACAAAAAGGAAATGAAATTAATTGGTAAAATGTTTATATACTCCTATAATTACATCAATTGGTTAAAATTTTGGTATATATAATAACTATATATAATTACATTATTAAATTGCATACTCATATAGGTATTGTGGCAAAAATAGATGAATATTAGTTGATTGATATTAAAAATAAATTAAATTAATTAGTATGATTATTATATACTTATATAACTATATGAATTGATAAATTTCATTATATATAATAATTGTGTATAATTACATTATTAATTTAAATACTCGATTACTCATATAGTTATTTTGCAAAAAATAGATGAGTATTAGTTGAGTGATGCTAAAAGTAAATGAAATTATTGGAAAGATAATTATATACTTATATATTTACATCAATTGGTAAAATTTCATTATAAATAATAACTGTATATAATTACATTTTTAATTTACATACTTATATAGTTATTGTATAAAAATAGATGACTACTAGTTTAATGACATTAAAAATAAATGAAATTAATTTATAAAATACTTATGTGATAAATTGTTTAGTTTACATATCAATATAAATATTTGTACAAAAAATAATTAAGTAGTAGTTGAGTAAAATTAAAAATAAATTATTTTAGATCTATATTCATATTCATATAGATGCAATAATTATTATAATAATTAAATTTATATTATTAATAATTAAAATATTTAGTTTAATTTATTAACAAATTATTATTTTAATTTTGTGTATTAAAATAAATAATAAAAATAATTATGAAGTTAAATTTATATAGTACATAAAAATAAAAATTATAAATAATATTTATATATAAATTATTAGTATTATGTATAATAATTAAGAAATATCGATTTTTTCAGTACAATTCGGTTTCAGAGTAATTCGATATAGTTCAATACGATTTTAGGTCCGATTCTAGATAAAATATCTAGATCTATTTCAAATAAAATTAACCGCATAATTTGATTTGATTTTAGCCAAAAAGTAAATGATACGGTTCAGTTCTGAATTTTTTCGATACTTTGATTCAGTACAAAAAAATTTAGTCTCATGTATACCCTTAATAAGGATAATAAGGCAAAAATACTTTTTGAGTCTTCGTATCACAAGTCATGCTAATGTCGATCTTTAGAGCTACATTGACCCGATGTCCTTATAGAATTGCACTTCATTTAGTGCATAATTTCAAAAGCTAAGAGCACAATATTAGTAATCAATTGCTTGAGATAAAAGACGACGCGACGGCTAATATCGCTTAGTTATTATTTTTCTTTTAAAACACTTTAATCTATTTTGCTTATCTTTCTCTTCAATATATAATTATAACAAAAATTCATGATAAAAACATTATGTGAAGAGTGAAATGAAATAAGATGACCTAAATTAACGGCTGCGAATATCCCTCAGAACTTTCTAATTTATTATTATTATTATTATTATTATTATTATTATTATTATTATTCAAACTCATACAAACAAATTCAATATATACTGCTAGTCTAAAGCCAATTCATTTCACCTCAAGACTGTCGAACACTCTTTTATCTCTCTAAAACCCTTCCTTTTCCATATCTCCGCAACCAACATGAGGTCCTCACTCTTCAGATCCATCAAATCCCTAACTAACTCTACCTCTTCTTCCCACCTCCTCCGCCGTGGCTACGCCTCCGAATCCGTTCCCGACCGCAAGGTCGCCGTCCTCGGCGCTGCCGGTGGAATCGGTCAGCCTCTTGCTTTGCTAATGAAGCTTAACCCTCTTGTTTCTAACCTCGCCCTCTACGATATCGCAAACACCCCTGGTGTCGCCGCCGATGTTAGCCATATCAACACCAGATCTGAGGTACGCTTAGTGTAATTTTGCTCTCTGGCTCTGAATTTTACTTTTGTCTGCAATGTAAAGTCTATGTTTTGTGCTTCTGGTGTTTTATCTAGGGTTTTTGTAGATCTCTGCGGAAATTTTGGACTTAGGCTGTTCTCTTTTTGTTCGCTTTTCGCTAAGTTCCATTTTTAATTTTTTTTTTCTTTAGAGTTAAAAATCTGTTCTTTATGTTCATTTCTCAACCGTACTTGCTTTCCTTTCTTGCTCTGATAAAAAAATTGCTAGCTATTCTCGCATTTGGCCATTTTAAATCCCACTAATTTTTTTTTCATTGCTTTGTGCTCCAGGTAGCTGGGTATGTGGGAGATGATCAACTCGGGAAAGCTTTGGAGGGAGCAGATGTTGTGATCATCCCAGCTGGTGTGCCGAGAAAGCCTGGAATGACCCGTGATGATCTCTTCAACATCAATGCTGGGATTGTCAAGGGTCTCTGCGAAGCAATTGCTAAATACTGCCCCAAGGTGACTTTCCTTCTGTTCTTTGCTAAAGCATTTTACTTGGATGGAGTTTGGGTTGGTTTTTAAGTAATTTATTTATTTATTTATTTCTTTTAATTTTATGGAAGTTAATGGCTTAAAACTGAAATTTTTGAGAATTCGTCTTTTGGGATTAGGCACTTGTCAATATGATTAGCAACCCAGTGAATTCAACCGTACCTATTGCTGCAGAGGTTTTCAAGAGGGCCGGAACCTACGATGAGAAGAGACTGTTTGGTGTTACTACCCTTGATGTTGTCAGGGCTAAGACTTTCTATGCTGGGAAGGTCAAAGTTCCTGTTGCAGGTTTGCCTGGACACCGTTTATCTCCTTCATCTCCATTTGCTGTTTATGAAGCTAAACCTTTTGATTGAAATAATCGGAAACTTTGCTCAAAGTCGATTGAGGTCTTAGGATATTTTTCAAGTCATCTAAATACTTCTATTATTCCTATTTTATAAGAATTCTGATCTGTCGATATAACTTCTGCCGTTTCTAGCATATTTGAGATGCATAGGGATCTGTTTATGATTTCCCACATTGATTTCTTATCTTAAACGTTTGCAGAGGTTAATGTACCTGTTGTTGGAGGCCATGCAGGCATAACCATTCTTCCACTATTTTCACAAGTAATTGCTTGTTTGCTCGCCTCTATATTATGCTTATGTAACTTCTATTTGATATATATATATATATTTTCCTATATCTACTTGATTGGCCTTGCTTGTTTGACTTATTTAGGCCACACCAAAAGCCAACTTGGCAGATGAAGATATTGTTGCTCTTACCAAGAGAACTCAAGACGGAGGGACTGAAGTTGTGGAAGCAAAAGCTGGAAAGGGTTCTGCCACCTTATCCATGGCGTAAGTGTGCATATTAACTAGATTTTGATGCTCTGGTTGTTTAAAAATGGCATATTTTATCTTCTCAGGTTAAAATCCTGTTTTTTTGATTTGGGTAGCTGAAATGTTGTTGTGTTGCTAAGCTGAACCAAAAAAGGGAGATGAATATTTGAGTTTCTGAAGCACTGTTATATCATGCAAGATTTATGGTTTTTAATTTGATTGGGGAGAAGTCTAATAAAAGATTAAGCTGGTAGAACCTTGAATTTTCCAATTGCTGGACTAATTTATTGAGATTGGGCTGACATTTTAAGTTTCTGAATTCAGCAATGCTAAAGCTTGAATAAAGCCAAGTTTCCTATGGCCTTACCTTACTTTTCTTATTGTCAAGTTTCGTATGAGTTGGCAACCTAACTTATGATTGAAACAATGTAAGCAGCAATTTGATTTTTGGTATGTTTATCTTCTCTGGTTATTCATTGAAGATTTAACTTCATTCTGTTTACTCAATCTGTTTTAAATCTTTGAAACATGTTTGCTTGGTATGTTTAGTATTGCCATTGTAATCATGTTAGAACTGTATTTTTCCATGCTAAAAGTTTGAAAGCATTCATTTGTGGTGTTGCAACTATTTTGACTATATCATGGATGATGTGACATTTCTTTAATGAAGTCGCATTCCATGGTTTTGGTATTATCAATTTTCCATTCTTACATGCTTCATCTCCTGTACACCTGCCGCTGAGAATTTTTTTTTCCTAGTTATTGACGAATTTGATGGGTCTTTGCAGCTATGCAGGAGCCATTTTTGCTGATGCTTGCTTGAAAGGACTTAATGGAGTTCCGGATGTGGTGGAATGTACATTTGTGCAATCAACTGTCACTGAACTACCCTTCTTTGCTTCAAAGGTAATTTTAAATGTGCTTTGTGGGCTGTTTTAGGGGGAGAGCTGTTAGGAGCTGGAGCCGTCAATTCACTAGACATAACATTGAATCTTGATTTGAAGACTCCTAACAATAGAAGAAGAAAGATGGACGGGTAGAAAGAGAGAGAGCACAAGGGGGAAGTAAGCGAGAGAGAATTGAGTTTATTGTTAATTCTTTAACAAATTCTGTATTGATGGCTTTGTAGCAGCCCGAACTTGCTTACATCAGCTAATTAACTCCTCCATCCCAATCAGCAATCTCCTAACTAAAAGTAGTTACATGTGATGATGCCTCTAAGTGCTTTTGGCATGCCTTTGACTCTTCCTAATTAGCGAATTCTTCAAACTTGCCTTTGATAGCAAGAGCACTGTCTTATCTTTTTGACATATTCGAATGATTGTTGTTTGGTACTCTCCAGGAAGTAGGATGGGAATGTGAGCTTGATGTGTTTTGTTTGTATTTGCAGGTAAGGCTTGGAAAGAATGGGGTGGATGAAATTCTTGGATTGGGTCCTCTCTCTGATTACGAAAAGGAAGGATTAGAGAAGCTGAAACCTGAACTCCTATCATCGATTGAGAAGGGAATCAAGTTTGCTAATCAGTAACTGAATCAATAGTTACTGGAACTGGCTGGTGGTTGTGGGTTACTTCCATCATAAAACACATACAAATTTTGAAATTTTTTGTTCAGTGTTGTATTCATTGCTGCCAGCAGCACCGGCGTTTCTGTTTTAATTAGAGTAGGATTTTACGTCAACTAGAAATATTTTAATAATGCCCTGTGGAACTTTATGGGAGAAATTCAATAGTAATTTGAATCCAATTTAAAAGATTTAGTGACAAAATTGGCCTATTGCTAATAATATATTGGTATCAGATATGTGTGGGGCATGTGTTTTGGAAAGCCTTGTCTAAGATTTGCTTGTATTATTCTTAATTAATATTTTATTTGGTATTTTTACAAGTGGCATAAATTTTGAAAGCCTTTTTGTTTAAAAATAATTCAACTCTTTGAATATAAAAATTGCAATTTAATTCAGTTTAGTTTAAAAAATCATGAATCCGAACGAGAGTGCTAAAAAGCAGCAGCTGCAAATTTAGTGTCTATTGCTAACCGAATTGAAGACGGAAAGGAGGTGTCTACGAAAGCCATACTAAGCTGGTATTCTTTTTTCTTTCTTTCTTTTTTTTTTTTTTTTTCTGATTGGACAGCAAACTGAGGGAATGAATGTCATGATCCCTTCTCTGATTAGGAATCTCGAATTCGAAAGTTTATTTACATATTTTAAAAAAGTACTTTGGCCTTTTTTGTAAAACAATCCGACTTGTAAAAAATATATATATATATATATATCTTACGGCAGCAACATTTCATGCTTTCAATTTCACAGTTTTCCTGAATTCACCAATAATCTCCTCAAGACCCATTCAAAGCGATGCATGCGATTACAGTCTTGTAACCTTCCCAAAATCTTGGATATGTATTTGATGGCACTGTGACGATCTTCGCACACCACCAAGTTTTAAATTACACGTATTAATTGCTCTTCTTTTCTAATTAATGGGCATTAATTAACCATAACATCTAATGGATCAATGTAACCCTTCTCAGCAATCAGAAGTAGCCCGTCGAGTATTATCACATAAATGACTTCGAACTCCATTATGCTTAAGCCTTGAGGACAAATAAAGCGTATGCTTATATATATATATCTTGGTATGCGCTGTTTGTCTTCTACTCCATCTGGGTTGTTTCAGGAAGGGATGAACAAAAAAAAACCGAAAATATGATTAACTGTAAAATCGGATTGATTTTTATGATTAACCGATCCAATAGATTCGGTTATAATTTTTAATTTTTATATTTTTGGTTAATAATTACGGTTTAGGTTTTTAGGTACCGATTAACCGTTAGTTAACCGGTTCATATATATATATATATATATATATTTGTTTTTATACCTTAATTTATATTATGTCATTCTTTTTATTTATATATATAGTATACGATTAACTTTTATATATATTATTTTTTATATTAAACTAAATTTATATTATGTCATTCTCTTTAGTTATATAATAATATTTATATATAGTATCCAATTTATTTTTATATATATTATTTTTTTATCATATATTGGTGTTCATATTTTACTTAATAGCATGTAATTACATTTTCTTATATTTTAGAGTTTATGTTATAACATTTAATATTATTCAAAATTTTATTTAACTTAAAATCAAACATATTCTAATTTTTAACAAATATCAAATCTAGTTTATAATATCAGCTATTAATCTATATAACATGAATTTTGACTAGTAAATTATGTTTGTTTCGTAATTTTTATATTAAATTACTTTACACATTTGAAATTGAATTAAACTTTGTCTAATTTTTTTTAATAATTTTATGTTATAAATTTTAATGGTTAACCGAAAAATATTGATTAACCAAATCGAAAAATCGAAATCGATGGACTGGTTAACCGAATGCAACGGACTAATTAATGGTTAGTGATTTTAAAAAACAGATATTAATGAACTAGTTAATTTTTTTGTTAATTGACCGGTTAACCGGTTCATGCTCATCCCTAATTTCAGGAGTCTTTATTTGTTGAGGATTTTCTTCCTCGTCAAATTGTATATTTATTAATTTTTTCTACTAATTGAAAGTTTTTATTAGTAATTTCGTGTGCGTTTGCATGCATCTGAATTGTCGGATTGCTTGTTCAGTCTATTCAATGGTGATGCATGTGCACTAAATCACATTCCGAACTTTATATATATATTAACTTGTTTAGCTTCTAATAATTTATTAGAATGTCTATAATTATAACAATTCAAGATTTTACAATTTGATCAAAAATAAAATTCTTATCTTTTTCTAATAGACGATTTTTACTTTTTTTTTTCTTTTTGGGTATTTTCACTTTTGGTTATATTTTTGTTTTTCATTTTAGATTTTTTTTTTATTGCAACTCTGTTTGAAGTTTATGGATATTGAGCATGATTTGCATAAATACTTATGTTTGTTTTGCTCCAACAGTCACTCAGAAAGCTAGAAATTGAAATCATATTAAATCATTTTGAGCAATAATTTATTTCTTCCTTTTAATATATGTATACCCTTTTTAACTTTTTTTTCTTTCTAATATTTATATAATTTTTTTATTATCAATTGAAATTAATCTATTTTGAGAAAATTGGATTCGAAATATTTCAAGAGTTTTGAGTGTGAGATCTAAGCATAGCAATCTAAATATAACACTGTTTGAAAATAAAAAAAATTTGAATTATTTTAGCATGTCATTCGCAATTTTTCATCAATTTGTCGCATTTTATCCAACATAGTGTTGTTTTTTTTATATTCTTTTTTCTGTATTTTTACACCATTAACTATATGATTAATATAAATTTTATAATATTTATAATTGAATTTATGGTAGGTAAAATGTTTAATTTTAGTGATTAAACGAGTAAAATGACAGTAAATTGAAAATGTTGCACTAATTTAGATAAGAATTAAGCTTTGAAGCAAATCCAACGTCATTAAAAAATTAAAGGCCAAACTAATTCTTTTATGTAAAATTTTATTTACATGTTCTTATATTTGTAACCCTTCAAGCATAACGCAACGTGTGTGTACACAAAACTTATATATATATATATATATATAAAATCGTGTTATAAGAAATCCAATTAACGGCATTTAGGAGAGATGGAGTTTTATAGAGTTTTAGTTTTTAGAATTATATAATAACAAAAAAGAAACTAAAAGTATTGCTTTTATATATCTTTATATCAAAGTTTGAATTTTTTCTAAAATATTGAAATATATACTTTTCTAGTTCTACCTTCCAATCATAAATTAGTTGTAGAGCCGCACGATATGAAATATAAAGAGAATATAATTATAAATTAAACAAATAAAAAATATTACATAGTAAAAAATGATTAAAAAATAAATCAATTATATTATTATTTCATAATTATCTCTGAAAATTATGATTATGTAATTATAATTACAAATATAGGTTGTTAATCGATAAATCACAAAATTTCATAGAACAGAAAGAGATTAACACTTGAATCAGAGACATGATGTTTAATCGAAGAAGAGGCTTGGATGATCTGCAAAAATGAGACTAGTCCGGTCCTGCCAGGCATTAGTGCTCCGACGCTCAAGTTAGCTATTAGAATATGCAGGAAAAATTAGAG
The DNA here is from genome assembly GCA_037975025.1 of Excoecaria agallocha. NCBI lineage: Eukaryota > Viridiplantae > Streptophyta > Magnoliopsida > Malpighiales > Euphorbiaceae > Excoecaria > Excoecaria agallocha. The sequence continues at coordinate 862,507 of JBBPFJ010000021.1, read as the reverse complement.
AAAGAGTCTTAGAGAGAGACCAATCTGTGGCTTATGAAGGAAGTTATTCGATATATAGAGTTTTTGGCCTTGAAAAATGGTCAAATTGTAGTCCCGTAACTTTTAATAGGAGGCTTCTAGTCTTTCAATATTGACCTTTTTAGCGGGCCTTTAATGGATTGACCTTAGCTCTCATCTTGTATTTTATTTTTTTTTATGTGTCATTACTTGTCCCCCTCCAACTGGTTCGATCTTTTCTCAAGAGAGATCGAAGGTCGAGGTGTTTGCTATTTATGGTGGCCATTTGATCATTTTGCGGTCGATGGCGGAGTCTTTTAATTTATTGAGATTGAAATTTAATTGTTGCGATCGGGATGTAAGTTGATTGAGAAAATTTTCGCAGCTTCGATCAGGATATACATTGATCGAGAGTTTTGAAATAGTTATCCTGCAAATAAATTTATAAATATAAATTATTTTATTTTGCTAACTTGCATTTCGGTTGCTTTTGTTATTCGATAAATTTTTCAAAGTCGTATTCCTTTTCTCTCCGAACTTAGGCTTCTAGTGTTCGACCATTCGTTTTTTCGAGAGGAGTCTCGTCCGATCAGGACAGCTTTATTTCCCGTGTCTAGCCAATTGGCTTTTGGTAGGCTTCCTTGAGCCTTCCTCGCTTAGGCTTCTTAAATGTTCCGAGCCTTGTAATTCTATTTTTTAGAGTATTATTATTTTTCGATCATCGGATCCACCGTTGGTTGTGGATGAGAATTTTTTAAAGCATTTTTACGCCTTTTTCAATTCGATCCACTGTTGGCGGTGGTTGATTATCCGATCCGCCGTTGACGATGGATGAGAATTTTTAAGGCATTTTTATGCTTTTTTTTTGTAATCCGATCCACCATTGGCGATATTTTTGATCCAGTTCGCTCTTGGTGATGGTCGATCTTCCGATCTGATCCGCTCTTGGCGGTGGATAGGTATCTTCGATTTGATCCGCTCGTGGCGGTGGTCGATCTTCCGATCCGATCCGCTCTTGGTTGTGGATTGGTATTTTCAATCCGTTCTGCTCCTGGCAGTGGTTGATCTTTTGATCTGATCCACTCTTGGTGGTGGTCGATCTTTCGATCCAATCCGCTATTGGCGGTGCATTGGTATTTTTGATTTGATCCGCTCTTGGTGGTGGTCGATCTTCCAATCCAATCCGCTTTTTGTAGTGGATTGGTGTTTTCAATATGATCCGCTCTTGGCGGTGGTCGATCTTCCGATCTGATCCACTCTTGGCGGTGGATAGGTATTTTCAATCTGATTCGCTCTTGGTGGTGGTTGATCTTTCAATCCGATATGCTATTGATGATGAATTTAAATATGATAAATCATCAATCGAAATTTTTATTGATTGGTATTAATGAGTCATCAATCGGGATTTTCATCGATTGGTATTAATGAGTCATCAATCGAGATTTTTGTCAATTGAAATTAACGAGTCATCAATCGGAATTTTTGTCGATTGAAATTAATGAGTCATCAATCAAAATTTTCATCGATTGGAATTATTGAGTCATCAATCAGGATTTTCATCGATTGGAATTTAAATAATCACATTGTGACAATAATATATTGTAAGAAATATATTGTGAAAAGGAAGTTTAAGTCACTCATATTAAGGTGCATAAAACAATGTGCTGGTGCTCATGAATTATTAAAATAATTAAGCACTTATCAACAAATTCAATAAACTCGTTGGACATTGGATGAGAAATCGCATCAATTGGAATAAATAAGTAAATGAGGCAAGGGAAAGCTCTTACCATAAAACGGTGTCGCGTAGGTTAAACGTGGGTAACTTTAAAGTTGGAAAGGACAGACACTCCTTGTCTCAAAGTTATTCATCCTTTTTCACTATCTTTTATGATAACATTTTCAATTTTGCAACTCTTGTCATGGCTTTATTGTTGAGCCTTTTGATATCTTCTTTGGCACGAGAAGCTTTCACTTTCTAATTTTTCATGTTGCCTCAAGTTTCTATCTCATGATCACTTTGCAGGAAATGCCTGGTGCTTATAGCTTCAGTGTACTTCATTAAGCAACTATTGTGCTTCCCGCTGCTGCGTCTATGCTCACGAATATAGAATAACCAAGGCAAGCTCAAAGCTGTCGAGATTTTCATCGATCGAAATTAATTATGTCGATAAAAATTTTCGTCAATTAGAATTAAATATGTCGATCAGGATTTTCTGTCAACCCCAATAAAAATACATCGGTTGAAATTTTTATCAACCGGAATTAAAATACATCGATCACAATTTTTATCGATCGAAATTAATAATTTTAATAGTAGGCCAAATTTTTAAGTTGCCACATCCGTATAAATGAAATGATATTGGCCAAATGCATAATCAACAACGTGGGGCCCAATTTGCATTTTATGTTGGCCAAATTGATATCATGCCTTGCAATCGATACGCTTACAGTGGAGAAATAAACTTTATAAAAGTTTGACAAGAAGAAGTAAATAGATTCATAAGGTAGTACGTGAAGGAATATGACATGGTATGAATGTGATGATAGCACAACGGAAAATAAAAAATTTTTTATCATACATACCATACAATTTCGAAGCAAGAAACGAAACATGCAATTTTAGGGTTGTAGAACTTACAACTTATGATGCCTTTTGAAAATAGAATTTGATGATGCCCAGCAGCTAAGGTGACTTTATCCGCCTTAGGTCTCGATCACCAATGCCAAGGAACAGCCTTTTGCACTACTCCCTCTATTCTCACACACACACTTGTACCGACGGCTTAAAATCGAGATTGCTAGCTCTCTTTTTCGGTATTGTGTAAAGGCAATGGTTTGAAGCTACAAAATTTGATTTTGTACTTCTCTTAGGTTGCTATTACTACCCAAGATCACAAGAGAATGAGGAACTATTATTTCTCCTTGTGAAAATTGGCTAAAAGAAAATCTTTTAGAGAGAGAGAGAGTTCACGCAAAATACATAGAAGATTAGGGTTTATTTTCACGCCAACTTCGCTTAGTTTAGGGTTTTATTTCTTTTAATATATATGCTTATCCTTTGGCAAGTCTTTGATCTGAATTCAACTATCCTAAGATAATTAATTCAAACTCTATCACTTCCTAAAGATAAGTAATATATTTTGAATTAAACTTCTTTGAATTTAAAATTCAAATTTGAAATAAAACATAAGAATTTTAATAAATGAAATCACTTAACATAATTAAATGGCATGTGCCGAAATTCCTTGATTTCCATCTTGGAATTTTGGCCACTACATCCAATAGTTAAATGATTTAATTTAATTTAAATTCTTTTAGGTTTTAATACTCAATTAACTTAATTAACACAAGATAATTAATTAATTGAAATTAAACCTTGTGGGCTGAATTTCTCTCTCTCATGGACCAAGGCCCAATAGCAATTTTATAACCCATTACATACATTAATTTGACTTTGATTAAAAGCCCAAATTAATGCCCAATACTTAATTTAAACATTTTAAGCCCAATGCTTTGTGTGCGATCCTATAGGTCCATTTAATGTTGGCAATGAATTAATAAATTAATTCAAAGGCTATATATATTCTCTAGCAAGATATTATAGCATTCCAAATTAAATGAAAATGCATATGGCATTTAGTGACCTAATGCAATTTTGCATAGTCCCTTACCCATAAATATCAGAATTAATATAAGACATTGAACTAGTCATCCTTATATATATTAATTCCTTTCTTGATATTCCAGTGACACTGAACTCTCAAATAAATAATGATTACTCATTATTTCATCTCGGTATGGCCATACACTTCTCAGTTCACTGATCAAGTGACCGATGATATTTTATCTCTTATTGAGAGGGGTAATCCCTTCACTTCTCTCATGCTCTCTAACATGAATCAATGCATACCCAATCATACCCGTACTTGTCACTCTGTTACGAGCACGTTAGGTGTATGTCAAAGTACACAGTAATTCATAAAGAGTTTCATAGAGATTTTAGGTCTAAGAACTCCGATACAAAACTTGCATATGAGAAACACTTATGACTAGTACCATGTAGTGTTCCCATGAGCGGATCGTATCCAGATACCATGTTCTTTAACATGTATCTATGATCTCTGATTGACACTCTTGTCCTAATGATCCATAAGACATAACTCATAATATCAGAGAGAGCATACTAGTCTTAATTCATTGTTATTCCTATAACAATGACTGACCAGGGATATTTAGAATGATGTCTCATTTGTTTCAAGATCTTACAACCATGTGCCTCACACATGATAACTTAAACCGAAACAACACTCTTGGATAGTTTTATCAATTGAGATGCACAGGAATACAAAGGATAAAACAAATGCCTCATTTTATTAATTCAAAGTGCTTTATTACAATGCATTGGGGCTAGGGCTTACACTAACAATCTCCCACTAGCATTAGTCCCAATTGGGCATAGCCCTAAGACCGAACGCTCTCAAATGAGCTTCGTGCAGATTTGGACGCAATTGTTTCATCAAAGGATCTGCTACATTGTCTTCACTTGCTATCTTGCTAACCTTGACGTCCCCACGATCAATGATTTCTCTGATCAGGTGGTACCTCCTGAGTATGTGTTTGGATTTCTGGTGTGACCGGGGCTCCTTTGCCTGTGCGATGGCCCCGTTGTTGTCACAGAAAATTTCTAATGGATCTAGGATGCTTGGGACCACTCCTAATCCAGAAATAAAATTTTTAATCCAAACAGCCTCTTTTGCAGCCTCACTTGCTGCAATATACTCAGATTCTGTAGTTGAGTCGGCAACGGTTTCTTGCTTTGAGCTTCTCCAGCTGACAGCACCACCGTTCAAAACAAAAACAAACCCAGATTGCGATCTAGAATCCTGAGTGCTGGTCTGAAAAGCAGCATCGGCATAACCTTGTATGACGAGCTCTTCTTGACCACCATACACTAAGAAGTGATCCTTAGTCCTTCGCAGGTACTTCAGAATCCCTTTTACAGCAGACCAATGCTTCTCACCAGGGTCTTGCTGAAACCTACTGGTTATACTCAGTGTATGACCGACATCCAATCTAGTACATAACATAGCGTACATGATAGATCCAATAGCAGATGCATATGGGATTCTACTCATGTTGTCCCTTTCCTCTTTGGTTTTAGGGCACTGTTCTTTAGTCAAAGGAACTCCCAAAGCCAAAGGTATGTACCCTTTCTTTGAGTCTCCCATACTAAAACGCTTTAGTACTTTGTCTATGTACTTTTCTTGACTTAGTCCTAAAAGCCGATTCGATCTATCTCTATAGATTCGAATACCAAGTATTGTCTCGGCTTCACCTAAGTCTTTCATTGAGAAATATTTTTCCAACCATTGCTTAACTTTTAGCAATGTTGGAATGTCATTTCCAATGAGAAGGATGTCGTCCACATATAGGACCAGAAATACTACTATGCTCCCACTAACCTTCTTGTATACACAAGGCTCATCTTCGTTCTTGATGAAGTCAAATTCTTTGACTGCCTCATCAAAACAAAGATTCCAACTTCGGGATGCTTGCTTTAATCCATAAATGGATTTTTGAAGCTTGCAAACCTTCTTAGGATGCTTGGGATTGACAAAACCTTCTGGCTGTGTCATATACACATCCTCAAGTAAATTTCCATTGAGGAAAGCAGTTTTGACATCCATTTGCCATATCTCATAATCATGATATGCAGCTATGGCAAGCAAGATCCTAATGGATTTGAGCATGACTACAGGCAAAAAGGTCTCATCATAGTCTACACCATGAGTTTGTCGAAAACCTTTTGCTACTAGTCTACCTTTGTAGGTCTTATCAGCTTTGAGTTTGAATAGCCACTTGCATTCAATTACCTTAGCACCTTTCGGTGGATCAACCAAGGTCCAAACTTGGTTATCGTACATTGATTGCATCTCGGATTTCATGGCTTCAAGCCAATTTTCCGAGTCTGGGCTCTCAATAGCTTCTCAGTAGGTAGTAGGTCCTCACGATCTACTAACTCAATAGTGTCACTGTCAGTGATTAGAAATCCATATCTCTCAATCTCCTGACGTACCCTACCGGACCTTCTAGGTTCTTGTGTAATGGGTTCTTGTTCCACAACTGGTTGTGAACTTGATCTCATTTCCAAACCATCCTCTATAGGAGTTTGTGGTGCTTGAATTTCTCCAAGTTCTACTTTACTCCCCTGTCTTTCTTAAGAAGGAACTCCTTTTCCAAGAAAACAGCCTTGCGAGCAACAAATACTTTGTTCTCAGCTTGTGAGTAAAAGTAGTATCCCTTTGTTTCTTTAGGATAACCCACAAAAAAGTAGACACTGGATTTGGACTCTAGTTTGTCAGATGTTAATTTCTTAACATGTACTTCACAGCCCCAAATCCTGAGAAAAGACATATTGGGTTCTTTCCCATTCCATACCTCGTATGGTGTCTTCTTAACTACTTTAGTTGGAGTACGGTTCAATAGAAATGCAGCAGTTTCTAATGCATAACCCCAAAAAGAGATAGGAAGATTAGCTTGACTCATCATAGATCGAACCATGTCCAACAGAGTTCGATTTCTCCTTTCGGACATACCATTCCATTGAGGTATTCTAGGAGGAGTGAGCTGTGAAATAATACCACACTCCTTTAGATGACTGTCAAACTCTTGGCTTAAGTATTCGCCACCTCGATCTGATCGAATGGCTTTTATACTTTTGCCAAGTTGTTTTTCTACTTCATTCTTAAACTCTTTGAATTTCTCAAAAGTTTCAGACTTGTACTTCATTAGATAGACATAGCCATATCTACTGAAGTCATCTGTGAATGTCACGAAGTAGCTAAAACCACCTCTAGCATGTGTACTTAAAGGTCCACATACATCGGTATGTATTAGTTCCAATAAGCCATTAGTCCTCTCACCTTTTTTATTAAAAGGACTCTTTGTCATTTTTCCATGCAAACATGGCTCGCATGTGTCATAAGACTCTAAGTCGAATGACCCAAGCACTCCAGTTTTGTGGAGTCTTGAAATGCATTTTTCGTTTGCATGTCCTAAACGACAATGCCAAAAGTAAGTAGGGTTCAATTTTTTTGATTTAACCCTCTTTGTATTAATGTTGTATATTGACTCTTTGTTTTGTAAATCAAGGATATAAAGGCCATTTTGCAACATGGCATTGCCATAAGAAATGCCTTGGCGACGAATATGAGCATTGCCATTTTTAATAACAAAATCAAATTCATCATTATCCAAACATGAAACTGAAATAATGTTTCTGCTCATAACAGGCACATAATAACAATTATTCAAAACAATACAAAGTCCGGAAGGTAAAGTGAGGTGATAGTCGCCTATCTCCATGGCAGCAACTCGTACTCCATTCCCCACACGGAGGTCCACTTCATTCTTCCCAAGTAACCGCCTATTTCTTAGCCCCTGCACATTTGAACAAATGTGAGAACCACAACCGGTATCCAATACCCAAGTGATAGAAATAGAAAGGTTAATTTCAACAACAAAAATACCAGAACTGGACGCCTTGGCTCCATTCTTCTTTTGTTCTTCCTTGAAGAGAGCGCAATTCTTCCTCCAATGCCCTATCTTGTTGCAATGGAAGCAAGTGCTCTCACTCTCTTTGAGTTTTGGTGCCTTGGGCTTGGATTGGACCTGAGGTGCACTCCCAACTGACTTGGGTTTTCCCTTTCCCTTAGCAGGTCACTTCTTAATTCCCTTTTGAACCATTAGTACGGGATTGGTCTTTCGAATGTTCTCTTCAGCATTCTTAAGCATCCCATGAAGCTCAGTGACTGACTTGTTCATTGCATGCATGTTATAATTCATCACAAATGGATCATAAGCAGCAGGCAATGATCCTAAGATCAAGTCAGTAGCCAATTCCTTTGGCACTAGTACCTCAAGCTTCTCAAGAGTATCAAGATACCCTTTCATCTTGAGTACATGGGTACTAACAGGAGTACCCTCAGCCATCTTGCAAGAAATTAAGGCCTTTGTTGTCACGAACCTCTCGTGACGAGCTTGCTCTTGGAACATCTCCTTGAGGTGCACCATGATCGCATAGGCCTCTTGGTCCATAAATTGCTTTTGCAATTCAGGCACCATAGTGGCTAGCATCAAACAGGTCACATCATTAGAGTCACTTTTCTTGGTCTCAAAAGTTTCCTTTTGAACCACAGAAGCGTTCCTAGCAGGTTCCTCAGGTAAGGGTGCATCTAAAACATACGACTTCTTCTCTTGCTTAAGAATTATTCTTAAGTTTCGAGACCAGTCTATGAAATTGGTTCCATTCAATTTGTCCTTTTCAAGGACCGATCGCAATGAGAAATTGTTGTTTGAAGATGCCATTTTCAATCTACAATAAAATTTAGCAAGATTAAATGAGGTCTTATTTATGATCCCACAAACCGAATTAATATCCCTTTAAATAATTCGCGTTAGTGATTTAATGTGGGCCAAGATCCACTTTTCACAACAACTTATTAGTCAAGCTGAGCTTGTACACCTAACAAGTTAAGTTACTTAGGTAGGAAAACTCCAATCATGTCTTGTACATGACTCTTGGATCAAATGGGCTAACATCTTAAGATGTTATAGCACAACCCATTTATTAGTTGCCTAGGTCCGGGCATTCTTTTCCATGTTAAGTCCAACCTACATTCACAACCCATGCCTCACAAAGATAATTGGGCGCATCTAGGACTCCTAATCTACGTGACCGATGATTGATGCCTTGACATGTTTCGAATTAGGAAGGCAACTTTGTGACTTACTATTTTAGGGATTCATTTTATTACGGCTTACATGGCATACGCTTTGTCATCCATACATAACATTCATATATAGATAATTGCATAAAGTAAAGCATGACAAACATGGGTCCAAAAACCTACAACTAAGATTCTATACTATTACATAAGAATCTTCGAGTTCGGCTTCTCCACTCCGGTGGGCTTCGTCTTGATTTACAATGTCTTCAAATATATTCTATTCTAAGAAATAAATGAAAAACTTTTACAATAAAATATAATGGCTCGCAGGCCATATTTAATTACAAAACCCAGGACCCATGAATGCACCATGCATATCCATTCATCACACCAAATTAGCAAATAAATATATATAGCATTCATGGATAAAACAAAGTCCAATTTTAATTAATTTAGCCAAGCCCATTAATGGAAATTGTGTACTTGAACCTTTAAGAGAAGACCCCATGACGGGCCTGGGCCAAAGCCCAATGGACTAAATACTCTTATTGAATAAGTTCTCTTAAAAGCCCAAAACACTAACTAGTTAGATTTGTGCTATAAATCAACTCTAGTATAATTTCCAATTTTGCCATTTTTAATTTCATGTCATACAGTCCATAAACATTAAAAATGCATATAATATGTGCTAACATGAATTAAAAATATAAAATCATGAAAAAAACATATATGGTACATGACATTCATGCAAAAACAAACAAACAACAAAAACTAGTTGTTTAATGCTTATGTAATGCCATAAAATGCACAAACATTTAAATCAATTTTATAAGTCATTTAATAATCTAAATAAGTCCATAAATATTGATTTAATATTCTGTACAAATCTGATCTAAATGTGTTTTTACCATTTTAATCGAAACAAAACAAACAATGTTGATTAAACATGTAACAAACACAAACTAGTCTTAGTTTTAAGTGATTTTAAAATTAATCAATTAAATTATCATGGACCAGAATTAAAACCAATTTTAAAATATGTCCAGACCTGATAATTAATCTTTAAATATCAATTACAAACATTCCAAAATCGTTTTTACATTTAATTTTGAAAACTAGTTGTTAAAATAGCAATTTACATGCCAACAAGCACCTAGTTTCATAATTAACATGTACCATCAGGTATAAATAATTAAATCCGACCATTACCAGCCCTAATAACATCTTAGGACAGTATATTAACATGTAATATTAATTATAATACCTATCTAATCAATTAAAATCGTTTTTACACCAAAACAATGCAAAAAACTCAAAACAGAAAATTTCAGATTTGCATGTTTTCATAATGACGATTTTTAATTAATTTTTTCATGCATCTAAAGCACTAAAATAAGCATGTTCAAGCTCTGATACCACTGAAGGAATATGACATGGTATGAATGTGATGATAGCACAGCGGAAAACAAAAAATTTTTTATCATACATACCATACAATTCCGAAGCAAGAAACGAAACATGCAATTTTAGGGTTGTAGAACTTACAACTTATGATGCCTTTTGAAAATAGAATTTGATGATGCCCAGCAGCTAAGGTGACTTTATCTGCCTTAGGTCTCGATCACCAATGCCAAGGAACAGCCTTTTGAGCCACTCCCTCTATTCTCACACACACACTTGCACCGACGGCTTAAAATCGAGATTGCTAGCTCTCTTTTTCGGTATTGTGTAAAGGCAATGGTTTGAAGCTACAAAATTTGATTTTGTACTTCTCTTAGGTTGCTATTACTACCCAAGATCACAAGAGAATGAGGAACTATCCTTTCTCCTTGTGAAAATTGGCTAAAAGAAAATCTTTTAGAGAGAGAGAGAGTTCACGCAAAATACATAGAAGATTAGGGTTTATTTTCACGCCAACTTCGCTTAGTTTAGGGTTTTATTTCTTTTAATATATATGCTTATCCTTTGGCAAGTCTTTGATCTGAATTCAACTATCCTAAGATAATTAATTCAAACTCTATCACTTCCTAAAGATAAGTAATATATTTTGAATTAAACTTCTTTGAATTTAAAATTCAAATTTGAAATAAAACATAAGATATTTAAATAAATGAAATCACTTAACATAATTAAATGGCATGTGCCGAAATTCCTTGATTTCCATCTTGGAATTTCGGCCACTACATCCAATATTTAAATGATTTAATTTAATTTAAATTCTTTTAGGCTTTAATACTCAATTAACTTAATTAACACAAGATAATTAATTACTTGAAATTAAACCTTGTGGGCTGAATTTCTCTCTCTCATGGACCAAGGCCCAATAGCAATTTTATAACCCATTACATACATTAATTTAACTTTGATTAAAAGCCCAAATTAATGCCCAATACTTAATTTAAATATTTTAAGCCCAATGCTTTGTGTGCGATCCTATAGGTCCATTTAATGTTGGCAATGAATTAATAAATTAATTCAAAGGCTATATATATTCTCTAGCAAGATATTATAGCATTCCAAATTAAATGAAAATGCATATGGCATTTAGTGACCTAATGCAATTTTGCATAGTCCCTTACCCATAAATATCAGAATTAATATAAGGCATGGAACTAGTCATCCTTATATATATTAATTCTTTTCTTGATATTCCAGTGACACTGAACTCTTAGATAAATAATGATTACTCATTATTTCATCTCGGTATGGCCATACACTTCTCAGTTCACTGATCAAGTGGCCGATGATATTTTCTCTCTTATTGAGAGGGGTAATCCCTTCACTTCTCTCATGCTCTCTAACATGAATCAATGCATACCCAATCATACCCGTACTTGTCACTCTGTTACGAGCACGTTAGGTGTATGTCAAAGTACACAGTAATTCATAAAGAGTTTCATAGAGATTTTAGGTCTAAGAACTCCGATACAAAACTTACATATGAGAAACACTTATGACTAGTACCATGTAGTGTTTCCATGAGCGGATCGTATCCAGATACCATGTTCTTTAACATGTATCTATGATCTCTGATTGACACTCTTGTCCTAATGATCCGTAAGACAGAACTCATAATATCAGAGAGAGCATACTAGTCTTAATTCATTGTTATTCCCATAACAATGACTGACCAGGGATATTTAGAATGATGTCTCATTTATTTCAAGGTCTTACAACCATGTGCCTCACACATGATAACTTAAACCGAAACAACACTTTTGGATAGTTTTATCAATTGAGATGCACAGGAATACAAAGGATAAAACATATGCCTCATTTTATTAATTCAAAGTGCTTTATTACAATGCATTGGGGCTAGGGCTTACACTAACAGTACGCGTACCTTATATTAGGCTAGAAGCTCCCAAAGCATGGTGTCATTCAAGAGTTAAGGGTTTGGTGGACAACCCTTCACATGTCACCCTTTTATGAAAAATGGGAAAAAGATGGATTTATTTGACCAACTTTTTATCAAAATGGTCAAAAGAAAGCCAGTCAAATATTGCTGAAGTGATTATTAATTTGAGTGGTCCCGTAATTCCTGGTTGATGACTTAAGCTTAGGTCTTTTTTTCTCTTCTCTTCGCTTTTCCTTTAACAATAATAACTTGGAGAATCATTCCATTATAGATGAGATGCAAGAGGAGGCGACGTTGGCTGGAAGCGGGGCTGCAAGTTCTCAATCTTTGGCGGCGATCTTCCAATAGAGGGAAACAAACTCCCAATCGATGAAGCAAACTACTGATCAGTGAAGCGAACTCCCGATCGGTGACAATAGACTTCCGATTGGTGATGATAGCCTCAACTCAAAGAGAAAAGGGGGGTGTGATTTTTCACAAAAATTGATTATAGCTTGACCGAAATTTTCCACTTTGTAGGTATTTTTATGGGTTGATTTATCATTAATTATGCCGACAAATTCCCGAATTGAATGAACTTCGAAAGAACCAATCCATCCTAGTTTATCTTTTGTGAATGAGAGAATTGATGAACTAGTTGAATTTGTAAATGAAGCTTCAAAAATCTCCAAACCCAATCTCAGCTCCCCTCTTTGGACTATTGCCTTACTCTATTTTTCTTAGAGCACATCATCTGTTGCTACTGCTTCACAGCTACTAAGGGTAGCTGCAAAGATCTTAGATCTCTACTTTTTGCTCTCTTTCGGTCTTTGCTCTCTCTCTCTTTTTTTTGTAAAATCAAACCCAATATTTTTAGATTTAGGCCTTTCTTGAGGAATCAAACTCAGGATCTTTCAGATCTAGGCTTTCTTTGCTTGTTACTCTGGTTGAGGTGGTGGTCTTCATTCCATTTTCAGGCTTTAAGTCTTTCTTATTGCTGGGTCTCAGCAATGGACTGAATAGGAACGTAATTTTCACCATTAAATTACAGAGAAGAAAATTAGATATGAAATTTGAGGCTGAAAATTTCTGTGAGAAGCAACCATAGAATGAGCGTCACTTTTCTTTTATTTCAGGTTGAGTAGCTCAGTTTTAGCGGTATTGTCTCTCAATAAAAGTACCAAATGGTACATCACAAAATTTCATAGAACAGAAAGATCAACACCTGAATCAGAGATATGATGCTTGATTGAAGAAGAGACTTGGATGACCTGCAAAAAGGAGACTAGCCCAGTCCTGCCAGGCGTTAGTGCTCCGACGCTCAAGTTAGTTATCGAAATATGTAGGAAAAATGAGAGAGAGAGAGAGAGAGAGAGTCTTAGAGAGAGACCAATCTGTGGCTTATGAAGTTACCCCATTTATAGAGCCTTTGGCCTTAAAAAGTGGTCCAATTGTAGTCCAGCTGTGACTTTTAATAGTGTGCCTCTAGTCTTTCAATATTGGGCCTTTTTAGTGGGCCTTTGATGGGTTGACCTTAACCCTTATTTTTTATTTTATTTTTTTATGTGATATCATTAATAATTAAAATTAATATTATATAATTTTTATTATAATTAAAACTTCTTATTTAATTAAAAAAAGATAATATCGAAAATTTATTTTTAAATCATCACCAAAATTATGAGTCTCTTAAGTATCTTTAGCTAGCCATGAAGCATAATGTCCTATAAAAATAATAATTTTAATGAAAAATAAATTGTTTGTTTTTCAATATAATTAAATTTCAAATTTGCTAAGTTAGCAAATTTAAATTTATTTATCATTAATTACACTTGAATTAAAACTAGTCTCTTTCATAGGGGTGAGTATAGACCAGTTAACCGGTCTATGAGTAAAAAAATTAATCAGTCCATTAATATCGATTTTTAAAAGCACTAACCCATTAACTAGTTCATTATATTCGGTTAACTAGTCCGTTAGTTTTGGTTTTTTGGTTTGGTTAACCAATATTTTTCAATTAACCATTAAAATTTATAATATAAAATTATAAAAAAATTAGGTAAAATTCAATTCACTTTTAAATATGCAAAATAATTCAAAATAAAACACAAAATAAATATAATTCACTAGCCAAAATTCATGTTCAACAAATTAATAGTTAATGTTATAAAATATATTTGATATTTGTTAAAAATTAATGTATATTAAGTAAAATATGAATACAAATTAATATATAATAAAAAAAATAACATATATAAAAGTTAATTGATTAGTACATATAAATATTACTATATAATTAAAGAAAATTACATAATATAAATACACTTTAAAGTATTATATAAATTTTATAGAAAAATATAAAAATTAAGATATAAAAATAAAAATATAATTTAAATATATTTTAAAGTATTATTTTATGTAAGTTTTAAAGAGAAATAGAAAAAAAAAATTTAAGGTATAAAAATAAAATAAAATAAAAATAAAAATAATATATATATATATATATATATATCGGTTAAATGTATGCTAATTATTAAATGGTGTCTAAAAATAGAAACCGTAACTAAAAACTAAAAATGTAAAAATTAAAAATTATAACTGAGTACATCGGATTTGTTAACCAAAAAAATCACTTTGGTTTCGAATTGATTTTACGATTAACGATATTTTTGATTTTTTTAGTCACCCTTGCTCTTTCGAGATAACTGTCTGAAGAATCAATTCAAGTGTTTTTTTATTGATTTTTTTTGTTAATCTTAACACTTTATAATGCAAAATATATTTTTCTATTTAATGATATATAATAATATAATTACATCATTTTCATATATAAATTAATTTTTATTTTAATTATCTCAAATATTGTAATTTCTGATTTACTAATGGTGTATTTACTTGCATAAAACAATATTAGATTTTATATGCTTTATTTTTTAAAAAAGTTGGAGTATTTATTTTTTTAAAAAAATTTAGAGAACACATTCATTTATCAACAAATGAAAAATTAGAATATTTATTTTCTATATATATGTGTAGTGCATATATATACATATAAGTGTATGTGTAGATATATACATACATACATACACATAGAGACATATAGGTGTATATGTGTATGTATGTACATATATATATATACATAAACGTGTATGCGTATCTATGTATGCATGTATGTATGTACGCATACACATATATATATACATATGTATGTACACACATACAAAACATATATATATATATGTGTGTGTGTGTGTGTACGTACGTATGTGACACACGCCGAACCTTGTAGGCATCCGGTTTACTTTCGAAAACCTGCTTTATACACAATATTTTCTCCTGTAATTCCCCTAACCAAGTCTAATAATTTAGAAGATGAAATGGTGGTAACCACGGTAGATCCATACAAAACAGGAGTTTTCTGCCTATGGGAGGGTGGCTGTCTAAGCAAATTTCAAATAAAAATCTAAACAGGAGTTTTCTTTAGTTGCTTAAGGATTTGGTCCTCCTCTTGCTCCCTTTCTCCAGGTGATGGCTGGTTTATGAATGCTTCTCTTTTAGCATTATTATTCTTTTATTCTTCCATCCTTTTATTATTTTCATTACATATAAATGATTTTTTTTTGAACGTTAAATTAAGAAAACATCAAATATTTTCTACCTTAAATAATTAATTAATACGATTCTTTTTTTCAAAAGCTGTGTAGGCTTAATGCCCCATTTTTATCATATATATATATATATATATATATATATATATATATATATATATATATATATATATATATATATATATATATATATATATATATATATATATATATATATATATATATATATATATAATGAAGATGATTTAGAAAATATTTTTTTATTAGTTTTTCAATCTCTTTTTTATTTTAAAAAATTGAAATATCTATTTTTTATTATCTCTTTTAGAGAATTGATTAAAATAAATATGACATCTGTTTTATACGAAAATTTAAAAAAAAAACTAGAGCAATTTTTTTTGTAAGTGAACATACTCTAAATATTTAAGGTCATAAAATGTCATTTAATTGATTTTTTATTTTTAGACTGGGCAATCGGGCTTGTCAAGCAATTTGGATTCATATTATTTCAAGTTAATTTGTTCAGTTTCATATTTTTCAGGTCATTATTGGATCGGGTCAAATTTTTTTGGTGGATTCTGGTTGAATTTTGGATCACAATTAGGACGAAAAATGAAATTGAAAACTAAACCAGATTGGACCAAACTAAACATTTTTAACAAGTTCAAGAATAATATGATACTCAATTAGTTTAAAAAATAATATGTTAAAGGTTGATAATTTAGATTTTTTTTTATATAATTCCTTTAATTTATTTTCTTTTGCTTTTTTTTTAAAAAAAAACTTAATTAAGTAATTAACCTTTTACCTCTTTTATCTTAAGTTCATCCATTTTTTTTTTCACAAGCTCGGGGTTGGAAGGTGAGAGGGAAGGTTTCGAACTCAATACTCCAAGTTTGGGGCCAGCTTACAGTTGGAATGTTCCCCTAGGAACTTAAATTCATGAAGTTTGATTATTGATAAATAATACATAATATTTTTAATACATTTTTGAAGTATGTTTAATTATTATTTTTATTTCTCAAGTTGGTATATGTTTTTATCATAATTTTGTACTTACTGTTCCTGCAAGTAAAATGGTTAATAACATGCTTCGTAGTGATTTGTTAATTGGGCAATACCTCATCTGGAAAATTTCAGCGGGTTCAGATTGTAGTTGTTAAGAATGGAGTAATAATCCAGTGGTTTTAGATTGTATGCACACACATCTAGACTGTCGGATCCCGCGTGTGCATTTGATTTAATAGCACAATGTACGTTTCACCCCTAAAGAATGACATGGGAGGCACTGAGGAATTAACAATTGGATCCCAAAAGAAACCGCAAAAAAATATAATTTCATTCAATATGAGACATTTCTTCACATGTAACTGATAATGAAATTTCAAATTCTACAACAGTATACGTCATTCTAACCACCACTTGGGATCGCAGCACAACAGCTCTAAGCCAATTCCCCTTGTTACAAAAAGTTGCAATAAGCTTTCATTCAACTACGTCCAAGTAGAAGACACATGATACCAAAACTGAAAGGTCCCGACCAGTTGAAGACATCTCAAGAATTGTCAGGTGCAGCAAATGCCAAATCAATTTACATTTCCAGAATGGCTGCAACAAAAACCACAATTTCAGTTACTGAAAAACCGCTGCTAAAAACGAAGCATACACACTTCAAATTCATCTCTGCGCAAAGACATGGCCGTGTCTGAGTGATATAGCACACACATGTTGGAGTCTATATTGCAGTACCGAATGAGTAACATTTCCTAGACGCTTATTTCACATTAGTTGCTAAATAACTTGGTGCATATACTCGGGATCAAGAATAGCTTTAAATATAAGACTAGGCAAGACAAATCTGAGGAAAGCCATTTACTTGTACAAAAAAATCCATTTACTTGGATTACTTAAATGCAAAGAGTTAACGAAATCACTCTAACCCATCAACTCTAATGTCCCTAAAATAGTCGAGAATCCAATTGCTCATATAACTGAAAGTCACAATAAAGAAATGACAAGCCATAATCTTATAGTCAATGGTTTGCAATCCAAATGCCTACCATGGCTCTCTGTTAAATGATACCTAATTCTACAATTTTAATTATTAAAATTGGCCTCACTAATGTTTAAGCATTATGGTATGCTACCATTGAACATCAGAAATAACAGTATTACATAATCATATAGCATCTTTGCGATAACATTACAACACCTATATGTTCTATAAAAAATTGAAGAATGAGAAGCATTCATTGCAGGTGTAAAAGCTGATATTCTATCACTTAATTGAATATTGAAAAGATCATGATAGCAACACATGATAAAATCAATAACCAAGTGTTCCATACCTCAGCAGAATTTACCAACTGTCATCTACCACTATCTGAATAATCGTCAGGAACTATCGCTGTCCGAATCTGAACATTGAGTATTATAATCAATTAACAAATCAGTTTGTGTAGATAATAGTAACTGCAAAGGGATGAAAATCTAGTCACGGTAACGTAAAATATACAAGGAAAATGTTTCAATTACCACTTGAAGAAGAACCAGAATCACTACTAGAGCTGCCTGAACTACTTGATCGACTATCATTACCTTGTTCTTCCTGAACCATTGGAGCTCTGGTGACAACCTTTCCGACTGTTTAAAAAACAGATAAGCATTTATATTCAGTGCATACCAATTGAAAAGTACCAACAACAATCAACAAGTGTGCCTGTCACATATCCTAGTTTCAAGAGCTTACCCGCTTCAGATTCTTCAATTTTCTCTGCAGCAATAGATGTCAGATTCTGCATGGATAATTAGATGAATAATGTGTGAACCATCAAGAATTTCCATGTAGGAAACACAGCTACAGACTGAGCTACAAAACAATTCATGGTCTTACAGTCTCCTGGATGTTATGGCCCGCTTCGTCTCTTGTTTGGAGCACAGGTTCGCCGTTTATCTTGTTCTTACCCTTCAAGTGATCAGTTACAAGCCTATCAAGTTCCCATAATGTTTCAGAATCAAAACTATCAATGTCCACCTCAATTTCATCTTCTTGTTGGCAAAGTCCGGGATTCCTCTTCCTAATAATCTGGACAACACTATCCAGTTTCTCTGAGGGCAAACTCAGTAGGTTTGTACTTAATTTTTGCTTCTCTTCAAAAGACATCTCCCTCCTTTGCAGCTTCTTTTCCTTGGGCTTCTTTGACATTGGTGTCTTGCCCTCATATGGAGCAACCTTTGTCCCTTTCATGCTGGAATCTACAGCCTTTGTTACAGATCCTGGCCTATCTGATATCCTTTTCTCTAAAGGCTTTTTCTGTGGGGGAGGAACAGAGATAGGGGCAAGAGCAGGAGAAGCTGAAGCTCTCTTTGAAGTCAGTTTTGGCAAACTTGAATCTTTACCCATGTCAACACTCTCATCAAATTTATACTTGGCCTTAATACCTCCCCAGTCCTCCTCAAACAACTTAAGCAATACATCGGCCATAACATGCACATCCTGCCCTTTCTCATTATATGTCATGGCATTCTTAAATGTAAGCCTCACATCTACTGCAAATTCCTCAGGCGACTTATACCAATTCTTTTTCAACCTACTATTCACTGTCCCCAAATCCATCGGATGCTTAATAATTGTATAATAATCATGTAATTTAAGTTTCTTCACATCCACAGGTTTATCAAACACCCATCCATACTGATGCTTCATTAACTTCTCCAACAAAACTCCACACTTCTTAAATATGTCCTCACTATTCTTACCCATCCCTGATCCGAACTCTGTTATTTTCCCCCCGCTGCCCATCTTCCCTCCACTGCCTTGCTTCAACTTCCTCTTCTTATCTGAATTAAAAATCTTTTCCCTCTCAATTCCAGAATCAGGTCTCTTATGATGCTGACTCACCTTTGAGGTCTTCTTCTCTTTATACGCCTTCTCACCAACACCACCATAATCATAATGATTACTTTTATCATCTACTGACACAGCTAATGGCCGAGAGCTGGTGGGTCCCACATAACTGACCTCAGAATTAACCCTAGCCAGTGTTCCAACTCTATTAGTGCAATTACCACCGCCACAACCCATCATATTAACATCACTATATCCATTATAGTTAATTTCTGTATCTTCAAGTTTCCTTTTCAAGCTTCTAACTTTATCAAGTTCACTCACTAGCTTTCTCTTTAGCTCTCGAATCACCGATTTGGATCCATTATTCAAGCTAATTCTAACTTTATTATCATATTTCACATACCCGGGTAGTGAATTCCCAATCCCACGGTTATGACTCGAAGAATCATCGGAATCCACTGTGTCGAAGCTCTTCGGCGGCGGCGAGGAGATTTCGTCGTCGGCAGAGAACTGCTGTGGCAACTGAGGAATATTTGTGGAATTATGGGATTTGTTCAGGACTTGTTTGGCAAACACTTTCTTGCTGCTGCTGTTAGTCTCTATCCATTTCTGTCTCTCCCGAGGCCCAGTAGCCATTCATGAAATGAACACAATACCAAAAAAATCAGCTTCAAATAGGGAATTTTTGGACCCCCAGTTATTTACTTAATTTATTTTGTTATTTTTTGAAGTGCAAAGAAGCTTGATTTGATATTAGGGCTTTAGGAGTTAATCGTGATAATTACAAATTAAGGGATTTTTTGGTAAAAGGGTTTATGAAAAGGTAAAAAGGTAGGGTTTTTTGTGGGGAAGAAGAGCTAGGGCGACGAAGAATTGAATTGAATTAGGGTTTTTGACTTTTTTTCTTTTTCTATTTTGAATTTTCTCTTTTTTCATTGCAGAGAAACAGAGAAAGCAAGGGGAGATTGTCATATTGACTACAATGTTATTAAAATAGGACCGAATAAAGAATCAATGAGATTAGAAATTCTTAGTTTAATAGGTTTAACTCAGTTTAATCGAATTTTTTTATTTTTAAAATATTATAAAATATTATAATTTTATAAATACTATTGTATAAAAATTAAAAAAATATCTATTAAACATTAATATATGTCACAAATATTATAATAATAAGTTAAAAAATATAATTTTAACTTTATTATTACAAGTAATTAATTATATATTTTTAAATATTATATATTAGACATATAAAAATATAATTATATCATGAAAAAAAATTTTTTAGATGGAGTATTAATGAAGCAAACACAAAAAAATATTAATCTTGCATATATGAATATAATTATATTTAATTACAATAAATTTAAATAGATAATAAATATATTAAATTATTAAGTGGCATCTTTAAAATTTAAAATACTACATTTTTCAAAAAAATAAATCATAAAAATTTCATATATATATATATATATATATATATATATATATATATATATATATATGGTTACAATGAACTAAATAAATAATAAGTATTTTAAATTATTAAGTGAATGGAGCTGCCATATGTAGATAGACTAACGACAACCCCAAACTTAAATAGAGAAAATAAAAATTTTGAATAAAGAGAATATAAATAATAGATTTTACTTGAATTTCACCTCATTTGGTATACTTCCATACTTTAAAATTTATTTTTTTAAAAAAAATATCTTAGAAGAAATACACAAAAAATTGAATGGAGCCGCCGTCTATACATAAACTAACAGCAATCCCAAACTTAAATGGAGAAAATAAAACGTTTTGAATACGGAAAATATAAATCATAGATTTTAATAAAAATTTCACTTTATTTGGTATACTTCCATACTTTAAAATTCAATTGCTTTTTTTTTTTCCTAAAATATCCTAGATGAAATAAATTAATAAAAAATATAAATTAACAATGATACTTATTTTATGTTAATGACATTTGTTTTTATTTATTATTATGACTATCGTTTTTTAATTATAAAGGAGAAGAAATATATACCAATATACCCAAACCTTACACTATTTTGAGACAATTTTGTAGATAATGTTTTTCAAAATAATTTGATAAAGGGGTGAGTTGAAAAATAGGGTGTTAAAAATTTGTAATAGATGGCGCTGTGGTTTCAAATAATTGAGTCTCACTGCCAGGAGAAATTTGTACTAAAACCGCAATAGTTAGTTGTGGTTTTTAGTGTCAATTTCAGCACTGAAATTGCAACCAACTGTTGCGATTTCGAACCTATAGATCCTAATTTTTTTTTTTTTTGCCAAAAATGAGAGGAGTGCTCTATTATAATTTTTTTTGCACTTATTTTTAACGTGGACAAGACATGTCCACAACTATATGACAGGTTTATAATTGCATTCTTCATCCGAAGAAGGTTTCATCCTCTACCTATATACTTGTGTTTAACCCAAATTTTAATTGCATTAGGCTTAGTTTTATTTTGGATTTTGTAGTTGGGATCCACATATTTTATTGGATTTTAATTGGCTAAAGCCCATATGATAATTAGGTTTAATTAATTAGTGCCCTAGGTGGAATTATCGGCCACAATTAGTTTTTACTTGGGAAAAAGTTAACGAGGGAGTTGCTAAAGTGATGGCATACATGGACGACGTGAGCGGTTGAGTAGAAGCATGATCTTGAACAAAACTGAGGAAGAAAAAAAAAAAACTCAACTCTACATAGAACTCGATAAAATACTGCCAATGGCTTACTCCTTAGTTTTCCATAGATTTTTAGTATAATCCAGTAGTGTAACCTGAATTTCATTCAATACAATCGCAATTTTATTTTACTGTATTTTCAGGATTTCTTAAACTTTCTACTGAAATAATAGTTTAGGAGAACCCAAATACTCTATTAGAAGTTAGATAGCCATGCATTAATTAGTTTGAGAAAACTTACATTCTCTGGCACACTTGCGAATCACACGTTTGCATTATTTAATTTCAAAAAATGGTCGAGCAGTATTTTGATCACACTCAGTGGGACTTGTTTTGAAGGATGCCGCCAAAAATTAAAAGTTTGTTGGGAAAGGACATTGTATCTGAGTCTTAAGACTTGGAAAAAGCCACTACTGTTGTAGAGTCTATAACATCTGCTCCATATGTATTTTAGATGACAAAATGAATTGAGAGGGGTACCAACGCACACGCATCTTTTGCCATACGTGTCGCTAGGGAAGTTGCTGTTCCTTAAAATGTATAGAATGTTGAAATCATTTTATTGCAGGTAGTGAAAGATGGCATCGAGAAGTTGACACAGACTTTCCACAAAATGGTTGGGAGTTATCCAAGACTCTAGAAAGCATTTATAAGGCAGTCACACTGAACATGCCTACAATGAACGATAAAGCTGATTCCTTAAGGAGTCAGCATCCTTAGACGGAATTCGAAGGGTAAAAAAAGGAGCATTACCAAGGAAATGCAGGTTGCAACGGTGATCAATGTCTAAGCAAGTGTACTATATCGGCTAATAATATAGAAAAATAAAATTAAAATCTTTTAATATCGTATCAAGAGATTGTGTATTTTAGATTTTGAAATAAATAATGTGTGAAAGAATTTTCCAAATTTTTAAGCAAATTAAATGCTAAGTTTAAACTAAAATAAATTAAACACAGAGCGAAATCAAAGTGAGAATAAAAATCAATGACTAAAACACTTTTGCTAAGGGACTATCCGCCTCACCTCCAACTGATAATGGCTCGATTGTAAAATAATACAAGTTGTTATGAAAAACCAATTAAAGATAAATATTTTATTCAAAATATCATTCTAAAATATTAGATCCCCTAATTAAAAACGATCAAATACTTAGTATGCAAATTTGATTTTATGCTCCTAAACTTCAGTTAAATCCTCTTTCGAAACACCTAACTTCCGTTTATTCTTAATTTAATTTCTTAAGTCTAATAAACTCATGATCATAAAACCCCTGTCTCAATTTCCAAAACACAATAGTCAATTACCATAAGCCAAATAGATCAAGAACATGCATATCACCGATTAAGAACTTAAATTAACATTCAACCATCTATTCGATACATTGAATATAAATCAAATCATAATCAAAGATAAAGTTAAGCAGAAGAATTAAGAAATAACAAACTTGCATTGAAATTAAGCTTAAATACGAGTCATTACAATAAGAGAATGAAGGTTTTAGTTTCCCTCAACAAAAGTAGAGACTACTCACTGTTCATGATAAAAACGAATAAAAGAATGAAAAATTTAATACTATACTCATAAAAGCTTCAGACTTGATCTTCTGCTCTTTAGGAACAATAGAGAAAATAAGATGGAAAACCCTAAAGAGCAGAGCTCTATCTACGAATTAAAGTTAAAAAAAATAAACTAGGTCTATTCTTAGATAAAAAAAACTGCCTAACTAGTAAAATCTAACTTAAATACACTTAAAACCTAATTTTTGAGAAGTCTAGTTGCCACCCAAATATTTGCACTGTAGAAAAACTTCTTAAAATCATGTTTTCTATTAAATAAACCCGGTGGGGATGCCTTTGTGGTCTTATCAGGTTGATTGAAAATGTCTGAAAGCTTGAGTGACTCGGTGGGACTTTCTCTAGTTCCTAGTTGGTTTTTCACTTCTGGATGGAACTCATTAAAGGACCCAGTGGGAATGTCTTTGTTTTTACGGGGTTCCTTTTTATTCTTTCAACAGAAAAATTTGCAAAAACACTTGAAATCAAACTCAATCACTCAAAACTCAAAACATTCAAACTTTAAACATAAAATCAAGCAAATTAACATTAATAAACTATAAAAAAAAACCTAAAAATATAGTTGTAATTTAAGACTATCGAACGACATTGAGGAGGCTTATCAACTGGCTCACATGAGGGAGGAAATAGCTTCTATTGTGAGAGGTAATAACTTTGTCATAGCGATAGGCATGTAACTCATTTCAACGCAGTTACTAATCCAATTGTTCACCCTTACATTTATGAAGTATATGGATTTAATCTTATTTTAGTCCTGGGGGCAACTTTGATGGGAGAGGATTTGTTCCTTAAATTCCTTATAATCTCTTAGTTAATATGGATGTTGTTGAGGAAGTTATTCAAAAACTATATAGATCAAGCTTGAGACAGATTGGCCATCCAAAGTTTTACAAGCCCTACCCAAAAATGGGTGACAGAGAAAATCCTTATCCTAAGAGATATAAAATTCTAGAATTTTTTTATTCTCTAAGAAGAATGGCCTATTTGTTGTGGAACATGTTTTTAGGTTCACTATACAATGTGGGGAGTTGGCCAATTAAGAGAATTTTAACTTTTTCAAACTATAACTCTTCCTGAATTCTCTCACAGTTGTAATGTTCACTTGGTTTTCTATTTTATCTAAAAACTCAATCCCCACTTGACAAGAGATTGGAAAGCCAGTTTCACACCAATTTTATAGGGCAAAATATGAGATATATGTTGTAGAATTGTCTAGGGTGACCTAAAGGGCTGGGTTAAGAAAAAAAATCGATATAAGTTATTTTTATCAAAAATAGAGTTTATAAAGATGGCAAAAAGAGGGCTATATATTAAGTTAAGAAAAAAGTTTCAAGGGATGGAATTTAGAGATTTTTATGAGATGGCTGTGAAGGTTTTAAAATATGAGAGCTTTTGAAAGAAGACAAACTAAAAATGGAGGCTTCCATAAGAACTTATTTCTAAGATGTTTATAATTCAGAAATAACAATGCCAATTTGGTGTCCAGTGGATCTTATACTTGTCCCTTACAATCAATACTCATTTGATGTGGGGAAAACTAAGAAAATATAATTTTCTCCTTAAGGAGAAGTTTTTTTTATTTACCAATAGATGTGGAATCCCTACTAAGGAAGAGCTAAAAAGGAAGACCTATTGCAAGTACCATCATTCTTGGAGTCATTTGACAAACTCATATTTGGGTTTCAAGAATGTTATTCAAGATAAAATTGATAAGATAATTTTGAGGTTCCAGAGAAGAAGGAAACTATGTTAGTGGATGAAGACCCATTTCCACCAATGGCAATAACACTGTCGATTTTAGATCTGTGATTAATAAGAAAGAGATGTAGAGAGCAAAGGATGTCCATGCCATAATGGTTCAACATTAAAAGTGGGTACCTAAAAGTCACAGAAGAATATGGATCAATTGAGAGACATATTATAGTAGGTGAAATTTGGAGGATGAAAGAGGACACCTCTCAAGAATCAGAGAACTTAACTAAGATTCATTGTTCCTCCTTTAGTTGCACTGAAAGAGGAGTGGTAGAACCTCTATCATAAGAAGTTTCCTCAACCATTGACTTGTACTTAGAAGAGAAGGTTGCAAGGAAAACAATTGGCTAAGAAAATAAAAAGTGCAGAAAAGTACACTAAGGAGGTGAATGAAAAGAAGAATGAGAGTTCTAGATTGAAAAGCAAGTTCAGGAGAAAGTCCATAGAGGATGATGAATCTATTGGGAGTAATGACCATGACGATATATAAGCTAGCTACTTTATAGCTGGTAAGATTACCATACATCTTAGTTATAATACAACCACTGTTGTGTTGCCTTCTTATTTTAAAAAAGCGGGAAGAAGCTGAAGAGCTACTGTCACTAAGGGCGAGCAAACATTAGGCTGGGTTATGCAGTGGCTTTACTATTTAGGCTATGGGACTTGGGGAGGCAAAGCAAGTGGTGTGTGAAAAACCTTTTGAATGCATGACTAAATAAATCAAACCCCCTTTACATTAAATCTTACCCGAATGGGAGTTCGATCCCCATAATTCTAGTGGATAATGGATCAACAGTTAATATTATGCCTCAAAAGGCATTATAGGCTTTGAGAAATCTAAGGATGACAT
The DNA here is from genome assembly GCA_037975025.1 of Excoecaria agallocha. NCBI lineage: Eukaryota > Viridiplantae > Streptophyta > Magnoliopsida > Malpighiales > Euphorbiaceae > Excoecaria > Excoecaria agallocha. The sequence goes on along the minus strand of JBBPFJ010000021.1, from coordinate 836,101 downwards.
AATCTCAACATATATATTTGTATCAACTTTCACTGGGGTGGTAACTAAGACATTAGGCCTCTTATCAGTGGAGATTATTATTGGGAGTAAGACATCTTTATTAGCATTTTTTATGGTGAACTCTAGTGCAAACTATTAGGCGGTACTGGGAAAAGATTGGATATATAGTAATTAGTGTGTGCCATCTTTTCTTTTGTTATTTTAGAAGAGGAATGATGTGGAAGTAGTTTAGGCAAATAATAAACCTTTTAAATCTTAGGTGGATAAAGTAAAATGAGCTTATTATGATACAGATTTGGGCCCTATTTGGTTTCTCCGTAGTAGGGGTGTGCAAAACCTGATCCAACCTAACCTGAGAATTCGGGTGGGGTTATTCAGATTAGTATGGTTGAGTTGAAAAATTGACAAAATTTTAGGTTTGGCTCAGATTAGGTTAAAACCCTTATAAACCCAACCCGAATGAATATATATATAAAGTATTTTTTTAAGTCTACCCTCTCCCTTTCTCTCTCTTCTTTGGATATCTCTCTCTCCCCCTCTCTCCTCCTATTGATCTCTCTCTCTCCCTCTCTCCTTCCATCAATCTCTCTCTTGCTCTCTTTCCCCCTCTTTACTTCCATCATTCTCTCCCTTGCTCACTCTCTACTTTTATCTCTCCCTCGATCTCTCTATTTTGGTTGTTTCCATCTCTCTCTCGATCTTGGAAGCTATAGATATGTTTTTAATTTTTGTTTTTGTTTTCTTGGTAATTGGAGGAGATAAAGGAGATGAAGATAGGTATAAAAGAAAAAGAAAGGAGATAAAGATGGCTTTGGACAAATTCACAACTATTTTTTTTGAATTTTTTGATCTTTTTTTTATACAGGTAAAGGAATTTTTTTTAAATTTTTTCTTTTGATAGCAGGTATTATTATTCCTTTTTATTGGATATGTAACAAGATCATTGGAATTATAGAAAGTTTGTGTGCAGTGCAATTAGTGTCATAAATGTTTATGCAAGAACTTTCATTTGTCAATATTTGCTCTCAAATTAAAGCTTTTCCCCAACTTATACCGGAGAAGAATTTATTTTAAAATGGGCACTTTCTCTAGTTGATAGCTTCCTCATCCATAGAGAATCATCTCCACCACTTGCCGATAAAATATTTTAAAAGTTACATCTTTAGGTTCTTACAATGAGAAAAAGTGCAAGAGGCAAAAAAATTAGGTTGTTGAATGCTCATATCTTAATAATTTAGATGAATTTTTCTACAATATCTCTATTTAGATCTCGGTAGATTTGATCTTCATCTGTAGTTTCTTCTTCATTATTTTTTTTAATTTTTTTGTTATTTCAGGTTAGTCGGGTTGGGGCTAAAAAAAGTAGGATTGAAAGGTAGAGGTTTGAATAGTATTTAGGGTCGATTCAGGTATAAAAATATCCAATATTTTGGGTCTTGGGTTGTTCGAGTTGGGGTCAGGTTGACCTGAACCCGATTGATGTACACCCTTACGAGGTAGGGCAAACAGGGATATATTGGGTTTCAAAATATTAAATTTAAAAATTCACAGCAGAAAGGGAAACCCACCATGGATCCAAGCGATCCAATTAATTCAATAGAAAGAGAAGTGTAACGATTACCAACCTCTCGAAGCGCAGATAAATCAAATTGTAGGTGCGATTTCATGTAAAATGACACCCTCTACTGGTATTCACACACGAATGCAATGAAGAGAATCGCCCGGGTGCTAGCTCCCTTCCTTGGCGGCTAGGGTTTGTTTTCTGTCTTTTTTTTGAGATTACAGAAGTAAATGATTTTCTTTTCTTTCTCTCTTAAGTGATAGCTACAACTCTCTCTTTATGCTTAATTAGGGTTTTATATATACATCACTATATATATATATATAAATATATATATATATAGTTGACCTAACCCTTATTAAAAGAGAGAAAACTTCGGGCCCACTTTTCTTATTAAAATAAGAAATACCTTATTTCTTATTTAAAATAATAATAATAATAATAATAATAATAATAATAATAATATTAATTATTATTATTATTATTATTATTATTTATTTTGAATTTTAATTTATCACAAAATAAATTTCGAAATGTCCGAATTAACCCTTACTCCATTTATCACACATTCTATGTGTGAGACCCAATAGGTTTATATTATATTGGCAGTGGGCCCCAATCCCATCACGGGCCCATAAGTCATAATTAGCCTTTAGCAAGACATTATGACTACCCAAATAATGTGAATATCGATAATTCAATTTTAACTTAATAGAACTTGTTATAGTCTCTTTGTCACACGATATCTTATTTGAACATAAGTCATGGTCCATGTCAAACTTATATAGTCCAAATATATAATTTCTCGATCACTAGGTAGACTGATAATATCAAATGATATTGATCACTCCATCAATTTTTTTGAGCACGGCCATGCATTTCTCAATCCTACTTATTGAGGGGCCCAATAGATATCTCTCTCATAAGAGAGGGACAAATTCCTTCTTGATTATTAAATATCCTCTGCATGATTTTCATAATGTCCAATCATAACCTTTAAGATTATCCGATTAAAGATAATGTTTGATTATGTTAAAACATAATGTTTATCATGTAGGATAATGTGATAATCTCAGGTCAAAGGATCAATAACATAACTATTATGAGATCACTAATGACATTAACCCATGTAGTATCTCATAGTGGGTCTATCCAATATTCTGTTTTCTAACAAGTACTTATAAGTTTAATTCATATCATCATATATATAATCATCCCATGATTATCAATCATATTTATACTAGTCTTTACTTATCATTATTCATATGACTAGGGATAGTCAAAATAACATTAGATTGTTATTTACGAACATTATTATAACGTAACATGCCAACAATATAATAACATTAAAAAAACCCAACTTTATAAAATAAAATGTGACATTACATAAGGGGCCTAATGTTTGGCCTAGGGCATAACCACTAACAGGATATCCAAAGTTAGTAGTGTTACTTCTATTTTGGGGATAGATTGTAGAAGTCTAATGTTACAGTAAAAAGCTTAGACATCATGCCTTATAAAGTTAAAGCTTAGACATAAGGGGCCGATTCTTGAAGTTAAAATTAAAGATATCAATGATTAGTTTCTCTAAGGAGGAACTGGCAGGAGTTATAGTTGGCATTAGTAAAGCTAAAATGCAGCAAATTATAGACAAGTTAGCTTTATTTAGGGAGGATTCTCATATAAGTGGGATTGAGATCATATATGAAGAATTATCAAATGAAAAAAATAGAAGAAATTTAGTTTGAGGATTTGGAAATAAAACCTATAAGATTGGACGATGTGAAAGTAAATTTCTAGGATCTATTGGAGGAGGTTGCTTTAGGCACACCTGAGGAACCAAAGGTTACTTATGGTAACAACTACTTAAAACTAGAGTTGAGGACTAGGATTCTAGAGGTGCTTGAAGAGTTCAAAGATGGTTTTTCTTAGGAATATAAAGATATGCCTTTTTTAAATAGAAATATGGTAGAGCATCATGTGCCAAATAAACCTAGTTACTGATGGAATATGACATGGTATGAATATCATGATGGCACAGCGGAAAACAAAAATTTTTATCATACATACCATACATATCCAAAGCTAGAATCGAAACATGCAATTTTAGGGTTTTAAACTTACAACTTTAGATGCCTTTAAAACTTAATTTTGATGATGACCAGCAACCAAGAAGGATATGTCCACCTTAGATCTTCACCACCAATGCCAAGGAACAGCCTTTACGCCACTCCCTCTATTCTCACACACACACTTGCAAAGATGGCTTAAAATCAAGAGTGCTAGCTCTATGATTGTGTATTCGACAATGGGAATGATTTGAAGCCACAAGATCTGATCTTGTTCTTCCTTTAGGTTACTGTTTCAGCCCGAGAACACAAGAGAACAAGAAAGATTTCTTTCCCCTTGAGTATTTCGGCCAAGAGAGAAAAATAGCAAAAATAGCATACATTTTATTCATTTAATTCATTAATATATATCACTCAATTTAGGTCAAGTGTGAGTGCCGAAAATTAAGTGTTAATTTCAGCCTCCATCACTTCCTAATTAAGAGATATATCTTAATTTAAATTCTATTAGAATTTAAATTCAAATGGCATTAGTCATTTAATCAAAACAAACTTACTTATTTAAGGTGATAAGTTGCCGAATTCAACTAGTATTTTAGTTTGAATTTTGGCTACTTTAATTCCCTCTCAAGTATTATATTTTTATTAAATACAAATTAGGATTTAATACTCAATTAACTTAATTATACATAGATAATTAATCAATTGAAATTAAACCTAGCACATGCCAACAAATTTCTCTCGTGACCAACTGTTGATAGATTTGCCTAAAACAGCAAGCTGTTTTAGGCAAAAAGACAGTTCAACATATTTGCCTAAAACATCTAGGCAAAAAACTCGTTTCACAGATTTGCCTAAAACAGCTAGGCAAAATCGTGGCTTAACAAATTTGCCTAAAACAGCTAGGCAAAATCGCACCTTGACAAAAAAACTGTTTTTACAGATTTGCCTAAAACAGCTAGCTGTTTTAGGCAAAAATCTGTTTACCCATTTTATGCATTAATTTGACTTTAAAAAGTCCAAATTAATTCCCAATACACAATTTAAATATTTTAAGCCCAATGCTTTGTGTGCGATCCTATAGGTCCATTTAATGTTGGCAATGAATTAATAAATTAATTCAAAGGCTATATATATTCTCTAGCAAGATATTATAGCATTCCAAATTAAATGAAAATGCATATGGCATTTAGTGACCTAATGCAATTTCGTATAGTCCCTTACCCATAAATATCAGAATTAATATAAGGCATGAAACTAGTCATCCTTATATATATTAATTCCTTTCTTGATATTCTAGTGACACTGAACTCTCAGATAAATAATGATTACTCATTATTTCATCTCGGTATGGCCATACACTTCTCAGTTCACTGATCAAGTGGCCGATGATATTTTCTCTCTTATTGAGAGGGATAATCCCTTCACTTCTCTCATGCTCTCTAACATGAATTAATGCATACACAATCATACCCGTACTTGTCACTCTGTTACGAGCAAGTTAGGTGTATGTCAAAGTACACAGTAATTCATAAAGAGTTTCATAGAGATTTCAGGTCTAAGAACTCCGATACAAAACTTGCATATGAGAAACACTTATGACTTGTACCATGTAGTGTTCTCATGAGCGGATCGTATCCAGATACCATGTTCTTTAACATGTATCTATGATCTCTGATTGACACTCTTGTCCTAATGATCCGTAAGACAGAACTCATAATATCAGAGAGAGCATAGTAGTCTTAATTTATTGTTATTCCCATAACAATGACTGACTAAGGATATTTAGAATGAAGTCTCATTTGTTTCAAGGTCTTACAACCATGTGCCTCACACATGATAACTTAAACCGAAACGACATTCTTGGATAGTTTTATCAATTGATATGCACAGGAATACAAAAGATAAAACTAATGCCTCATTTTATTAATTTCAAGTGTTTCGTTACAATGCATTGGGGCTAGGGCTTACACTAACAATCTCCCACTAGCACTAGTCCCAATTGGGCATAGCCCTAAGACCGAACGCTCTCAAATGAGCTTCGTGCAGATTTGGACGTAACTGTTTCGTCAAAGGATCTGCTACATTGTCTTCACTTGCTATCTTGCTAACCTTGACGTCCCCACGATCAATGATTTATCTGATCAAGTGGTACCTCCTGAGTATGTGTTTGGATTTCTGGTGTGACCGGGGCTCCTTGGCCTGTGCTATGGCCCCGTTGTTGTCACAGAAAATTTCTAATAGATCTAGGATGCTTGGGACCACTCCTAATCCAGTAATGAAAATTTTAATCCAAACAGCCTTTTTTGCAGCCTCACTTGCTGCAATATACTCAGATTCTGTAGTTGAGTCGGCAACGGTTTCTTGCTTCGAGCTTCTCCAGCTGACAGCACCACCGTTCAAAATAAAAACAAACCCAGATTGCGATCTAGAATCCTGAGTGCTGGTCTGAAAAGCAGCATCGGCATAACCTTGTATGACGAGCTCTTCTTGACCACCATACACCAAGAAGTGATCCTTAGTCCTTCGCAGGTACTTCAGAATCCCTTTTACAGCAGACCAGTGCTTCTCACCAGGGTCTTGCTGAAACCTACTGGTTATACTTAATGCATGAGCAACATCCAATCTAGTACATAACATAGCGTACATGATAGATCCAATAGCAGATGCATATGGGATTCTACTCATGTTGTCCCTTTCCTCTTTGGTTTTAGGGCACTGTTCTTTAGTCAAAGGAACTCCCAAAGCCAAAGGTATGTACCCTTTCTTTGAGTCTCCCATACTAAAACGCTTTAGTACTTTGTCTATGTACTTTTCTTGACTTAGTCCCAAAAGCCGATTCGATCTATCTCTATAGATTTGAATACCAAGTATTGTCTCGGCTTCACCTAAGTCTTTCATTGAGAAACATTTTCCCAACCATTGCTTAACCTTTTGCAATGTTGGAATGTCATTCCCAATGAGAAGGATGTCGTCCACATATAGGACTAGAAATACTACTATGCTCCCACTAACCTTCTTGTACACACAAGGCTCATCTTCGTTCTTGATGAAGTCAAATTCTTTGACTGCCTCATCAAAACGAAGATTCCAACTTCAGGATGCTTGCTTTAATCCATAAATGGATTTTTGAAGCTTGCAAACCTTCTTAGGATGCTTGGGATTGACAAAACCTTCAGGCTGTGTCATATACACATCCTTAAGTAAATTTTCGTTAAGGAAAGCAGTTTTGACATCCATTTGCCATATCTCATAATCATGATATGTAGCTATAGCAAGCAAGATCCTAATGGATTTGAGCATGACTACAGGCGAAAAGGTCTCGTCATAGTCTACACCATGAGTTTGTCGAAAACCTTTTGCTACTAGTCTACCTTTGTAGGTCTTATCAGCTTTGAGTTTGAATAGCCACTTGCATTCAATTACCTTAGCACCTTCTGGTGGATTAACCAAGGTCCAAACCTGGTTATCGTACATTGATTGCATCTCGGATTTCATGGCTTCAAGCCAATTTTCCGAGTCTGGGCTCTCAATAGCTTCTTGGTAGGTAATAGGATCCTCACGATCTACTAACTCAATAGTGTCACTGTCAGTGATTAGAAATCCATATCTCTCAATCTCCTGACGTACCCTACCGGACCTTCTAAGTTCTTGTGTAATGGGTTCTTGTTCCACAACTGGTTGTGAACTTGATCCCATTTCCAAACCATCCTCTATAGGAGTTTGTGGTGCTTGAATTTCTCCAAGTTCTACTTTACTCCCACTATCTTTCTTGAGAAGGAACTTCTTTTCTAAGAAAACAGCCTTGCAAGCAACAAATACTTTGTTTTCGGCTTGTGAGTAAAAGTAGTATCCCTTTGTTTCTTTAGGATACCCCACAAACAAGCAGACACTGGATTTGGACTCTAGTTTGTCAGATGTTAATTTCTTAACATGTGCTTCACAGCCCCAAATCCTGAGAAAAGACATATTGGGTTCTTTCCCAGTCCATACCTCGTATGGTGTCTTCTCAACTGCTTTAGGTGGAGTACCGTTCAATAGAAACGCAGCAGTTTCTAATGCATAACCCCAAAAAGAGATAGGAAGATTAGCTTGACTCATCATAGATCGAACCATGTCTAACAGAGTTCGATTTCTCCTTTTGGACACACCATTCCATTGAGGTGTTCTAGGAGGAGTGAGCTGTGAAATAATACCACACTCCTTTAGATGACTGTCAAACTCTTGGCTTAAGTATTCGCCACCTCGATCTGATCGGCTTTTATACTTTTGCCAAGTTGGTTTTCTACTTCGTTCTTAAACTCTTTGAATTTCTCAAAAGTTTTAGACTTGTACTTCATTAGATAGACATAGCCATATCTACTGAAGTCATCTGTGAATGACACGAAGTAGCTAAAACCACCTCTAGCATGTGTACTTAAAGGTCCACATACATCGGTATGTATTAGTTCCAATAAGCCATTAGTCCTCTCACCTTTTTTATTAAAAGGACTCTTTGTCATTTTCCATGCAAACATGGCTCGCATGTATCATAAGACTCTAAGTCGAATGACCCAAGCACTCCAGTTTTGTGGAGTCTTGAAATGCATTTTTCGTTTACATGTCCTAAACGACAATGCCAAAAGTAAGTAGGGTTCAATTCGTTTGATTTAACCCTCTTTGTATTAATGTTGTATATTGACTCTTTGTTTTGTAAATCAAGGATATAAAGGCCATTTTGCAACATGGCATTGCCATAAGAAATGCCTTGGCGACGAATATGAGCATTGCGATTTTTAATAACAAAATCAAATTCATCATTATCCAAACATGAAACTGAAATAATGTTTCTGCTCATAGCAGGCACATAATAACAATTATTCAAAACAATACAAAGTCCGGAAGGTAAAGTGAGGTGATAGTCGCCTATCTCCATGGCAGCAACTCGTGCTCCATTCCCCACACGGAGGTCCACTTCATTCTTCCCAAGTAACCACCTATTTCTTAGCCCCTGCACATTTGAACAAATGTGAGAACCACAACCGGTATCTATTGAGGACTAGGATTCTAGAGGTGCTTGAAGAGTTCAAAGATGGTTTTTCTTAGGAATATAAAGATATGCCTTTTTTAAATAGAAATATGGTAGAGCATCATGTGCCAAATAAACCTAGTTACTGATGGAATATGACATGGTATGAATATCATGATGGCACACCGGAAAACAAAAATTTTTATCATACATACCATACATATCCAAAGCTAGAATCGAAACATGCAATTTTAGGGTTTTAAACTTACAACTTTAGATGCCTTTAAAACTTGATTTTGATGATGACCAGCAACCAAGAAGGATATGTCCACCTTAGATCTTCACCACCAATGCCAAGGAACAGCCTTTACGCCACTCCCTCTATTCTCACACACACACTTGCAAAGATGGCTTAAAATCAAGAGTGCTAGCTCTATGATTGTGTATTCGACAATGGGAATGATTTGAAGCCACAAGATCTGATCTTGTTCTTCCTTTAGGTTACTGTTTCAGCCCGAGAACACAAGAGAACAAGAAAGATTTCTTTCCCCTTGAGTATTTCGGCCAAGAGAGAAAAATAGCAAAAATAGCATACATTTTATTCATTTAATTCATTAATATATATCACTCAATTTAGGTCAAGTGTGAGTGCCGAAAATTAAGTGTTAATTTCAGCCTCCATCACTTCCTAATTAAGAGATATATCTTAATTTAAATTCTATTAGAATTTAAATTCAAATGGCATTAGTCATTTAATCGAAACAAACTTACTTATTTAAGGTGATAAGTTGCCGAATTCAACTAGTATTTTAGTTTGAATTTTGACTACTTTAATTCCCTCTCAAGTATTATATTTTTATTAAATACAAATTAGGATTTAATACTCAATTAACTTAATTATACATAGATAATTAATCAATTGAAATTAAACCTAGCACATGCCAACAAATTTCTCTCGTGACCAACTGTTGACAGATTTGCCTAAAACAGCAAGCTGTTTTAGGCAAAAAGACAGTTCAACATATTTGCCTAAAACAGCTAGGCAAAAAACTCGTTTCACAGATTTGCCTAAACTAGCTATTTTAGGCAAAATCGTGGCTTAACAGATTTGCCTAAAACAGCTAGCTGTTTTAGGCAAAAAAACTGTTTTTACAGATTTGCTGTTTTAGGCAAAAATCTGTTTACCCATTTTATGCATTAATTTGACTTTAAAAAGTCCAAATTAATTCCCAATACACAATTTAAATATTTTAAGCCCAATGCTTTGTGTGCGATCCTATAGGTCCATTTAATGTTGGCAATGAATTAATAAATTAATTCAAAGGCTATATATATTCTCTAGCAAGATATTATAGCATTCCAAATTAAATGAAAATGCATATGGCATTTAGTGACCTAATGCAATTTTGTATAGTCCCTTACCCATAAATATCAGAATTAATATAAGGCATGGAACTAGTCATCCTTATATATATTAATTCCTTTCTTGATATTCCAGTGACACTGAACTCTCAGATAAATAATGATTACTCATTATTTCATCTCTGTATGGCCATACACTTCTCAGTTCACTGATCAAGTGGCCGATGATATTTTCTCTCTTATTGAGAGGGATAATCCCTTCACTTCTCTCATGCTCTCTAACATGAATTAATGCATACCCAATCATACCCGTACTTGTCACTCTATTACGAGCACGTTAGGTGTATGTCAAAGTACACAGTAATTCATAAAGAGTTTCATAGAGATTTCAGGTCTAAGAACTCCGATACAAAACTTGCATATGAGAAACACCTATGACTTGTACCATTTAGTGTTCTCATGAGCGGATCGTATCCAGATACCATGTTCTTTAACATGTATCTATGATCTCTGATTGACACTCTTGTCCTAATGATCCGTAAGACAGAACTCATAATATCAGAGACAGCATACTAGTCTTAATTCATTGTTATTCCCATAACAATGACTGACTAGGGATATTTAGAATGAAGTCTCATTTGTTTCAAGGTCTTACAACCATGTGCCTCACACATGATAACTTAAACCGAAACGACATTCTTGGATAGTTTTATCAATTGATATGCACAGGAATACAAAAGATAAAACTAATGCCTCATTTTATTAATTTCAAGTGTTTCGTTACAATGCATTGGGGCTAGGGCTTACACTAACAGTTACTTGCATTTTAGTCAACCATTTAAGAGGATGTCAAAGGATGTAGAGTTAAAGGTGAAAAAAGAAATTGGGAGGTTGCTCGAAGCTAGTTTTGTTATACCAGTTAAATATACATAGTGGCTGGTAAATGTAGTGCTTGTAGTTAACAAAAATGAGAAGCATTCGATTTGTGTTGATTTTAGAGACTTGAATGCTGCTGCTCTGAAGGATATGTATGTCATGCTAGTTAGTGATATGTTAATTGATGCTAGAACTAATCATAAATTTTGATCTTTTGGGATTGCTTTGCTAGCTACAATCAGATTCTTATTACCGAGGAAGATGTATCTAAAAATGCTTTTAGGTGCCCAAGTGCAATGTGACATTCAAATGGTTGGTTATGCTATTTGGCCTTAAGAACACCGAGGCTACCTATCAAAGAGCCATGAATGCAATATTTCATTATCTTATTGGTTGTTCACTTGATATGTGGTGAAATAAAAAAAGGAAGAAAATCATGTGGTTCACTTAAGGAAAGGATTTGTAAGGCTAAGGAAGAATCAATTGAAGTTGAATCCTCTTAAATGTGCTTTTGGTGTCAAATTCAGATTTTTTTTATTTCCTATGTCTTCAAAAAAGAGTAAAGGTGGACAAGAATAGAGCAAGAGTAATTAAAGAACCCAAACTAAGAAAGAATTGTAGCAATTCTTAAAAGAAATCAATTACTTGAGGAGGTTCATTTTTAACTTGGCAGGAAGGGTGAAAGAAGTTTTTGGCTTATCAAAATGGAAAAAAGAGGAAGAATTTGTGTGGGACGATCGACATCAAATTGCTTTTGAAAAAATCAAAGATTACCTCATCAAACATTATATTCTTGTGCCTCATAAATAATGCATTCCTCTTAGATTATTTATTTATACCTTACATAGTTCTATTGGTTGTTTGCTTGCTCAAAACAATGCACAAGGTCATGAACAAGCAATTTATTATTTAAGTAAAGTATTGAGTGATTTATAGACTAGATATTCACCTATTGAAAAGATAAATTTGGTTTTATATTTTGCATGCACTAAATTGAGACACTGTTTGATTAGGTCTAAGGGGTATGTAGTATCACAAATAGATTTAGTTAAATATATGCTAACTAAGTTGCTTATCATAAAGAGAATAGGCAAATGGTCTCTTGCTTTGGCTAGATTCACTTTAGCCTATCTTTCCCAAAAATCTATAAAGTGGCAAGCTTTCAATTTTCTAGTTGATCATTCTTTTGTTGAAATGGCAAAAGAGAAAGAATTAAATTTGGGAATTTTCTAATTAAAGAGGTCTCTATGGGTTTTGAAATTTGATGGCTTTAGTACAAAGAAAGCAGTTGGAGCAGTTGTTCTGATAACTTCTCCTATAGGTACCAAAATAGCTTTGTCATTGAATTTAGGTTTTAATTGTACCAACATCTAAGCATAATATGAGGCTTTGGTGATTGTGTTAGATATTCTCAAAGTATTGGGAGCTAAGGATATTACCATTATTAGGAATTCTCAATTGGTAATCAAAAAACTATTTGGTGAATATAAGTGCAGTAGTTTTGCTTGCTCCGTATTTCACTACTGCCATTCAGATGTTAGAGGCGTTCAAAGAAGCATCTGTCTATCATGTTTTTAGGGAGGTAAATTTGAGGTTGATGAAGTGGCCCAGATTACTTCAAGTATGAAAATGTTTGAGGAATTAACACATCATCTCATCCTAGTGGAAAAGAGAAGTCATAAATGGGTTTGGCGTGATTAATTCCTCAAACATTTCAGAAACATGATTAATTTCATTGGAGAAATTAAAAGAGGACTAGAGAATTGGTTTTGGCGCAAAAACCCTCCAGAGGAAGGGTTACACACCAAAGCCATATAGAAGGCCTTAGAGGCCTAATTCTTAGACCAAAATAAATTATATATATTTTATAAATGGGCTAAATGTACAATAATAGTTCCTCAAACATCATCTTCCATAATCATAGTTATGAGAACCACTGCTTGAACTATTCAAGAAGCATAACATGTGCTAGTCTGTCCGAATTAACAATGTCCTATCTTGTTAATTCTATGACTAGGGATATTTAGATATTATCACATTTGCATGCAATAGACATCTCACATCATGAACACTTTCATGATTGCCTTTGCACTGTATTTATAATATCTAGGACTTCGTTTATTAATTTAAGATTTACAAGCTCATGTATTTAAATATAACATTAATAAATGAATGATGCATTTTATTAAGAATATGAGTTCATATATATGAAATACATCCTTATTACATGGGCTCTAGGGCGTACTCTCTGATAGATAACAGGTAAACTATGGATACCTAAAGGTATTGATCATGTGGATACCCGTAGGTATCAAACTTATGGACCCAAATGGAGTCAAGACTATGGTCCTAAATAAGCCTAAACTGTGGACCTAAATGGGCTCAAGACTGTGGCAACTGTAACTTTGCCCTATTTTATCCACAATCAAGCTCTATATGCGAGCATTAAATCATTTTTATCACACTTTATTTATTTCATGTTCATGGATTGTTATAGCATATTCATGTAAATATTTATGTATAATCATCTTGTTAGAAAATGATCACATATGTATAATCACACGTTTATGTATAATCATGTACCTATAGGCAGCAAAGATCATACATTAGGCAAATGGTCTACCAACTAGGAAGGAACATTCAAGGTGCATAAAGTCTTAAGAGGTAATGCTTATTCGTTGTCTAGCTTGGAAGGTAAATCTCATAAGGGCTTCATCAATGGCAAATATCTGAAGGAATACTTTCTTATAATCTGGGAAAATATTCAATAACCTTGAAATACTCTATATTTGTAAGGCTAAATAATAACTATGTCACCTGATTATAATAACATATATAGTTTCCAACGACAATATTAATGTAAGTAGGCCTTTAACCATTTTTTTTGATAAATTACAGTTGATTTATGGCTCTATATGTGCATTTTTGTAATTAAATCAACTTTTCTGAGGCCAATGATAATATGATTGATATATGCTTGGTTAGTCAATAAATTATAGGTTGGGACATAGAGGTAATTGTATTAAAAGATAAAGGGTAATATGGTCATTTTAAATTAAGTTGTACATGTGCCAAATTAGGAGGAAATGTAATTTAATGGCTTAATTGAAAAAAAGGAGAGAAAGATCTAGGGTAGAAATAAGAAATTGGAGGAAAAGGAAGGAGCTAAGTGAAATTTCTCTAGAGCCAACAAGTGGCCCAATGAGAGAAAGACACATAACCTCTCTAGATTTATCTTAAGAAGGGAAAAAAATTTAAGGATTTAAGGGAGTGTTGGCTGGCCACTTCAAGGGACAAAAGGCAACCATATCCATGCTATCCTAACCCCTAAAATTTAATCCTAGCATTTGAGAGGAGAGAATTTAGTGGTTGGAATTTTTAAGGTATTAACTTTTTTTTCTTCTCTTCTTATTTTGCTTCTTATAATTAGATATTAAATTTGAGGGAGTATTTAAATGATAATATTTATAATTTATACTATATAGAAGGTGAAACAAGCAAAGGAAGGGAGAAGGAGGTAGAGAGATTGAAGGAGGTATTGTGCTTATCAAACGTATAGGAACTTTTCATCATTCTATATAGGTGTGTTTTGTGTATGTGATGTATTGAATGGAATATTATATGATCTAATGAGATACAAGCTTGGAAATTATGCTTAATTACGCATAAGAACTAGAATATGGGAGTTATCTTTAAGATAGCAAAAGTTTGTCCTTGGGTTCACTAGCCCCAGCGGGATTGTTTTGCCTATAACTTGAGTTCTAGAGTATAAAATTGAGTGATTCTAGTTGGGTTAGAAACTAGACTCACAAATCTATCTGTAAGCTTGACAAAATTTAGCTTAAAAACCACACATGCTTGCTGCTTTGTCATTAGGAGTAGTCTGCAATATTTTATGAATATCTTGAGATTCAAAATTGAAACTGGGATGATTTTAAATGATTCAAAAACTATAAACATATAGGAGAAACTCTGTAGAAAACCATTTTTTTCTGAAAATGTCATTTATTAGGTCTAAAACAACATATAAGGTGAACCTAAGAAATTTTCCTTTAGGATTTTTAGGACAGAGTGGTGCTTATGGTTGGAACTAATTAGTTCCCATCGTGTGTGCCTTCCAGAGCCTCCCATGTTTCCTCTTACATTTTATTTGTAGGCCCAATTTGTCACCTAAACTTGTCAAAACTTCCCCAAATATTCCTAGAGCATTTTAAACATAAAAATAAGGGTAATATGTGATGTTAAATATGTGTGGAGCTTAATTCAATGTTGAAATAAAGTTATAAAATAAACATTAATTCTAAAAAAGTACGAGTAGTTTGAGTATGTGAGTTAGCTCAGGCTATTATTAAGCCATATAACAACTTTATGCTTGTCATCCATCACAACTAGAGTATAAGAACATAAGTAAGGCATAAACATATATGTTCGAAGATACATGTATGGATATACCTAAATATACACATGAATATATATATATATATATATATATAATGTTTCCATTAGGTGATGAACATATGAATATTTATATTCTTAAGAATATGCATTGATGTTAAGAACTATACTACTATGATTATAAAAGATATTTATATATGTACACATGTATACTAAAACAACTAGATTATACAAAATTACCAATTAGGTCATACACATTTAAACATGCAAAGGCATATAGATAAATGTGTAAAGGAATTAATTATGTCACTACTAGACTCTTATGCCAATATTATGATAGTATAAATGATGTCATATGAGCTTAAACATGTGTTGATATATGGATGTTCTAATGGAATGATGTATAGATAAATGAATGTTTATAGTCATAAAGAAATATGAGCTCACGATCCATGATACATTGATATGCTTATATGTACACAATTTATTTGTAGGATCATTAAGTCTAATTATCAATTCTATATATGAATAAAAAGTGTAATAAGACTATAAATGTATATAGAAACATATGTACATGTATATGATTCTATACTCCTAGATATGTTTATGCAATCGAGTTAAAGACGTATATAATGAGAAAGAGGAAAAAATTACAGAAAATTAAAGTAAAAAGGTTACAGTTGCCTATGTCTATGTCTAGATTGTGGATAGATAGACATGCCTATAAGGGTATATTTTAGCTACCACATGTTTCACCCTGTTTGGATCTATTGCCTTGACCCCATTTGGGTCCATTATATTGACCTTTCTTGGGTCACTCGCTGACCCCATTTGGGTTCGCTTGACCACTCCATAGTATAGATCTAACCCTATTTAGGTCCATAGTTCGATACCATTTGGGTATCTTTATTATACCTCCGAGTACCGTAGCATTGCCCATATCCACACACTCAGAAAAGGTGCAGACTTACTACAAGATAAAATGAGAGTAATATGAAAATTAATTAAACAAGAATGATTTGGTACAACATGACTCGATCTAAATATTGTTTTTTATGAATTCATGTATGGTATATGGAACACATGAAATTGAATAAAGTTATATTTGAAAATATAGAGTATATAATACATTGAGTAACACATTTCTGTAGTTGTAATAGTAATCATTTGAGGTTTTCTACATTAAGACTATAGGAGAATGATGAAAATAAATCATGAAAATGAACCGATATATGAATACTAAAGGATTACAAGACTGTTTTTAAGAACTATATGGAGTAAATAAGGAAAGAGCTTAGTAATTGGCAGAGAAATTTTAACAAAAGTAACTTATGTGACCAATGTCAGAGAAAACTTGTAAAAGCACTTATTAGGTAGTTTATATGATATTATATACAAGACTATTAGCTTGAATAAGTGATTTATTCTAATGCACATGCTACTTATGCACAAATTAAAATATATATGATGGGAAAAAGGAACTAAGTAAAATACATATGGTTGCAAAATACTCTATAATGTTATAACTTACTTCACTATTGTATATCTAATAGCATACTCATTTGTGTGTGAGTTAGTGATGTCTTTTATGAGAGGTCGTCTTCATAATTTTCGTTCCCTACTAAGCTAGTAAGCTTAGCATGGGTATTAATCTGTGTAGGTATATAAAGGTTAGACTTTTCCAGAGGGATAAGATTTGCAACAACAAGGCTAACACCAGAGATAGGAAGAGACAAAGTGTGGAGTTTGTGTTTTGTTTTTGTCTTTGTAAATATCATGTTGTACTAAGTGAAATGTAATGTGATCGAGTGCTTTCTTTATATAGACTCTTTCACTGTATTGATGTATACATGGATATTGTAAACTAACATGATAATTGTGCAAGTGGTTCATTACATGATCGATTATATGCAAGATAGCATGTATAGTGGTAAGAAATAAGAGAATTTAGGGTAGTCTTTACATTTTTGGCATCATAGCAAAGGTTTAGGCTTTTCTGGCCAATAAGAGCCTAGGAATAAGTAGTTATAGAAGATTTTTATGTGTGTTGTCCTAATGCAGATGTCCTTATATAGTTTTAGTATAGGTTGAAGGATGGATGGTTTGAAAGAAATTGGAAAAGAGATTAAAGGAATCAGTAACTCTAGGGCTTCAAATCTAGTTGACTCTGATTCTTTTATAGTATCACGGGATGAGATACTAGCAACTTATTGTATACTGACTCAGATGTTGTGAGAGTTAATCGAACATAGAATATCAAGAGATGATGAAGAGAAACATGCAATTGAGAGAAAGGAAAGTAATAATACAGAAAAAATGGAAGCAAGTAAAAAAAAAGTATTAGAAAAAGGTTCCGCTAGCTCTATATCTGGAAAGAGAGTTCATATTACATAGTCAACACCAATCCTAAATACATCACAACCTATGAAAGGATTAACTGGAAAAGATAGAAGAGTTCAAACTCGTAGATGCCCGCATTGTTTCAAAAAGCTTTAGGGTTTGTGTAAAGTCATTAAAAGGTCTTATTTTAAATATGGGTGCCTAGATCATTTTGTCGTGAATTGCTCAAAACGATGAAAGCAAAGTGACCCAGAACAAATGAGTGAAAAAAGTTTAATGTTCTAGTTATATCTCAGAAAGAAGGGGTAGACCATAGTGAAGGGGGCCAAACTATGGAATTAACTATCTCGATATAAACTGGAAGGATTAAAGCTCTGATGAAGCAAGACGTCACTAAAGAAACTCCTAGTACTTTATTTCCTCACCTTTTGAGATATATATATATATATATATATATATATATATATATATATATATATATATATATATATATATATATATTGATAGGCACTGATAATGTGAATACATATATGTATATTTAGAATATTACATGAAGTGAGAGATTTAAGGATGGTATGTATAGAATGAGAAATTAGGCTTCCTACTATTGCTGGTATGAATGTAAAAGGGGTAGTCACTTAGGGAGGTGCCATCTTTAGCTTAAATAGAATATGATGTGTATGTAACTAGTTCTTAGATTATAACATATGTGTATGAAAGGAGTATATAGAGGTTATATTGATATGATGTATGAAAAAGAATTTACGTGAATTCGATAAGGTTATCCCTATATGAAGTTGACAGAATGTGGGGGTTCAAATTGGTTATGACACTATGTGTACTGATTAGTGACTCCTTAATAATATGGGCAATTGATTGAGCATTTCATAACATGGGTTGGGGCAAACATTTATGATACATGAGAATATGCATTCGCATACTAATGCATACATAAAATCCTCATTCTTTTATAGTATTGTATTAGCATCTTTTGGCAAGATATGAAAAGCATCATTACATGCACATGCTCCAACTAAAAGGAAACTAATAGGATGTACATTGAGTGCATTAATGATATGATAGCAATAGAAGGTTGCTATTATAAAGAAATGAAATTAGATAGAATCCAAATATGATAAAGTAAAGGAAGATAAACAAGGAAAGATAGTATTGGATAAAGTTTGACTGTGATAAAGACAAAGTTATAAGAAGGCTAATGATAAGATTTGGTAAATGCCACAGGTATGAATTTCGAGGATGAAATTCTTTTAAGAGGGAGATAAATGTGAGACCCCGATTTAGGCCTTAGGAGAATGTATGCGTATTTAAATGATAATATGATTGATATATGCTTGGTCAGTCAATGAATTGTAGGTTAGGACATAGAGGTAATTTTCTTAAAAGAAAAAAAGTAATATAATCATTTTAAATTAAGTTATACATGTACCAAATTAGAATAAAATGTAATTTAAGGGCTCAATTGAAAAGAAAGAGAGAAAGATTTAGGGTAGAAATAAGAAATTGGAGGAAAAGGAAGGAGCTAAGTGAAATTTCTCTAGAGCCAACAAGTGGCCCAATGAGAGAAAGACACATAGCCTCTTCAGATTTATCTTGAGAAAGGAAGAAAATTCAAGGATTTAAGGCAATGTTGGTCGGCCACCTCAAGGGACAAAGGGTAGCCATTTTCTCCCTAAAATCCATGCTATCCCAACCCTTAAACTAAAATTTAATCCTAGCATTTGAGAGGAGATAGAATTTAGTGGTTGGAATTTTTAAGGTATTAACTCCTTCTTCTCTTCTTGTTTTGTTTCTTATAATTAGATATTAAATTTGAGGGAATAGCTAAATGATAATATTTATAATTTATACTATATAGAAGGAGAAACAAGCAAAGGAAGCGAGGAGGAGGTGTTGTGCTTGTTAAAGGTATGTGAATTTCTCATTATTCTATGTGGGTATGTTTTGTGTATGTAATGTGTTGAATGGAATATTATATGCTCTAATGAGATAAAAGCTTGGAAATTATACTTAATTGTGCATAAGAACCATAATATGGGAGTTATCTTTAAGATAGCAAAAGTTTGCTTAGGGTTTACTAGACCCAGCAGGACTGTTTCACCTATAACTTGAGTTCTAAAACATAAATTTGAGTGATTCTAGTTGGGTTAGAAACTAGACTCATATACCTAGATTTAATATGAGAAGTAAAATCTTAAATCTATCTTTAAGCTTGACTAAATTTAGTTTGAAAACTGGACATACCTGCTGCTTTATCATTAGGAGCAGTCTATAGTATTTTATGAATATCTTGAGATCCAGAAGTGGAAATGGGATGGTTTTTAATGATTCAGTAACTAGAAACATATAGGAGAAACTTTGTAGAAGACCATATTGTCTGAAAAATGTCATTTATTAGGTCTAAAATAACATACAGGTTGAACCAAGTTTAGGATTTTTGGGATAAAGTGGTGCTCATGGTTAGAACTAATCGATTCCCACCATGTGCACCATCCAAAACTAATTCTGCACCTACCTCATGGCTTGAACAAATTAGTTCCTATTATAAGCCTCCCTTATTTCCTCTTACATTTGATTTTTAGGCCTAAATTGTCACCGAAACTTGTCGGAGCTTCACCAAATATTCCTAAAGCATTTTAAACATAAAAATAAAGGTAATATGTGATGTTAAATATGTGTTGAGCTTAATGCAATATTGAAATAAAGTTATAAAATAAACATTAATACTAGAAAACTATGAGTAGTTTTAGTATGTGAGTTAGCTCAAGCTATTATTAAGCCACATAACAACTTTATACTTGTCACCCATCACAACTGGAGTATAAGAACATAAAAGGAGGCATAAACATGTATGTTTGAAAGATGCATGCATGGACACACACACACACACACACACGCACATACACACACACACACACACATCTACACACACACACACATATATACACACACACACTAATAATGTTTCCATTAGTTGATGAACATGTATATGAATATTTATATTCTTAAGAATATGTATTGATGTTAAAAACTATACTACTATGATTATAAAAGATACTTATATATGTACGCATGTGTACTAAAACAACTAGATTATATGAAATTACAAATGAGGTCATACACATTTAAACATGCAAAGATATATATATATATATATATATATATATATATATATATATATATATATATATATATATATATATATATATATAAATGTGTAAAGGAATTAATTATGTCACTACTAGACTCTTATGCCAATATTATGAAAGTATAAATGATTTCATATGAGCTTGAACATGTGTTGATATGTGGATGTTCTAATGGAATGATGTATAGATAAATGAATGTTTATAGTCATAAAGAAATATGATCTCACGATCCATGATACATTGATATGCTTATATGTACACAATTTATTTGTAGGATCATTAAGTCTAATTATCAATTCTATACATGAATAAAAAGTGTAATAAGACTATAAATGTATATAGAAACATATGTACATGTATATGATTCTATAATCCTAGATATGTTTATGCAATCAAGTTAAAGACATATACAATGAGAAAGAGGAAAAAATTACAGAAAATTAAAGTAAAAAAGGTTACAATTGCCTGCATCTATGTCTAGGTTATGGATAGATAGGCATCCTTATAAGGGCATATTACAGCGGCCGCATGTTTGACCACGTTTGGGTCCATAGCCTTGACCCTATTTTGGTCCATAGTATTTATCCTACTTGGATCACTTGTCGACCCTATTTGGGTTTGCTTGACTGGTCCATAGTACAAATTTGACCCTATTTGGGTCCATAATTTGATACCTTCGAGTATTCTTATTGTACCTCCGAGTACCATAGTATCGCTTATATCCACACCTTTAGAAAAGGTGTAGACTTACTACAAGATACAATAAGAGTAATATGAAAATTAATTGGACAAGAATGATTTGATACACCATAACTCGATCTAAATATTATTTTTTTATGAATTCATATATAGTATATAGAACACCTGAAATTGAATAAAGTTATATTTTAAAACATGGAGTTTATAATATTCTGAGTAACACATGTCTGTAGTTGTAGTAGTAATCATTTGAGGTTTTCTACATTTAAGACTATAGGAGAATGATGAAAATAAATCATGAAAATGAATTGATATATGAATACTTAAGGATTACAAGATGTTTTAAGAACTATGTGGAGTAAATAAGTAATGAACTTAGTAATTGGTAGAGAAATTTTAATATAAGTAACTTATGTGACCAATGTTAGAGAAAAATTGTAAAAGCACTTAATTAGGTTGTTTATATGATATTACATACAAGACTATTAGCTTCAATAAGTGATTTATTCTAACGGCCATGCTACTTATATGCAGATTAAAATATATGTGATGGTAAAAAAAAACTAAGCAAAATACAGATGATTGTAAAATACTCGATGATGTTATAACTTACTTTGCCATTGTATATCTAATAGTATACTCATTTGTATGTGAGTTAGTGACAACTTCTGTGAGAGGTCGTCTTCATAATTTTTGTTCCCCACTAAGCTAGTAAGCTTAGCATGGGTGTTAATTCGTGTAGGTACATAAAGCTAGAACTCTTTTAGAGTGACAAGATTTGCAACAATAAGGCCAACACCAGAGATAGGAAGAGACAAAGTGTGGAGTTTGTGTTTTGTTTTTGTCTTTATAAATATCATGTTGTACTAATTGAAATGTAATGTAACTGAGTACTTTGTTTATATAGACTCTTTCACTGTATTGATGTATACACAAATATTGTAAACTAAAATGATAATTGTGCAAGTGGTTCATTATATGATTGATTATATGCAAGATAACACGTGTCGTGGTAGGAAATAAAAGAATTTAGGGTAGTCTTTACAACTTAGCCTCAAGCCATAATAATCAAATGCATGTATGTATCAAGTTCGCTTGAAGCCATTTAAATGAAATTCAAAGTTGAATCATGGCTTATTGAAATTCCCTATGCAAGTTCATACTTTATACAAGCAATAAGGCTCAAGCCATTTCCAAAATGCGCGAATAATGAACTGAATTAAAGCAAAATTGGCCTCAGGCTATCAGATTAGCATAACAAAGTATATAGTTGGCCACAGGCCCCTAAACTAAAATAAAATAAGTCATGATAGGGTTTAGGCCATCAAAAGTAAGAAATGTCGATAACATTCCCTAGTTAAACAAATCTAGGACATGAAAATAACATAATGGAAGAAAATAATTTAAAACAATTGACTCATATGAAAGAAAGGTTAATGTTCTTTAAGTCCATAAATTATTTGTAGGAGATTACTCTTCTTTCTTCTATCACTCAAGACTATGAGACATGGGCATGGTTAATTAAATACTTCTACCTTAATTTTGGCTCGACTGCATTTAATAAAGTTTTGAGCTGCAAGCATTTTGATTGTGTTGCTTCTTTTATAATCTTTTCTTTAAACTCCTTTATATAAGCTTGAGCTACATCATAATCCTTGGTGGCAGAATTGAGGTCAACTGCATAACTATTTAAAGATGTTGCCATTTCATTCAAATGATGAACCTCTTGGGCGAAAGTGGTTATCTAGTTGTTCAAGGTGACCAAGGTTATTCCATCTTGTTGATAGGAGTAAAAAATGAGATTGATTATCCGCTTCAAGTCTGTGAGCCTACTGAGAACATGTAGAAAAGTACTTGTACTTAACACAAAAATGGCAAAAAGAGCTATATTTCATTGATGACTAGTCAGAGAGAAAAGCTACAAGCTCAAAAATTTCTTTATAATCTTTTTAGCTACATCAATTGAATCTCTAAAAGGTTTACGAGTTGAGTCTATAGAGATAAGAGAGGTAGATATGAGAAATAAATAGTCCAAATCATAAAGAGGATTCGTAAAATTGGTCAAGGGAGCCAATTAAGAGTGCTTTATATTAGAATCTTGTTAAGTGCAAATAAGGCAATAAAAAGACTAAGTAATGTATATAATTAAATTCAATTTACTCTAAGAGGAGAAATCCACCTATTGGGTAGCTGGGGAGAGTGATGACTCTTTAAAAACATTATCTACCATTCATGACTCAGTAAAATATCAAGAACTGGTCGAACAAGTGTTGTGATCGAGCGAAAAGACACATCTTCCTTAGTATCCTCAAAGTTTTTAGGGCCATCTTTTTTCTCTACTATCTTTTCATCATTTAAAGAAATTTGAAGGCAAGTCAATGCATAAGGTGTGCCCATTGGACTTTTGGGTTACATGTATGAGGAGCACCTGGTAGGAGTCTTTATAGATTTGTTGTTTTTTTGGTTTGGATTGAGGAGCCATTTTTGGGGAATTTTTTCCTTCTTAGATGCATTAGCATAAAAGTCTAGTTTATAAACTCCTAAACTTCCATTAGACCCTTTCTCAAGAGATCCAACTTCAATATATTCTTAATTCAACTTTCTTAATTTTAATTATACTTTCTACCAATGCATAATCATCTCAATTCTTAGAACATAATCATGCATTGACTTAAGTAAATTTAAACAAAAACATGCATATCATTGATCAAACATAAAATTGATAGTTAACCATTTATTCAATACATCAATCATAAATTAGAGATAACCAAAGATAAATATTAGCTTAAGATCTAAGAAATAATACACTTGCATTGAATTAAAAGCTCAAACTAAAGTCATTACAAATAAAAGTATGAGGGTTAAAGTTTCCCTTAGCAAAAGTAAGGAAAACTACTCACTGTTCATCTTAAAAACCAAAGAAAAACTGAAATTAAAAGATACAATACACATAGAGCTTTACGCTTTTCTTGATGTCTTCTTAGAACATGCAAGTTCCAACCTCCAAACCCTAAGTTCTTGTCTCTTCATAATTAGGTCTAAAATTACAGTCAAAATTCATCTTACTAACTGATCTTTTTTAAAGTCTGGTGTTTTGTTGCTTAAATACTCCAATACTGGAAGAAACCAACTGCAATTAACCTTCCTAAACCAGAAGAAAATAGGAATCATGTTGTGTCTAAGACTACTTGCCTTGGTAGAGGGAAAATCCCCTCCATTGAGGGGATAAATTTTTGCCCTGTCCTTTTAGTTGCCTCGATAGAGGGAAATGTCCCTCCATCGAGGAGAATGGCCTTTTGTACTCACTATGACAAGCTCTCCTCAGTAGAGGAGAAAATTTCCTCTATTGAGGGACTTGTTTCTGTACCTCAACACGAAATTCTTCTTCCTCAAAGCACAAATTGCTGATTTTCCTCCTGTGGCCATGTAACTTTTCTTTTTCTTCAATTAAGTTCCTAAAAATACCTAATTTTACAATTAAGTCCATGATATTAGAAACTTAGAATTTAAACATAAAATTAAATAAATTAACACTAAAACATCATCTTAAACTCCAAAAACACACTAATAATATTGTTATAATTAACTATTATCAAATACCCCACACTTAGTCTTTGCTTGACCTCGAGCAAAATTGAACAAACTAACTTCTAAAAAATAATTAAACTTCAACCAAAAATTATGAACTTCAAAATCATGCTTAGCAATTAACAAGAGCACTTAATAGAACTCTAACCAAATTAGATTCAAACAAGAGTATATGAGCTAGTTTCCGTGTGTATATGCAAGATCAAAACATTTTAAGCATTTTCAAAATCAAAACACCAATGCAATTTCATAGTCAATCTCTAGAATTGATGAACATTTAAATATATAAGTGGTTTCACACTTGAAACTATAAAAACACCATAAGCCTCTCTTTTAGCATCGAAACCCGAATGTCATCTTTGCTAAACAACTCAAAATTGAATATAGAATCCTAGGTCTTTGTTTGGTTGCAACGTAGTTAAGGCAATGGTTAACAAAGAATAGACAAGGATAAGTAAAAAGAATAGCAACTTTGTCTTTTTGATTGAATAGATCAACATTTCTAAAATTCATCCCACTAACTCAAAAGCATACCACTTAACCAAACTTGCTTACTTAACCCCTTATACACAAAAGATGTTTTGAAATAAAATCATTGAAACTCCTACCAATTCATAATTTAATCAAATTCTGAAGTCACAAATCTTATACACTTGTAAATAGCCCACATTTAAAGTTTTGCCATAAACTACTAGCTTTATTTTAACAATTCTTTTTTTTTTTCATACACTTGTTAGCTTCATTATAGGTAACCAATGATAACATAGGTCCTTATAAGTTTATCTTTCATTAATTTCTTGACTTTGTCAATAACTCTTAACAATAGTATCCTAGGAACCCTCTTTACCACATTCTTCAAAATACCTAAAAAAGCTCAATATATCCCAATCCGAGAGTGGTCAATTCCTAGAAGGAAAGATAAAAGCTTTTTAGGCTATATGGTAAAAATGAGTGTAACAAAGAAAATCAATGTAATGTATGCCTTATTAGGATCAAAATGGCTAACAAAGGACAAAGATATATATATGGTAAGTGAACAGTCTTGATATGGTTCAACAAGAAGAAATTTGCCTAGATCACTTTTTAAGTTATTTGAGTTGTTTCTATGCTTTGAAGGGTGATGAGGAAGGTTTTAATGTCCTAAAATTCCTTGTTTAACTACCTCAATGCACTGGTTTTTCTTTTTATTTCAAAACTGGTCTTAGTATTCAAAAAGTGGAAACTAACAGATACAGTTCAAGTTGAATGCTAAACTAGCTAAAATTCCATTAAACAACTTACCTGCCTTAATGCTAAACAAAGATTTTAACCATTACACTTTCTAAGTTAAAGTTCAACATGTTTGATTTTTGAGATTAAACTAGGGCGAACTAAACATCGTGTAAGCTAAGTGAAATTCGAACTAAACTATATCATTAGTACAGACAAAAATAGAAAGCATCTTAAACACTACCATAAGGCTAACAAAATACAACATTAATATTACTACTAAAAACATCCTACAAAGTTACTACTATTAAAGTTACAATCAAAGCAACACATTAAAAACAAGAAAAGATAACAAAACACACAAAACAGAAAGCACAAACTAAAAACAGAGACTTTCATGAATAAAGGGAAGGTTTGAGATTGTCTACTTCCTGAATCCCTTAAGCAAAATTGAGCTTAGATAAGCTCTACCCCCTCTACAAAACCTTACTGTCCTTAGCAAAATGTAGCTTAAATCATTAGGGTGGTTATGGTGGAAACTGCTCCCAAAAGTGTGTTGTCAACTATTTAAAATTCTTCTTCAACTTATCGATGCTATCTTGCACATTTTCAATACACCCTTGTTGTTAAAGAGTATGCCCTAGAGCCCATGTAATTGGGATGTTTTTCATATGTATGAATTTATATTCTCAATAAAATGCATCATTCATTTATTAATGCTATGTTTAAATACATGAGTTTGTAAATCTTAAATTAATAAATGAAGTCCTAGATATTATAAACACAGTGCGAAGCAATCATGAAAGTGTTCATGATGTGAGATGTCTGTTGCATGAAAATGTGTTAATATCTAAATATCCCTAGTCATAGAATTAACAAGATAGTGCATTGTTAATTTGGACAGACTAGCAAATGTTATGCTTCTTGAATGGTTCAAGCAATGGTTCTCATAACTGTGATTATGAAAGATAATCAAAGCTAACATGTGGATGCTTGTTAGAAGAACAAGTTCATTGGAGACCTGCAAAGAGAATCCTCACATGGATATTAAATCTATGTTAGTGAGGAATCTCTTCATAGCAGTTGTACAAGTATCCTTAGACTTGAGATCACCAAAGTTATCTTAAGTAGCAAGTGGTATATTTTGACTCCATAACTAATTACTTCCAACTGGGAGTGAACATAGTTAGGTGATTAGGTATATCATGGCCTACTTGAAGATAGTTGAGTGATTGACAAAGGATTCACCATCCCAGATTTAATAAGGAAAGTTATCTTGCGTGATTCTATAATTGCCTTGTTCAGAGAATCTCTGGCCAAAGTTATATGCCAAGATGGATAAAGATCCATAGAGGGCATTTTGGGAACAATGGTTAAATTAATAGAACATACATAATTAGATTTATATGAGTTGACAGAAATCCATACTCAGAATCTAATTGAGATAAGAGTGGTGAAAGGAGTAATTGCATGGTAACTATTTCTATGGAAGGGTATAGTCAAACCACTCGACTTTTCTCACATTTGGGAAGTCATGATGCCTAGCTAGAGGCCAATCATGACTTGTATAATGATGTATGAAGAATATCAATAGGGATTGATAAAATGATTTAAAGGAGATTAAATCATGTAAGTTTTGAATAGAACTCACAATTACACATTATGCTGCTAACATGGACAGGAACCCAATAGGTCACACACATATAGAGAAAAAGGATAAAATGGTAAAATGACAAGGATAATAATATTTGATATTATTACGGGGATAGAGAAGTGAATAAGATAATAATTAATTAAAGAGTTTAATTAATTATGATCAAGTAAAATTGTTCGCGAAACTTTTGAGAAATGTTATGTAAAATTGGACCTAATTAAAATAACGTATTTCATAATTGATTATTATTGAACTATAAGTGTTATAGGGTTGATATAATAATTAATAGGTCCATTGAAGGAATTATAAAGGTCCAGAGAAATGAAGTTGGCACAGAAGCCCTCTAGAAGAAGGGCCACACTCCAACTCCAAACAGAAGGCCTTAGAGGCCTATTTCTTGGACGAAATTAAATTAAATATGTTACATAAGTGTTTTGGAGCCTACATATTTAATTTGGTTGGATTTGGAATTCATTTGGGTAATTAAATCCAAGTATATGTAAAAAGGGCCTAGTTTGTGGGTTTTGTGCATAGTCTTTTGTGAAAGGGCTTAAATTAGATTTAATTGAGCCCAAATAATTATAAATAATTTCAGAAGCCCAATTAATAATTCTCCAGCAATTTTAAAGGGCCCAATCCCATTATGAAGTTGGATTTTTAACCTAACTATAAAAATCCAAGTGATGTGGAAATTAGGGTTAAGTGAAAATTAAGAGAAATAGTTTTTTTCTCCTTCAAAAACCCTAGCTGCCACTTCCCTTTACTATATCAAGGGATTTTCGGCCAGCCCCTTGTTCTCTCCCAAGTTTTGGTTCATTCTATCATTCTCTAGTGTGGATTACTCATTGGAGGTGTTCGATTTTGGAAACTGTGGTTTGCGACAACCCGGTGCGAAGGAAAATCAACTGTACAGCAAAAATCAAAGGTGATTTTTCTTATTCTCATTAATATACATATTTTAAATTCATGGAAATATCAGATATATTGGTTAAAAATTTTAAATTCCGCTTTTGTATGAGATGTATGTAACCGATAAAATTCCAATATGGTATCAGAGCCTCGATTTTGCCATGAATATACAATTCTATATTTTTCTACGGAATAAGTTTTATTTTTGAGTTATTTATTTCATGAACTTTAAAATATTAGATTTTATTGTTCATGAATGAGAAATATTGATTTCTGGATATAAGTGTGAATATATATAACGGAAACAAAAACAGTTCTTTTGAGAAAAGGATTTTATGTTTTGCGTGAAGAGCTTTTAATTTTAGGGGCTGTTCTAAATTAATTTTTTATAGATCCATTATAAGATCATTTATATGATAATTTATGTGTTTAATATGTGATATTAAGCCATAGGATCAAACGAAATTAAAATCGAACAAGTTTTGCATGAAAACTAGTTTAGTCGAAAAGTTTGATAAATTGGTGTTTTTCGTGTGTTCTTGATATGTTCTTGGTGTGTTCTTGTTTAGAACAATTTTTAATCTTCTAAATCTGATATTTTTGATATATTAAATTGTTTTTAATTAATTGTATTAATTAAAATGGGCCTTAAATTAATTTGATTAATTTTAATTCATTAAAACCACTTAATGGGCTTAATTATGTTTACGGACTTGGTTTAATTTAGTGAATGACTTGGTGGGCCCAAGGAGCTGATTTAAATTAAATATTATAAATAATAATTAAGTTTATTAATGGGTTTCAAGGGATGAAGTAGGCTTGGCTCATTCCAAAAGGCCCAAATGGTCCAATAGACACAAAACTAGTTTGTGTGTGAACACATTTAGGGTTTTATTTGGTAGGTTTCGGCCTACCCTTTATCTTAAGCCCAAAATTGATTCTTTTAATTATTTAATATGATTAATTAATTAAATAATCAATTAATAATTAATTGGATTGATTATTAAGGCAAGAACACATGCATGCAAAAAGGTTTCCTAAAATAAAAGTTTCCAAAATGGAAAAAGCTTCTTAATTTGATCACATTATTAAAATAACTCATAAGTATGTTTGAAGAGTTGAAAAAAAGTTAGTAATCCATTACTTTATGCATTAGAAATGCATATAAGGGTGTATGATTGGCATGATGGATAGTTATGGACAAGGCCTAATGTGATTGAGCATTATGCATGTTTTGGCCCAATGAGGACTTTCATGTCCCGGCCACTTGGTTTTGGTTTGTATTTCTTTTCAAATTGTAATATGTAATTAGATTACTTAGATTATAATTAGAAATAGAGATGGAGACCACTATCAAGGAGTAAGATGGGCCGGATGGAGATCCAACAAGCTTAAAGATAATGTAATTATTTTTCTTATTTGAATCATGCATACTACCTAGGTGTGACCTTTTGATTTCCCTCTTGGCTTGGGGAAATCAATGTAGTAAAGTCCATAACTATACCATACTTGTATGCTTATATTTATGTGATAGATATAGGATGCATACTAATGTATGCCAACCATGTATGATGAGACTTAATTAACTAAAACCCTCAAACAAATACTAAGGTATATAAGCCTTCCATTAATTTGAGGAGAACCAGAGTTCTTTATAGTGTGGGTTGTTGACCACAGTCAAGCTCACATTATATCGAATATGTTCAAATCTAATTAAATGGGTCATCTTAGCTAGCCCATTAGCTTGTTGACCACACTCAAGGCTAATGGTTCTAGAGGCAAGATTAGGGAATGCATATACGATAGGCATGCATCAAGAGTTGATAACCTAATGGTCCAATAGTTTTGTAGAGAAACAATTGGTATAGAGATACCTACCTTTCAAGGGTATGGAGTTTGGCTTGTTGACCACAGTCAAGGTCAAATTACATACCAAGGATTGGATATTGGCCCACTAGATAAACCATCGGGTTTTCTCGAATTATATAGTGAGGGCTATTAATTCGTAATAAAATAGTGGGAGTAAATGGATTAATTAAAGACCTTATTAATGCATACATATATATGAACATACTCTCATAAGTTTTCTTTTTCACATTTAGGTCATCATCATGAGCACATCAAACATTAATATACGATCAATCTTGGATAACAAGCTGGTTGTCAGCAACTATTCTGACTGGATTAGGCAAGTGAGAATTGTTCTCAGAGCTAAAAAGATCCATTATGTCTTGGATAAAGATCCATGACCACTTCCATCAGATGATGCCATTGATGAGATCAAAGGTACTTATTGAAAATACATGGAGGATAGTGAAGCGACAGCATGTGTGATGTTGGGTGCTATGTCCTCGAAGCTTCAGAAGCAACATGAGATAATGGATACTAGAACCATCATTTTGCATCTTGAGGAGCTTTATTCTTCTCAAGCTAGAACTGAGCAATATGAAATTGCTTGAGCTCTATTTAGCTGTAAAATGGTGGAAGGCACTTCAGCTGCTACTCATGCATTGGGATGTATGGCTATATTGAGCATTTGAGTAGACTTGGCTATGTTATGGATAATGATCTATACATAGATTTAATCTTGTACTCATTGGATCCAAGTTATGCACCTTTTGTGCTTAACTTCAACATGAACAAGATCCAAGTAACCATTCCTGAGTTAATCAACATGCTCAAGACAGCTGATGGATCCTTCAAGAAGGATCCAAAAAGTGTCATGGTTGTCACTTCTGCTAAAGGCAAGAAGCAGAAGAAGAAGAAGACAACCAAGGCACAGCCAAAGAATGGTGGTATCTCTAAGAAGAAGGTTTCCAAGAAAGAGAATCCCAAAGGAACTTGCTTCCATTGTGGAAAGGATGGTCATTGGAAGTGTAACTGCAAGGCCTATCTAGATTCTCTCAAGGAGAAGAAGCAAGCTGATGCTTCTACTTCAGGTATTCATATGATTGAAATTAATACTTATTCTATTGCTTCAAAACAATTTTGGGTATTAGATACCGGATATGGATCTCTGGATTAGTACTGGAATTAAATAATTGTTATTATATTCCAACTTTATCTAAGAGTATTATTTCTTTCAGTTGTTTATTGAACGATTATGACATTTCTTTAAAGGACAAGTGTTGTTACATTTTTAAGAACAATATGTTTTATGTAAAAGCTATAATTGAGAATGGTATATTTGTTCTTGATTTAATTAAAGAAGTGCATAATGTGGATACCAAGAGAATGAAACATGATAGTCTAAATACCTCATATTTATGGCATTGTCGTTTAGGCCATATAAATGAGAAATGCATGACAAAATTACACAAGTCAGGTGATTTGGGATCATTTGATTATGAATCATTTGATACATATGAATCTTGTTTAATGGGAAAAATGACAAAAGCTCCCTTTATTGGTAAAGGAGAACAAGCTAAAATGGTTTTGGACTTAATACATTCAGATGTATTTGGTCTAATGACTACACATGCCAGAGGAGGTTACTCCTACTTCATTACTTTCATAGATGATTATTCCAGGTTTGGCTACATCTATCTAATGAAATATAAATCAGAAGCATTTGAAAAGTTCCAAGAATTCAGAAATGAAGTAGAGAAACAACTTGGCAAGAGTATTAAAACACTTAGATCAGATCGAGGTGGAGAATACTTAAGACAAGAGTTTTAGGATTATCTTAGAGATAATGGGATTTTATCTCAATGGACTCCACCATATACACCAAAACACAATGGTGTATCTGAAAGGAGAAATCGAACACTATTAGATATGGTTCAATCAATAATAAGCCGAGCAGACTTGCCAAAGTCCTTTTGGGGATATGCACTAGAAGCTGTTGTTTATGTGTTAAACAGAGTTTCTAGTAAATCGGTTGATATTACTCCATATGAGATGTGGAATAACAAGAAACCCACGCTTTCTCATATGAAAGTATGGGGTTGTCCTGCTTATGTAAAGAGGACAATGTCAGACAAACTAAATGTTAAGTCTGACAAATGTTTATTTGTGGGATATCCAAAAGAAAATTTGGATATTATTTCTATCATCGCTTAGAACAAAAGGTATTTGTTTCAAGGCATGCTGTCTTCTTGGAAAGAGAATTTCTCCTACGAGAGGACAGTAGGAGTAAAATTGAACTTGGTGAAGTTCAAGACCCATAAATAGAAGTAGATCAACCGACTGAACCCGAAATCAAATTTCATAATGATGAGATTGCAGTTGAACCTGATTATACACAAAATCCTAGAAGATCTACTAGGATGGATTCTATCCCTGTGAGATATGGATTTCACATTGATTCGGATAGAGGCATAACTGTAGTAGAGGACAATGAGCCTACAAGCTATCAAGAAGTTTTGAATAGTTCAGAACGTGATTTATGGCTTAAGGCTATACAGTCTGAAATGGACTCCATGTATGAGAACAAAGTATGGACTTTGACTCAACCACCTGAAGGGATAAAACCCATAGGGTGCAAATGGGTCTTCAAAAAGAAGACCGACATGGAAGGTAATATAGTTAACTATAAAGCTTGCTTAGTAGCAAAGGGCTATCGTCAAAAAGAAGGTATCGACTATGCTGAAACCTTTTCTCCTGTAGCGATGCTTAAGTCTATAAGAATACTTTTAGCCATTGCAGCTCATTATGATTATAAGATTTGGCAAATGGATGTGAAGACTGCTTTCCTAAATGGAAATCTGACTGAGGATGTGTATATGACACAACCAGAAGGGTTCACATTAGGAAATGGCGAAAAGGTATGCAAGCTTTAAAGATCCATTTATGGATTGAAGCAAGCCTCTAGGAGCTGGAACATACGATTCAATGAGACAATCAAAGAGTTTGGTTTCTCACAGAATGAAGATGAACCTTGTGTGTATAAAAGGGTCAATGGGAGTGTAATTGTTTTCCTAGTTCTATATATGGATGACATATTGATCATGGGAAATGACATTTCTCTTCTCCAATCTGTTAAAATATGGTTATCCAAGCAATTCTCAATGAAAGACCTTGGAGAAGCATCTTATATTCTGGGAATAAGGATCTATAGAGATAGATCCAATAGGTTGCAAGGTCTTTCTCAAAGTACATATATAGATAAAGTATTGAAGAGGTTCAATATACACTACAAGAAAAATCCTGATTCCTGACAGAAACTTACCGATGGAAAATTTTTCGTCGCTAATTATCGACGGAAAAATATTTTTCGTAGGGAAAATTTTAGGAAAAAATATTTATTACGACGAAATAACAAATCCATCGTAAATAATGGAGGGAAATTTTCCCACCAATTTTTTCGACGGAATTTAGCGATGGAATTGAAAAAACCATCGTTAAATTGGTGCTAATATTAAGCGGCTAAAATTATACACAAAAGTTACCAACGAAAAAAATATTCCATCTGTAATTTCCCTACGAAATCGCTATTTCGTAGGTAAATTCCCTACTAAAATTGAATTTCGTCGGTAAATTAGCGCCAATATTACACGGTTAAAATTGTACACAAAATTTATCGACAGAATAAATATTCCTTCGGTAATTTCCCTACGGAATAAATATTTCGTCGATAATTTCCCTACATAATCGCCATTCCGTAGGTAAGTTCCCTACGAAAATTGAATTTCGTAGGGAAATTACCGAAGAAATGTTTATTCCATCAGTAAATTAGCACCAATATTACGTGGTTAAAATTGTGCACAAAATTTACCGACGAAATTAATATTCCGTCAGTAAATTCCCTACGAAATCGCCATTCTGTAGGTAAATTCCCTACGAAAATTGAATTCCATAGGGAAATTAGCAACGAAATGTTTATTCCATCAATAAATTACCTACGGAATTCAATTTTCGTAGGTAATTTTGCTACATAAATAATTAAGAAAAAATTAAGAATACTTAATTTTTTATCACTCTATTAATTCTATTTAACTATTTTATTAAAAAATCCCCAATTTTTATAAACAGTTAAATATTTTTGTATAAATGTATGAGAATTTTTAAATAGATACGAATGATGCTATGTACAATAGTTGGATGTATTTCAAAGTCATTAATGAATAAGTATATTAAAGTTGACCAATCAAAGTTTATATCTTAGTTATTTTTTACTGAAAATGCAATAGAGAATTTCTATCCAACTCAACTATAGAAAAATTAACTTCTTTGTTAGAATACTTTTATAATTTGTTATTAAGGATCGGAAAACATTCGTGAATAAATGAATTAATTAGTTAATTAACAATAACATGTATAATTGATACCTATAAATATTTCACCACCACTTGTAAGCTAATCTATTCTGTACTTTTAATCCTTACAGTTGATAAGAAATAATCTCTAAAATAATATGTTTACAATTCGACTTGTCAATTGAGTCGAGTAAATTACCTACGAAAAATTGTTTTGTAGGTAAATTATCCATTGAATTGAAATTCCGTAGGCAAACCTTTCCTATATAAAAAAATTGCTCCACTTCTTTTTTTTTCTAAATTAAAAATTTAAATGGACATAAATAATTAAGAATACTTAACATTCTTATTTTCCATTTCAAATTGAAAAACATTAAAAAAATAAAAAGGTAAAGAAAAATCAAATGCACCTTTACTTTTATCAAATTTTACAATGAATAAATGCCGTAAAATTTTAAAATTTTACAACCACGAAACATGATATTTTCTCAAATTAATTGAATCGAAAGAAATTAAAATAATTCATAATTTATGGCATAAAATAAAGTTATACAAATTAAAAGTACGAGTAGAACTTTTTATGCGAATATAAAATACGGTAATGGAGAGATACCCTGGTTAAAAAAATGGTAATGGAGATAAAGGTGGGACTAGAAAGAAATATATGAAAAAATATTGATATGAGAAAATTTTAAAATTTAAAAAGCTATTTTAGGAATTTTGAGAGAAAAAAAATTGTAGTGTGTATATATATATATATATATATATAAGTTCATTTTCCAAAGTAGTACCGACATAAATACAGAAGGGTTTTTCGCATGCACTTCTATTTAGGGCTTTGGCTCTAAAGAGCGAAGGGAAAAGGCATACTCAGATTCAACCCTCAAGCTATCAACCATGGTGGACGATGACTACAATGATATGGACATGAGGTTATCTCCCTCTTTCTTTGTCTTATTCAGCACACACATAAAGACACTCGATCTTAACAGATACGGGCTTAGGGTTTCTGTTCTAAATTTGTTCTCTTTTTCTGAAAGTTTGTGAGGCATGACTATTCATGTGTCTTGGGTGTGTGGAAGAAGGTGTGTGCATGTTGAATATCTTCTGGCTTATGTAGGTAGATGAGCTAGAGGCAAAACCCTGTTCTCCTTGTGCATCATATTTGACCAAGGTGCACCTTTTATTCAGTTATTTTGTAACCTCGTACTTGTTGTGGAGCCATACTTTCCTTTAAGCTTCATCTTGTATTGCTCACATTATGGGTAGCAAAGTAGATGGGGGTAAAGATGAGAGTCGAACATAGTTGTTCATATTCATATTAAATTTATTTATACTCAATTATAGAACTAGTACTATTGATTTTTTGGTCTTCCTTTTATTCTGCAAAGAAGTCTTCCGATGTTTGGGCACTTAAATGTTGTAGCTGACATTTCTTGCCTTGTTCTGCCAATAAAATGCATTTTGCTATATCATGATAACAGAGGATTGCTGTAACAATTTTGAACCTTTTTTATAGTTGCATGATATTGCTTTTATCTTAATTTGGTTTTTTGCTGGAAGAAACAAGAATTGAGAAATGCTATATGACACTGCAGGTTGCTGCTGTTCCTGAGGATATTGGAACTGCTAGTGCCCTCCGGGCCATTGCACACCATTTGACTACAAAGGATATTTTGGTTAGCAATTAAATTTTATATGTGTTTTCAGTTTGGGGTCAACAAATTTTCATTTACATGCATTCATGGCTTAAATTTCTTCAGTTTGTGAGTGGTGATCTTATTTCTGATGTTCCTCATGGTGCTGTTATTGCTGCACATAGACGGCATGATGCTGTAGTGACTGCAATGCTTTGCTCTGCTCCTATTGGTGGATCTGCTGATTCGGGGTCCACTGCTGGAAAAGACAAAGAAAAGAAACCAAGAAAATACAACATCATTGGGCTGGATCCCATGAAATAGTTTTGTGGATAATTGCATCCACTGTGGAAATTAAGGAGGTGAAAAAGTGCTTAGTGTGTAATTGTTTTTTTCCTTTTGCAAGATTTATTTATGATGGTTTGCCAAAAGCTAACTGAAAGACTCTGATTCCTTGTCTGAATTATAAGAATAATGTCTTAATTGATTTTTTTTTTCATCAGCAAGTGCAAAGTAGATTATTTCATTAATTTATTTATTCTTTTATATTATTATTATTTAGTTTGGAATTGCTTGCTCCAACATCTTGGCTTAACGCTGGAATAAATGCTATTTACATCTCCAAATCACTTAAAATTTATCAAATGTCTGATACAGGATCACGCAGGGCATATATTTGGCATTGATTCCACACCAATGATAGAAAAGTTGGAGCAGTACAATCTCATTCTAGAGGTAGTTTCTTTTTTGTTCAAATTGAAGTTGCATTATGTGTTCATCTTGCATTTTGCTTCTGTCAATTTTGGGATAGCATATTCCAATTCACATAACATAGTATGGCTGCTTGTAAATTGCTATAAGACTTTGTGATTTCCGTACAACAAGAAGTTATATACGCCCTTTTAGAGTGGGAAGAAGATGTGTGCTAGCTCCATCCAATAGGTACAATACTTATTATTTATAGACTGGGTTCACATTTCATGCATGTTACAAGGAATACTTATCTAGTTAATTACCTGCCAGCTTGATTTTGCAGTGACAGTGTCAGCTTTACTTGGTGTCTCCTTTCCTTTTGGAAGGTGCCGTGTAAGCATCCTTAAGTTTTAAGTTTCTCTATCAGTATCTTCATGTGATGTTATTTCAATCTGCACAATGCTTTTGGAATGGATTGACAAAATCAGATTTGCTATTTTATTTTTTTGCTTTGTTCTTTCATAATGCTACCTTAAGCAATTGGCATTGGAAGAATGCTATTGCAAAACAATAATTAGGGTTTTTTGGTGCTCTTAGTTTGATTTGTAGTCCTGTTCATTTGAATATCTTGTTTGTTAGAGGTGAAATATGCACAGTAATTGTTGGAAGCATTCTGCTTGTATTAGTATTTTTTCGCTGTTTCTAAAATCAAAAGATCCCCTATTCTTGGGTCATATATCTGTCATTTTGCCTTTTTGGAAAGAACTTTTATTCCAATTCTACTGGGATTCACCCATTCCTGCTTGTTGTTGCAATGGTAATTCCATGATCAACATTTTTTTCCTTCTTCTTTTCAGCATTGGACAAGTTAATCCTAAGCTATATGCTTTAGGTGCTGGTACATGGAATTTTGAGGGCATTAGGCAGAGGAGATGCAAAGATAATTCAAATTTGGAAGAATGGATACAGAATTATGCTAATGTACTTTGCATCAATTCTTGGCAGGTATTATTTGCTTTACTGGTTCTGAAGTTTAAAGTATATGTTTGAGTACCTTATGTGCAATTGCTGTATTTGAATAATTATAAAGTTAATTTTCCGGTTCTCCACAATACTTTACTGGTTTTTGTTTTTCTTTATTTGTTAATTGCTTGAACCTTGGATTACTTTTCAATGTCACATATAATATTTTTGCATAATTTTCCTTTGAAATTAATGATTATAGATGATTAGGAATGCAACTTCTTGTGCGGTATGATACATGGATGACAAAATAAGTTTGACTTTCCTCTACTCAATGGAATGCATGTGTTCTCATGAATTTGTTGATTTTTGCAGTGTAAGTGATTTTCACCTTGCCTAAAGGTTGGCACATTTTGTATGCCCGAAGTGTTTCAAAATACTAACTGAGCTGTAAATCTATTATGATGATATATGATCAGTAAAAGTCATTTGTTTTATCGTGCTTGTACGAATTTTCTGTCACTTTTCATGGCAATCATTATTCTTTAATTTCCTTTGCTCTGTATTCAATAAACTTTGATTGCCCAAGTGAGTTGAGTGTTACCCTTCCAGAAACTCGTCATACTTGGATTCATATTTGGATCCAGCTTTCATGTCATTAATTAAGGATCCAGATCAGAGGCGCAAGGAGCAATGGGAAAAAAATTGCTCAAGCCCAGGATGGATGGAATTGTGCTAAATTGCTAGGTTTTGGAGATCTTGGTGGTCCTTTACTGTCTGTCGCTGAAGAGTACTCTCTCCACTCTAGTTACCTCGCCAAAGCAAATTCTCTCAACCTTTCTAAAATTGCAGAGATGAAAATTGTGTAAGCACATCTTCCTTGTTTATTTATTTATTTTGAAAATCACTAATTGACTATCTCTGCTTCTACGCATAATTTAATTTTGCTGAGGCTGCTTGTTTACCTTAATCAATAGGTGCTTGGAGCTTGTACAATTTCCTGCCTTTTTTTAACTGTTTATTTGTATGATTATATTATTTTTCCTTTTTGTTGGTCGCTTCATTACCCTTTTGTGAATGCCTGATAACCACACCCAATAATAATATTAATAATGAATAAAAGCTTTGTCATTTCATTTTTCAATCATAACCTAGTCTTTTAATTTATGGAATTGTTAAGGATTGGTAGAAATTTTGTCCAATTAATAGTAAGATAAAACTGATATGGATGCATATAAACCTAATTCAGTTGCATCTATTGTCAAAAAACATACACCCTCTGTCCCAAAATAGTACTTTCATTTTTATTCTATTTGCTATTTATATCCTACTCTTATTTAATTTCTCAATGATTAACAAATTTACATTTAATTTTTTAAACCATTTTCAAGTAAACTTAAAATAACATGGTGTTTTGGTATGGATAGATGATTAGGAATGCAACATCTGATGTCACATATAATACTTCACTGCTTTGGATGTTTGAAATTTTTTTTACTATCATTCTTGAGAAATTAGATGAACATGATCAATAGATAGTAACCCAAATAACCAAGGGATTATTGTGAAAAATAAGCATTGCTACTTTTACCTTGATTGAATAGTAAAGCAATGACATTTTGATTCTTTGATTTGAGTATATTTTAATTTGGGCTGATAATTATATATATTCGCCTGTAAGTACATAGATAATAGTTGCTATGCATTTGATATTTAATTTTTACACACGGCATGAGAATCTTTGAGGCATTAATTTTGAGATGGAAGAATATCTTTTTCTGATTCTTAGATATCTTTAACTAGTAAAGGGTATAGCACAATACTTTACATTTGCAATTGAACTATCCATGTTGTTATCTTTTGATCATTTTATATTTTTTTTGGCCTTCCCAATAGCTATGCAAGAAATTTAATAGATAGGTCAAAACTGAAGATTGTAAACCATTGCCCCCTCTAATTATTAAATAGTTGTAAAAATATATAATATTTTTAGTGATGGATAATTTCTTCGCAAATTTTTTTAGCAGAATGCAAATTTACCGATGGAAATATATTTACCGTCGTTATATTTGCCTAGGAAATTTATCATTCCGTCGAAAATTTGCCTACGAAATAATTATTTCCGTCGGTAAAATTGCCGACCAAAAATATAATTCCGTCGGTACTTTTAACGACGGAAACCAATTCTGTCGGTAAATATAGCAAATGACGACAGTTTTTGGTCTGCATTTCCCAACGGAATTAGCGACGGTGAATAATTTCCGTCGGTAATTTTACCGATGAAAAAAATTTCATCGGGAAAGGTGCCTACAATCGAATCTCCTTCGCCATTTTCCGTCGCTAAATTCCATCAGTAATTTGGTTTTCCTACGAAAATTCACTCAATTTCGTCAGAAAAATGAATTTTTCTTGTAGTGATGGATCTCGCTAAGAAAGGATTTATATCCATGGTGCATGGGAAACACCTTTCTAAGTCTATGTGTCTGCAGATACTAGAGGATAGAGAGAGCATGATTAGAATACCATATGTATCTACAATTGGTTCTATCATGTATGCTATGTTATGTACACGTCCAGATGTAGCATTTGCTTTGAGTGTCACAAGCAGATTCCAATCCAATTTTAGAGAGGAACACTGGATAGCTGTCAAGAATATCCTTAAGTACTTAAGAAGGACTAATGATATATTATTGGTATATGGAGAGGGTAGTTTGGAAGTAAATGGGTATACAGATGCTTGCTTCCAATCTGACAAAGATGATTGTAAATCACAGTCTGGTTATGTGTTCATAATGAGAGGAGGAGCAGTTAGTTGGAAGAGTTCCAAACAAGAAACAACTGCAGATTCCACGACAGAAGCTGAGTACATTGTTGCTTCGGAAGCAGCCAAAAAAGCAGTCTGGATCAAAAAGTTCATAACTGAACTAGGAGTGGTGCCTAGCATTGTTGATCTGATTCCTTTATATTGTGACAACAATGGAGCCATTGCACAAGCAAAGGAACCACAATCTCATCAGCGATCCAAGCATGTTCTCAGATGCTACCATCTTATGAGGAAAATAGTAGCTAGAAATGATGTGAAAATAAAAAGGGTTCCCACAGTTGATAATGTGACGGATCCCCTCACTAAAGAACTTTCCCAGATTAAGCATGATCACCATATAAATAGCATGGATCTAAGACATATGAGTGATTGGCTCTAGTGCAAGTGGGAGATTGTTAGAGAGTATGCCCTAGAGCCCATGTAATAGGGATATTTTTCATATGTATGAATTTATATTCTCAATAAAATGCATTATTCATTTATTAATTCTATGTTTAAATACATGAGTTTGTAAATATTAAATTAATAAATAAAGTCCTAGATATTATAAACACAGTGCGAAGGCAATCATGAAAGTGTTCATGATGTGAGATGTCTGTTGCATGCAAATGTGTTAATATCTAAATATCCCTAGTCATAGAATTAACAAGATAGGACATTGTTAATTCATACAGACTAGCACATGTTATACTTCTTGAATGGTTCAAGTAGTGGTTCTGATAATTGTGATTATGGAAGATAATCAAAGATAACATGTGGATGCTTGTTAGAAGAACAAGTTCATTGGAGACCTACAAAGAGAATCCTCACATGGATATTAAATTTATGTCAGTGAGGAATCTCTTCATAGTGGTTGTGCAATTATCCTTAGACTTGAGATCACCAAAGTTATCTTAAATAGCAAGTGGTATATTTTGACTCCATAACTGATTACTTCCAACTGGGAGAGAACATAATTAGGAGATTGGGTATATCATGACCTACTTGAAGATAGTTGAGTGATTGACAAAGGATTCACAATCCCAGATTTAATAAGGAAAGTTATCTCACATGATTCTATAATTGCCTTGTTCAGAGAATCTCTGGCCAGAGTAATGTGCCAAGATGGATAGAGATCCATGGAGGGCATTTTGGGAACAATGGTTAAATTAATAGAACATACATAATTAGATTTATATGAGTTGACAGAAATCCATACTCAGAATCTAATTGATATAAGAGTGGTGAAAGGAGTAATTGCACGGTAACTGTTTTTATGGAAGGGTATAGTCAAACCACTTGACTTTCCTGACATTTGGGTAGTCATGATGCCTAGCTAGAGGCCAATCATGACTTGTATAATGATGTATCAAGAATATCAATAGGGATTGATAAAATGATTTAAAGGAGTTTAAATTATGTGAGTTTTGAATAGAACTCACAACTACACATTATACTGCCAACATGGACAGGAACCCAATAGGTCACACACATATAGAGAAAAAGGATAAAATGGTAAAATGACAAGGATAATAATATTTGATATTATTATGGGGATAGAGAAGTGAATAAGATAATAATTAATTAAAGAGTTTAATTAATTATGATCAAGTAAAATTATTCGCAAAACTTTTGAGAAATGTTCTGTAAAATTGGACCTAATTGAAATAATGTATTTCATAATTG
Organism: Excoecaria agallocha; assembly: GCA_037975025.1. NCBI lineage: Eukaryota > Viridiplantae > Streptophyta > Magnoliopsida > Malpighiales > Euphorbiaceae > Excoecaria > Excoecaria agallocha. The sequence continues at coordinate 793,285 of JBBPFJ010000021.1, read as the reverse complement.
ATTATTATTAATTTATAAGTATTATAGGGTTGATATAATAATTAATAGATCCATTGGAGGAAATATAAAGGGCCAGAGAAATGAAGTTGGCACAGAAGCCCTCCAGAAGAAGGGCCACATGCCAACTCCAAACAAAAGGCCTTAGAGGCCTATATCTTGGACCAAATTAAATTAAATATGTTACATAAGTGTTGTGGAGCCTACACATTTAATTTGGTTGAATTTGGAATTCATTTGGGTAATTAAATCCAAGTATATGTACAAAGGGCGTAGTTTGTGGGTTTTGTGCATAGTCTTTTGTGAAAGGGCTTAAATTGGATTTAATTGAGCCCAAATAATTATAAATAATTCCAGAATCCCAAGTAATAATTTTTCAGAAATTTTAAAGTGCCCAATCCCATTATGAAGTTGGATTTTTAACCTAACTATAAAAATCTAAGTGATGTGGAAATTAGGGTTAAGTGAACAATTAAGAGAAATAGTTTTTCTCTCCAAAAACCCTAGCCGCCATTTCCCTTTGCTAGCTCAAGGGATTTTCGGCAAGCCCCTTGTTCTCTTCCAATTGTTGGTTCATTCTATCATTCTCTAGTATGGATTACTCATTGGAGGTGTTTGATTTTGGACGCTGTGGTTTGCGACAACCCGGTGCGAAGGAAAATCAACTGTATAACAAAAATCAAAGGTGATTTTTCTTATTCTCATTAATATGCATATTGTAAATTCATGACAAGATCAGATATATTGGTTAAAAATTTTAAATTTTTCTTATGTATGAGATGCATGTAACCGATAAAATTACAACAGTTGTTGCATATCCAACCTAGTATTCACTTGGTTTATAAAGGCCACCATTTGTGGGGAAGGCTCTACTGCAGTTATGTGTGCCTCTTCATCTTTATCTCGATTTTGGCCAACTATAAGTATTCATCTCTATCCATCTAATGTTAGTGCAGCTTATCCCCCAACACCCTTAATTTCTTCACCATTGTAAAATCCATAAACTAGGGTTCACTAAGGGAATCCTTCATATCTAAGTGGTTTACCGCTTTTTTCCATGATTGTGGCTATCCATCCTAAGGAAATTTGCTTGATTACATTAGGCTTCTGCTGCAAGTCCTCAATCTTATGCCATAAATGAAATGCTCTATTCAATTTGATGCCTTCAACCATACACCGTAATATAAGGCACTCACCTGCATTTACTGCACCTGAGCCACCAAGACAATTATAGAAGTTGGTTGATAAGAACCGATGGAGAATTTGCAATGCATGACTACATAAAGCATGAGGCTTTGTTCGGCTAGAGTGGTATGGAATTTGGTCAACAAGATCTCAGATTACTTCCCAGTTCTGGCTCAACATGAAATTGGGCAAATCTCGTATACCGTCCATTGAAAATCCCAAGTGCTTAAAAAAGTCAGGAAAAAACATGGTGTAAGTTTTCCGACTTAGTTTGAAATGGACAGTGGCACAGTCATGCTTGTCTTCAAAGTGACAACTAAAAGAATAGAGAAAATCCCTTGTAAGTGGAGGATACACTTCAAGCATCTTCCTGATAAGGGCACCTTAACCAATATTGCGAACCAATGTCTTAATTTTAGTCCAAAGATCACCAGCTACTATGTCAAGAAAGAGACTATTCAAATATATTGGATTCACATAAGTGGTCGTCTTGAAATACTCATAAAATGTGACATGATCCTCATCCATGTAAGGTGGGATATGTAATCCTAACGAACTTGAAGAACTAATAGTCCTTGTCAATTTGGAAGCTATTGCACAATTCAAATTGGCACCAGTAAGTATCTAAGATTAGAAGAGCAACATATCCACCCACAAGAAATAACTCAAATGTAACAAAATCTCAATATTATCCATGGCATTGTTTCAAGTGGCTAAAAATCACATATCAAGTGTGGAAGGTAAACAACATCATATAAGATTTATTTAAGATGCTTGAGATATAAAAAAGTGATACACAATACATGACTTTAGTCATTAAGGCATTTTATCGAACATGTTATATGCACAAATGAACTAAGCAATTTTAAGAGCAAGCTCAACCCAGAAGCAAGCCAAAAAGTGAAAGCAAGCATTAATTTCAAACCATAAGTAAGCTAGATGTAAATGGAGTTCCAGTGAAACAAGGATTGAACTCAATTTGAACTCTAATCAAATCCATATTTAAGAACAATAACCCAAATCCAATACAAATCAAGTAACGAATACATGTGAATTAAGGAATTAAACTAAGCAAAGTGCACTTACTTGCTTGATTGGAGAGGAGAAATGAAGAATGAATTAAACTTGAACACAATTGCCTCGATGGAGGGAGATGGTGTCTTGGGTGAGGGAGTGTACAAATTGGGCAAAAATAAAGTGAAGAAGAGAGAGGGCTTGGTGGAGGGGCTTTTATAAGGTTAGGTGTCTCGGTGGAGGGAGAATTCCCTCTATCGAGGTGGCTAAGCCTAAGAACCAAAGGGTCCCCCGATGGGGGGAATTCTCCCTTTACGGAGGAGATCCTTACTAGACTCCATGGAGAAACAAAGTAAACCAAGAAAAATGCACATGAAGGCTGCTTTAGTGGAGGGAATTTTTCCTCTACTGAGAAGACTCTCTTGGGAACACCAAAAGTCAAAACACAAACTTGAATTTTTCATACATTTTTAGGCCAAAATTCCTACATTAAGCTTTATCTCCTTTTGTTTTACCTTAATCCTACTTTTAAGTACTTCCAAATTACTAATCAATTCCACACAAAATTTTTGAACAAATAAGCACAAGTCATTCTAAATATTCTCATCCTCCTATACCTAACCAAATCTTAATCAACATCAAGAATGGACTATATGAAAACATAAATACCTATTAAATTGCATTTCAAAACCACTACTAACTTAGAATATGAATGAATCTTCCTTTAATTCATGAAACACAAAACATATGCAAATGCTAAAAATAGACCATAATAAAGAGAACACACTAAAGAAAATACAAGAAAACAGACACAAGGTTAGAAATATAGCTCTGAATTTATGAAGTCTGCAGCCTAACTTTGAAAACCGCCTTACTTATCATGGAAGATCAAGGTTACCTCAGCAACCTCCAAATGAGCAACATGATAAGGTTTCAATCGATGGCCATTAACCATGTATTCTTAACCATCCTTTGGATTCTTGATGGTGACCACTCCGAATGCATTGCTTAAAACCACTTGATATGGTCCAAGCCATGTAGACTTCAACTTACCTGGGAATAACCTCAATCTACTGTTATAGAGCAAGACCAACATCCTGGGGGCAAATTCCTTCGGATTTAGCTTCTTTTCATGCCAACGCTTTGTTTTCTCCTTGTATAAGGCAACATTATCAGATGACCAATGTCAAAACTCTTCAAGTTAAGTGAGTTACAAACATCTCTTAGCACCTGCACTTCTCAGATCAAAATTAAGTAATTTTTTAGCCCAATATGCCTTAAGCTCTAGCTCGATCGGTAAATGATACGCTTTCTTAAAAACCAACCTAAATGAAGACATGCCTATATTTGTTTTAAATTCAGTTATATAGGCCCAAAGAGCCTCATCTAACCTTTGAGACCAATCTTTTTTTAGCATTATTCACTGTTTTCTCTAAGATTGATTTCAACTTCTTATTTGACACTTCTACTTGCCCATTTTCTTAGGGATGATATGGGGTTGTAATTTTATACCTAATGCCAAATTTCCTAAGTAATGCTTTGAATTGATGGTTGACAAAATGCTTGCCCCCACTGCTAATAATGGCCCTTAGTGCCTAGAACCTAGTAAAAATATTCCTTCTAAGGAATTTAAGCACAACTTGAGCATCAAATATCCTAGTAGTTATTGCTTCTACCCACTTACTCATATAATCTACAACAACTAGGAGGTACTCGAACCCAAATGAGTTCGAAAATGGCCCCATAAAGTCAATACCTCAAACATCAAAAATTTCAACTTCTAACACACTATTCATAGGCATCTCATCCCTTTTTGATATATTTCCTACCCGTTGACACCTATCACAAGAATCAACAAATGACTTAACATTAGTAAAAATAGAAGGCTAATAGAAACCTGACTGTAGAATTTTTGCTACTGTGCAATTTGGTCCATGGTGTCCTCCAATCTCTCCTTTGTGACACTGTCTCATAATGTCCACTTGCTCCTCCTTCAAAATGCATCTCCAGAGCACTTGATCGAGACATAGCTTCAATAAGTTGGGTCATCCCATAGGTAATGCCTTGCATATGCCTTTAATTTCTTCTTCTGTTGTCAAGTGAAATCTTTAGAAAGGTAACCTCCTGCAAGAAAATTGGCAATGTCAGCAAACCAAGGGGTCGATATTTGACAATAATACACAATACAAATATGCTTATCAAGAAATAAATTAAAACTTTTCCCTTTTTTCATATGTGCATGATCAAATCTTGATAGATGGTCAACTATAAATTTTTTGCTCCCTTTTTGTTTTTGATCTCCACATCAAATTCTTACAATAGTTAAACCCATCTAATGAGCCTCAGTTTGGAGTCCTTAGTAAAGAGATGTCAAAGAGCCGTATAATCCGACCATACTGTAACTTTGGAACTAAGGAGATATGGCTTAAATATTTCAAATGAGAATACTATTGTTAATAACTCCTTCTCCGTAGTGGTGTAATTGACTTATGCACTGGTGAGTGTGTGACTGGCATAGTATATGGTATGAAACACTCTCTCCTTCTGTTGGCCCAAAACTACTTCCATTGCATAGTCACTAGCATCACGCATAATTTTAAATGATAAACTCCAATTCGGTGATGCTATTATCTGTGCTATTATTAACTTTTGCTTCAACAAGTTAAAAGCTTACAAACACTTAGCATCAAAGTTAAATGCAACATCTTTAAGCAGTAAATTGGAAAGTGGCTTAGGATTTTAGAAAAATTCTTAATGAATCGATGATAAAAACCGGCATGACCAAAAAAACTTCTAATACCTTTAACACTTGTAAGGGGAGGTAATTTATCAATAAAATCTACTTTTGCCCTACCTACTTCAATTCATCTCTCAGATATTTTATGCCTTAGAACTATACCTTCCCTCACCATGAAATGACATTTTTCCCAATTGAGAATAAGGTTAGTTTCTTCATACCTTTTCAAAACCAATGCAAGGTTAGATAAATATGTCTCAAAATCACAACCATATAAAGTAAAATCATCCATGAAAGCCTCCATTAAATTTTCAATGAATTCATAAAAAAATGGTCATCATACACCTTTTAAAAGTGGTAGGGGCATTACAAAGGCCAAAAGGCATTCTCCTATATGCAAATGTGCCATAAGGGCATGTAAAATTGGTTTTCTCTTGGTCTTTTGGGGATATAGAATACCCATATAAAAAGCAGTAAAATCTATTACCCGCCAACCTTTCTAACATTTGGTCAATAAAGGGCAAAGGAAAATAATCCTTCCTAGTGGCATTGTTCAACCTTCTATAATATATACACACTTTCTAACCCGTCACCGTGCGTGTAGGGATAAGTTCATTTTTTTTCATTAGTTACTATAATTATACCCCTCTTTTTAGGCATACATTGCACTAGACTAACCCAACTACTATATAAAATAGGATAGATAATACTTACATCGAGCAATTTAAGTACCTCTTTTTTTCACTACTTCTTGTATTGTTGGGTTGAGTCGCCTTTGGGATTGTACCACTGGCTTAAAATCACTCTCTCCATAGGGATCCAATGCATACAAAAACTAGGACTAATTCCCTTTAAATCAGATGTCTCCCAACCAATAGCTCTTTTATGCTTCTTTAATACTTATATGAGTATCTCCTCCTCCAAACTTGTCAAAAGTGAGGAAATAATTACTGGTTCTGCACTTTATTTTAAAAACACATATTTTAAATGTGAAGAGACACTATAAAAATTGATTTTATAAATAGAATTTACCGATATATTCAATTTTTGTCATTAAATAGACATATTATCGATAGATTAGTGACCGATTTCTAAATATGTTGGTAAAAAGTGAGAGATGTAAGACAACAACACTTTTAGTGACGATTTGATATTCCATCGGAGAACCATCAGTGAAATTCGCGAGAATTATGTGCGCCAATTTTTACCGACATATTATTGATGAAATATTCATCGCTAAATAAACTTACCAATTTAGTTATATTAGTGACAAAATTTCTGTCCGTAATATAAGTAACAGTTTTATGTTTTAATGTTTTAGCGATAGAATTTTGATGGCTTTTCTAACCCATCAGTAAATGAAGCCATGAGTTTTTTTCCTTTCTTTTAGCAATGGTTATATAAGGTGATAGCGTTATAAATTGTTATGATAGATGTTTTTATCGGTAAATCCATTGGTATTACTTTTATTATTAAAAATAAATGTTTAAAATTAATCAATTTATTTAATAATATAATAGTTTAAAAAACATAAATAACTCTAACCATTTGTAGAAACTAACCCTAGGCGAGATAATTTTTCTCTCACCCACCACACCCCTCTCTTTTCCATCTCGATGGCAGCGACTTTACCCCGTAGCCTTCCACCCCTACCACAACCACCAAAGTAACACCATCGATCTCCCTTTCCCTTATTTAGCCTCGCTTTCATTCTGTCTCTATCTTTTTCCCTTACTTGGTATATCTCTCTCTCGCACTTCATGCTCACCTATATGTATTTCTACCTAATTTTGTGGGTTTAAGCTGTGGGTATGCTTGAGTTAATAAAAAATAGAGTTAAGCCAAAGGATTACTGTAGTGTGTTTTGTAGCCTATGATGTTAGCGATTTGTGAGGAGTTCAAATATATATTGGCTTTCATTTGAATCATAAAATAAATATACATTGGCTTTCATTTTCTGGGGGTGTAATTTCTAGAGTATAGTTATTGTTCTCATATATTGTCTTTTATATGTTAATTTCAGATCTAGATGTTGGGTTTAGAGAAAAATGAAAGCAATGTTGCCTCAAAAGCAAGCAGAAGAAAGCAATTATCTCAAACTTTAGTGTGACAAAAGACAATCAACAAATGTTCACTCAACTCCATTTCTTCCGATTTGGATCCTTTATTTCTTTAGTAAGACCTAAAAAAGCAACATCCACCACACCTTTGCATTGCTAAACATGGACAACAAAAATGTTGTCGTCTACGACAATGGCACTTAGGTATGCTCATTCTTCACTCAACTTCATTATTTTCAATCTGGATCTTTTAATTACTTCAAATTAATGACTGATTTTTATATATGTTTGTTAGATTTAATTTGATTCTTAAAATCAATTTCTGATTAGGGTGTGGTTATCTTCTTAATTATTTCTACTAGCTCTATCCTTTTTTCTAGTGCAAATTTGTCTTGATATCTAGCTTAGCTAAGATAATATCATTATGCTTCATTTGCTCTCGTGTATATGTTATAAGTGATTCTGTGGTCTTTGACTTTTACAAGTTCTCTTACTCTGTATTGCTCAACTAGGGTTGCTTTGATGTTCTTTATGGGAGTTGTTGCTGCTCTTTGTCTCTTGTGTGTGAGTTTTAAGCATTAATTTAATTTTTCCTGCAAAATAAGGAAAATTTGGCATTTGATCTGAATTTCAAGCATTTATATCTATCTGTGGGTGTGTGTGGTGATTTTTCAGTGCTTTTGAATGAAATCTTGCCATTTAGAATTGTGTTCGGGAGAATAAAAGACACCAGGCACCAAGTTTGAGTCTGTAACCATCATCAATTTTTTTCTGTTAAAAAGTTAATTATGAGATTGTGAGTTCAAATAAGATCAAAGCCTTATGAACTAAAAGTTATTGATGTGTTGCCTAATAATGGTATCTTTAAGGTGGCTTTGTGCTCAATGGTGGATATTGTACGAGATTTCCCTTTTATAGTGTTTTCTCCAGCCTTTGTAACTTGATTTCTTAAGTGCAATATGTCAATTGTGGATTTGCTGGAGAAAATTTCCCCACCTTTGTATTCCCTTTTGTGGCTTATTAATGCCACACTAAACACCAAATAAAAATTAAAATGTGTATGATCTTAAATAAGTCAAGGCGAACATAATTATAATAGAAAGAAAAATATATTTTTGTTGTTTGTCCAGCAAATATTTTACGTTGTATTTTTTTAAATCATTTTACGTATTTCTTTTATATTGTTGATAAGTAGATAAAACAGACTACTGAATTTGAAAAATTTCATTTACGTTTCTTAAATTTCAATTAATTAAGATTTATCTAGCATTTGGTTAGAAGATTGGAAGAGTGTTAGATAAATATGTTGTTCTACACTTAAAGAATGAAGAATGATTATCTGTTTTGAATTTGTTTTAATTAAAATCAAAAAATTGTTGTTGTAGATATGAGCAAGTACAGTTCAGATGTTAACTTTTTTTTTTGAAGCCATCTTCATTCACATGCTTGACTTTTAGGTAGATAATAGAATTTATTGAGTGTGTTCCATAAAATAAATCCAGTTTTAAATTTAATTCCTTTTTTATTTATATTTAGAGGATATTTCTTTGTTGATGAATAGGTGATTCCAAGGAAAGCTTCTATATCAGTCCTCTATAAAGAAGTGATTTCAATCAATGGCCTCTACAAGGTATTATTTTCATACTTTTTCTAAAGGCCTATCATTAATAGATATAGCAATGGTTCTAAGAAGTTATTTCCTAAATTCTTAGAAGTTATTAACAAAAAAGTTATTTCCTAAATTCTTAGAGGTTATTAATTAGCATTGCTTACTCCCTTTCTCATTACCTATCAATATGGTGCATTAATTAGTTGAGTAAATATATATATGCAGATGACTGCTAATTACTTCAAACAACACGAGTGCTGATCTTAACTACTTGTTGAAACGAGCCTGTTTGTCATTCTAAAACTTAAGAAGCTTGGTTATAGTGCTTCCAGTGAATTAAAATGAAGTGGCTTAACAAAAAAACTTTATTCTAAAATAATGGATGAGGCAAGAGTGTTGTGAAATTTGTTTGCTTTAACTGTTGCCTTATGATCATCATATTTTATCCTTTTGTGCTTCAAAATCTTTTCCATCAATTGTTATAGTTTTTACATCTTCTTTCTTCATTGAGCTTTATTTGACTGTTCATCGAGCTACATCTTAAGATTATGGTTAGATACCTTGCTAAAAGGATGATGTTGGACAACTTATGATTTTTACTATGAATGTGAAATGGAATTAAAGTAAGTGTTTTATCTAGTTTCTGTTCTAATTTTGATTCCATTATTTTCTTATTCTTTGGAATTGATTGGATTTGAGAGTTTGGGAAAGAATACCAGTTTTGGAACTTAATCAATTTCTTAAATGGAAAGGAATGGATTTGAAAATAGAGTTTTGAGCTATTTGTGCTCTTGAATGTATTGGTTGCCTTCAATTTTTTTTGGATGCTTTTCTATGTTGTTTTCTAACCTTGAGTTCAGAGTTTTTGATATTTGTTTATGAAGCTCTAGGCATCATTTATGTCTTTGCCTAATCATGGTTTGCATAGGTTGTTTTGTTGAACTATTTATAAGGAAATCAAATGGATTATAAAAAAGATCATGATTAAATTAACTGAGCGCCCATATACATGTGAACCCATATTTTTGAAAATCAAAATATTTGAATAATGAATAATTTGATTTTCTAGATTTATGAGTCTCAGTTCATACTAACAACAACAAACAAAAATATATTAGTCTTATATATATTAAACTTAATGATAAGTTATTTATTTTTTTATAAAAGATAGATTATTTAGTTATCATATAAAAACCCAATTTTTTTAAACCTGCAATTGATTATAAGCTCTACATATATATTGTTCACAAAATAAATTTAAATTTTGGATTTAAAAAAAAAATATCTTTTTCAGTATATAAAAATGGGCATTTTTATATGTTCTTTTATAAAAGATTTAAGTGGATCTCAGAATATGACATAAATTAAAATTTATCTATACAATTAAGTACTTATTGTTTATTGGCTGATTAAACTAAAATGATAAGAAATAGATCACCAGCCTCTTAAGAACAAACAGTACTGTTATATATATTATATGAAATAAGACTGAGATTATAATTAATAATTCAATGCATTTTTTAAAAGCTTGATGTCATAAAATCCAAAATTTCTATCATCATCTTCTTCTATTTAAAAATTTGTAGTAATCAGACCTAGTTTATGTAAAAGATTCGAGCCTGTTTAGAAACCAAGACTTCCCTTTTGCTTAATTAGGATCATTTTTATAATCCATTTGCCTAATCTTGGTTTTCATAGGTTGCTCAATATCAGTTTATGATTGGTTAAAAATGTGTTGTTTTTGTTTCTATTTTTGTTCTATTGGCTGGAGCTGCACTCTTGTTAATTGTTAGTTGCAATAGTATTTGGTTTGGTTAGGATTTAAACTATCCAGTTGCTTTATTCTTATGTTTGTCTTGACACACTTAATAATTTTAAATGAAGTAATAATTTATACTCAACTTTTCTTGACTTTATATTTGTCTTGTGGTCATAGTTTGCTTGACAGGTCATGAATGTTTTAATCTGTCCATGAGTTTCAGATTTCAAGTTATGGAACTCCCAACTTAACTCTTACATCTGTTGTTCAGGATTGATGTTGCTTTATATTAGTTGAATTCTATGCTTATTTATTTGTTATTTTTCTTTCCTTCAGGAAGTTAATGTCGGTGTTTTTTATTATTTAATAGCAACTGATAACAAGTTAGGGTTGTCATGATTATATTGCACTTAAATTGTACTTTTCCATTTCATTCACATTTTCCTTTTACTTGGCAAGGGATATTCTTCATATTATAATTTATTACATTATAGAACTTACATATGCACACATACATTTATTTCTTTTCTCTAGTTTCTCAATCATGTGCCTTTATTACATAGCTCAAAATTACAAGGTTTCTTTGTTTCTTCATATTTCTTCTTTATATTCAGTGTGCTTTACATTTAAAATTACAATTAGCTTTTAATATTTGAGTTACTTGGATGGAACAAATTAGTTATTAGATATAAATCTAAAGAATAGATCAACCTTATGTATATTCATGTGCAACTGGAATTCTATAGCAAAATCAGTTTTTACTAAACTTTTTGGCATTGTTACTTTTGTAATTAATGCTTAGAGTTATTGGGATATTTTGATCCTGTAATTTGTTTTGTTTTACTTGAGACATTTTTATTATGGCTATTTGATTTTATCAATAACGAATCTTATGTTCACTATTGAAGTGTTATTGACTATTCTATATGTTATGTCATAGGTTGCCATCAAGTCTCATACTGAGCCTACATGTGATGTTTTGCATTTGATTACCGTTCTGGTTTCATATCTTGGACTCAAGGTCGATGAACATGGTGGTTGCATACTTGGAATAGGTTCAATAATTTGAAATTTTCATTGTCTTTCAAGATGTTGAATTCCATGTTTCGCATATGGATAGATCTTATATTTTTGGTATTGTGATTTACACAATACTTATGCAAATAGAATTTTAGATAATTTTTTGTATAATAATAAAAAACATTCTACACAATATATACTTGCATTAATACACAATATATACTTGCATTGATATTACTTGAACTATATATATTAATTTTGAATTATAATATATATCTTCAATTTAAATTTTAGACTTTTTGTATTAAATTTATTGTGTTTAATTTGGGATTTTTTGCAAAAAAATTATAAAAAAATTAAATAGAAAAATATGTTACTGACAAATTACTGATGAAAAATCCATCGCTAATATTTTAATAAATTTAAAATTAATAGTAAATATTTTTATCTAAAAAATTACTGATGAAACAAATATGTCGCTGTTTATGCTAAAATAAATTAAAATTTTATTCATTAAATTTACCGACAGTTTATCGACACAATATTCGGTCTGTAGGAGGTCAATGCGATGAAACATTCGATAAATTTTTAATAAAATTACTGACGGAATGTTTTTATAATTCCATCAATAAAATCCACCAGTAATGTTTACTAACGGAATTTTCTATCAGTAAATTGATACCAATGAGCATTTTACCGACGGATGCACTCCATCGATAAAACATTAAAAAATTGTCAATAAGGGCATTTTCTAAAGGTAAAAAGCCAAATTTCGTCAGTAAAAATCTATCAATAACATCAATTTTTTTTTGTAGTGAGAGAGTTTTAAGTTTAGAAATATTTTCTCCCTTAAGAGGGGACAATTCTTCCTTTGTTTTTTCCTCATTGTGCTCTTTCTCTAGCTCCTTTAAAAGCTCTTCCTTTTTCTCTCCTACTTGCTCCTTACTCTTTGGGTGCATTAGACAACCTTGAAGCTCATCTTTCAATAGAATTTTTTCTTGCTTCTTATCAACACACTCTTGAATGTTATTTATGAAACAAACGGACTCTTCAAAATCATAAGAAGGATGCTGCATCACCTTATTGCTATTAAACACCATTTCCTCCTCATTGAACCTCAATCATAAGAAAGATGTTGTGTCACCATTTACCTATGCACATCAATCAAAGCTTTCATCATGTTGAAGAATAGCCTTCCTACTATCAATGGAACTTTTCTATCTTTTTTCATATCCATCACCATAAAGTCAACTGGAAACATAAAATTCCCAACTTTCACCAATAAATCCTCAATGATGCCCTTCGACCTCTTCTGGACCTATTTGCTAATTGTAGTATCATTAAGGTCTCTTTAATGTCTCCTAGATTCAATTTCTTGCAAATAAAATAAGGCATCAAATTTATACTAGCACCTAAATCATATAAAAGTCTGTCTAACAAAATTTCCTCTTAATTCACATGGTAGTGTAAAGCTCCCTAGATCCTCTAATTTTTTAGGAATTTTGTTCATCAAAATAGCACTACAATTTTCAAATAATTGCACTATACCTACAGCCTCTAGCTTTTTCTTGTTAGAATATAGTTCTTTCATGAATTTTGCATACTTAGGCATGTGTAATAAAGCTTCAACAAATGGTAAATTTACATGCAACTTTTTAAATATGTCTAAAGATCAAGCTAATTGTTCATTATGCTTTTCTTTCCTAGCTAAAGATAGGTAAGGTAACTTAACATTAGAAACAATCTTTTGCTTACCTTTACCTTTTTCCACAACAGTAGGCAACTCATAATTAATTTTGGGTTCAAAAATACTTACCTCCGTTGTTGGTTCCACCGGTTGTGAAGAGTTCATACCTTTTTCTATCTCTTTTACCTCTTAGCCACTTCTCAAAGTGATTGCTTTAGCTTCCTCCTTTGGATTACGATCGACATTAGATGGGAATGTTCCATAAGTCCTATTGGAGAGAGAATTTATAAGTTGCCCAACTTGAGTTTCTAAGTTTTTGATGGAGGCATCTTGATTTCTCATCCAAACATCTTGAGATTTCCATCTAGCATCTTGACTAGCCATAAATTTGGATTTAGTTGTCATAAAGCTAGCAAACATTTCCTGTAAGTTTGGTTTCCTATCTTGTGAGGGCTAAGGCTTTAGTTAAAATCCTGATGGTTGGTAGGATTAAGCTTGGTAGGTGGATGGGTACTATGCTGGGACTTGTGCTTGATATGGTGGTTGAGTGTTAGCGTGAGGGGTTGTATTTTGATGGAAGGGGGCCCTAGGTTGAGCATTTGATATGGAAGCATGATTTTCATCTCTTCAGGAAAAGTTAGGCTGATTTCTCCATCCTAGGTTATAAGTGTTGCTATAAGGGTTTATAACATTAACATCCTCCACCACTGCACCTATACCCTCTCTAATCTTATTTTTAGTTATCACTTGTGCTCCCCTATAAGTATCACATCTTTGAGACAAAGCTAACACATTCTTTACCTTTAAGACACTCGACTCCTTTAGTAACTCCATGTGAGCCCTAAGCATTGCAACTTTATCCATACTATGCACTTCTTGCTTCTTTTGTATGGTCCTTGTGTTTGCCCATTGAGCTTCATTTGTGGTCATTTCATCAAGTAGTAGGAAAGCTTCCTCTGGCATCTTTTCATAAAACTTCCATCCGAATCTGTATCTAGGAGAGACCTGGTTGCTTGATTCACACCTGCATAAAAAATAGACATTAGTTGGTGCATAGCAATTTCATGGTGTGGACAACTTTTTAACAGTATTCTAAATCTCTCCCAAGCCTCATGAAATGGTTCCTAATAAAACTATTGGAAATTGTAAATATTATTTCTAATGGTGGCTATTTTAGTTGGTGGAAAGAATTGGACTAGGAACTTTTTTTGCATTTGCTCCCATGATCTAATGGACTTTTTTAGCAGCATTTACAACCAATCTCTTGCATTACCAATGAGAGTAAAAGGAAACAACTTAAGCCTAATAACATCCATTGACACATTTAGAACTTACACCGTATCACTTATATCCAATAAAATGTCCAAGTCTTGAGCTAGATCTTCAATCTCCTAAAAATGGGTTCTTCTGGACCATAGTGATAGTAGCAGGTTTTAGCTCAAAATGATGATTCTGAGGTAGCATAATAGTTTTGTGCTCCTTATTTCACCTAGAAGTGGCATAGTCCCTTATTGTTCTTAGTCTCATCCCATTCCCTTGGGCCTGATTTTGCTCAACTTTCCCTCTGAGTAAAGGTTGATCTTTGAGGGAAGGGTCATTATGTGGTGGATCTAGTGGATTCATGTTAGTTTGTTGTGGTCTCCTAATCCTGTTGAATGTCCTCTTAATTTTAGGGTTAATAGGTAAGATTGGGGCATCTCTTACCATAAAAAATTGACACATGCAAAGGATAAAAAATGAATAAATGAATAAAAAATAAAAAAAGAAGAATAGCACACGAAATTCACTTTAAAATCTAAAATAAATGCCAATCTCCGGCAATGACACTAAAAACTTGGCCGATATCTAGTAAGTGTATCAAATCAGTTAAGTAATATAGGAAAATAAGATTAAGATCCTGAAATATCATACCTTAAGGGTTTTATAAATTGTATATTCTAGATTTTAGAGTGAGTGATGTGTGAAATAATTCCCAAATTTTAGAGTTGTGATAAATTAACTAAGTGGAAACAATAACTAAACAAAGAAAAATAATGAAATTAAAATAATAAACTAAAAATAGAACAAGATTGTAAAATGTGGTAAAATTCAATATTAAAGACACTTCTGCTAAAGGAACTATCCACCTTAAATTTTATTGTAATGACTCAATTAATGTAACACAAGTAATTATGGAAAACCAATATAAATTTAGATATCTTATTTAGAATATCATTCTAGGTACTATATCCTTGTACTAAGAACAATTCAATAATTAGGATAAAAGTTTGGTTTATAAACTCCTAAACTTCCATTAGACCCTTTCTCAAGAGATCCAACTTCAATCTATTCTTAATTTAACTTTCATAGATTTAATTATACTCTCTACCAATACATAATCATCTCAATTCTCAAAACATACTCATGCATTGGCTTAAGTAAATTTAACAAAAAAACATGCATATCATTAATCAAACATCAAATTGACAATTAACCATTTATTCAATACATCAATCATCAATTAGAGATAACCAAAGATAAATATCAGCTCAAGAACTAATAAATAATACACTTGTATTGAATTAAAAGTTCAAATCTAAAGTCATTACAAATAGAAGAATGAGGGTTCAAGTTTCCCTCAACAAAAGTAAAGAAAATTACTCACTGTTCATCTTAAAAACCAAAGAACAACTAAAATTAAAAATAAATACACATAGAGCTTTAAGCTTCCCTTGATGTTTTCTCAAAACATGCAAGTTCTAGCCTCCAAACCCTAAGTTCTTGTCTCATCACAACTAGATCTAAAATTGTAGTAAAAATTCATCTTGCTAACTGCTTCTTTTTAAATTTTGGTCTTTTGTTTCTTAAATACTCCAATACTGGAAGAAACCAGCTACAATTAACCTTCCTAAACCAGAAGAAAATAAGAATCATTTCGTGTTTGGGATTGCTTTCCTCGATAGAGGGAAAATCCCCTTCATCGAGGAGATAAATTTTTGCCTTGTCCTCTTAGTTGCCTCGGTAGAGGGAAAAGTCCCTCCAATGAGGAGAATGGCCTTCTGTTCTCACTATGACAAGCACTTCTCGGTAGACTAGAAAATCTCCTTCAACAAAGGACTTGTTTTTGTACCTCAACACAAAATTCTTCTTATTCAAAACACAAATTGCTGATTTTCCTCCTTTGGCTATATAACTTTTCTTTTTCTTTAATTAAGTACCTAAAAACACCTAATTTTACAATTAAGTGCATAATATTAGAAAATTAGAATTTAAACACAATATTAAATAAATTAACACCAAAACATCATCTTAAACACCTAAAAACACACTAATAATATGATTATAATTCACAATTATTAGTGCTGCAGCTAGGCATTGCACCTGGTATTGTGGCGATTGCGATGGCAGTTGCCGTCTTTGATGTTATTAGTGTCACTGAGTTGTTATGAATGGTTGGAGGTAACATCTTTTTATCATTGTTTCTCTCTTTGTCAATAGTAGAATGGTTTCCTTTGTGGAAATTGGTTGCCGTGCTGGTAGTCCAAGCTAGAATTCCAATATTTAGGTTTTTAGGAGTTGTAAATTGGTTTTTTAGTAAAAAAAAATTGAAGAAGAATCAAGGATTTCAAGGCTTTGATTTTTGATTTTCTTCAAACTAAAGATTTGTGATTCTAACAGGGTTTTTAATTTTCTTTTCCTTAAAGTATATGCACACTCTATTCCTTTTTTTTTCTCAAAACTTATAGTCTTGAAGAGAGAGGAGGAATCACTCTTGAGCATAGAGAAAATTCTTGGAGAAGAAAAAACTAATTCTTCTCTCTCTAAGAATAAAAATTCGAATAATTCCTTTGATCCAAAGACATCATACGTACAAAAATCACTTAGTTTTCTGAAACACGAAGATCACAATCGGAGTAGATATCTGGGCTTTAAGAAATTTAGAGTTAGAATATCCCCTATGGGTAATATTCCAGGCTCCTCACCTATATTTTTTCTCTTTGAAATTAGTCATGCATGATCATGTTTGATTTCTGTTAAAGGCAATGTATTTGCGTGCTATGATTCATTGATTTACATGTTTAAATTGAGTGATATATAAGCTTGGATCAATATTCATGATAATGGCATGATCAAACTATGATTTCCACCATTGTTGTATATTTTCAAGCTTTATTTTTGTTTTGTTATTCTGGATTATAACGAGATTTGGTGTAGTTAATGCATGATTTAAGGTTATAATCTTAGTTTGGCATGCTTTAGGCCTTAATATTTTAGTGTTTATTGCTTGGTTATAATTTTATGTGTTTTTGAATGATAGCTTCCTGTTCTATTCTTCAAGTGATAGATGGGAAAAGCTCTTACAGATAGCCATCTATAAACGCGACAGGGGGGATGTCATAGGATTTCCTTCTTGTCTCGTCCCTTCTTCAGCTATGGTCATTCATCACTCATTCAACAGCGTTTGTGGCTAATTTTTAGGCCTATTTTAATGTGTTTTATACATGTTTTGTTATCCATATTATTTCTTTGGCCCCTAAAATGTTAATTTGTTATTTTGTATATATTTTAATTCTGTATGTGTGCTTAATTGAGTGAAATCTTTCTGTATGTTTTTTATTTGGATTTTTCTAACAATGCTAATTTTTTAGTTTTTTGTGGTTTTATGTGACTATTTAATCTCTTATGCTTTTGGGAGACCTTGTGAGGAGTTATACATTGGGAGTTGTGCCTTCGGTTGGTGGATGACCTCACCTACCCTTTTGGTTATTTCATGCATTTATTTCATTTATTTATTATTTAGTTTATTATTATTTTTCTTGTTTAATATTTTGATTATTTTTATATGTATTTTATTTTGGGGATTGAATAGCTAGTAAAAAAGGGCTTTTGTGCATGTTTAAAAGGAAAAGGCACTTAAAAGAATTTTTTATAAATTAATTTGAGTTTTTTCCTCGAAACTTGGACCAATGTCCAATATTTTTTCATCCAAAAACCAAACAAAAGAAATAGAGTTTTTTTTCGTAAACATGCCTGAGGGAACCAATGTTCCTCAATCCAAATGAATGCCCTAATTTATGTATGATACTTATTTTTGCTTCTTTCTTTGGACGATTTGCTCATCTAATAACTTAAGTAGGAATTTATTTTATTTATTTCTTTCTTTACTTGCTTAAGATGTTTCATTCAATTTTATCGCTCTGCATCGTGTGAGACAAGAAAGTGTATTAATGTTTAAAACTCAATTATAAACACATAACCAAGGTGCCTAATAAGAGTGATGTCTCAAACACCAATCTTTATCTGGGCATTAGAAAGGTCAAGAATCATTTCCCAATATTATGTTAGGTGGCGACTCTATGACGCCTGTCTCTTTTAATCCCATTAGTAGATGCCTTCATGGGTTGACTACCAACAATGATTTGGGCTTGATCCCTTTTTATTATGAAGTAGCCAATTTATGAGTTATAGTGAGGCTTTTTTGGTCTCAAACCCTAAATGCAGGCCTCCAAGAGCGAACCCAAAATCAAGCGAGGATCCGATGCTTGTTATAGTGGTGACTTTATGACACTTTCCTCTTTTAACCCAATTAGTAGATGCCTTTATTGGTTGACTACCAACAATGATTTGGGCTTGATCCCTTTTTGTTCTGAAGTAGACAATTTATGAGTTATAGTGAGCCTCTTTTGGTCTTGAACCCTAAAAACGGGCCTCCAAGAGCGAGCCCAGAATTGAACGAGGATCCGACTTTTGTTATAGTGGCGACTCCATTGGGGACTAAGGAGACCTTACTCCTAAAAGTATTTTGGTTAAGTTATTTATAATTGGATTTTATTACTAATTAATCTTGTCTCCTTTCTAAATTGCATTTCTTGCACACATCTTAGAGTCTTAAAATTAAGTTAGGTGTCCCTTTTTAGCCCGGTGCTATTTTAAAGCATGCCCTACATTCACTCAATATAGGGAGGTGCCAAGGAGATCTCCTAGCCCAAGTCTAGTACTAATTGGTATATAAAATGGTGACCCATCGGTTGTTATGCTTGTGATGAGCTGAACCTATTGGTAGGGACCATTCTTGGGTAGCCCTAAAGTTTCATCACCCTTGGCTTAAGTCCATGTAATGACTATAGCAATTTCCTTTAGGTTGTATAACCACAATAATGTTTGCCTGCTATGTGGATCTTTATGTATTGACTAAACTCAAACAAATTAAGAGGGTACTAGTTAAAGGCTACCATGCCTTGGCAAGCCCAACCTAATCTATATGAGTTAGTCAAAATACATTATGGTCAAAACCCATATGCTTGCGCTTTCAATTAGAGAGGTTATGCTTTTGATTTTTTATCATGCATTATGCGTGTCCATTGGGTACCTTATTGATCTATAGGCTAAGCTCACTTAGGAAAGAGACTGCACAATCTCTTGTGCAGGAGTAATAAGGTTAGAAGGTTATTGTTGTGCTTGCATGTGATTGTGATTAATGTTTAACAAAAGCATTCATTGCATTCATGTATCATGTATATACCATGCTCATACATCCTTCATCATGCACCACTCTTAATATTTGATTTTTATAGCCATTATAGATTTATCTAGGTGTTCTAGAGGGTCAAACAGTTGCCTTATCCATAGACAAACGTTCAAGTTGCCCATGCCAAGCTCAAGTTTAAAATTAGGTGTAGAGGTCAGTTCAGAGTTAAGTGTAAGCAGTCAAGGAGCAAGCTTAGATATAGAAGACATATAGTTAAATGAAACTAGGAGAGTTATTGATGAGGCTGGGAGGTTACAATCTTTAAGAGAAAGGTTAGCTATGTTTGTTTCTTGGACCTCAATAATAAGGGATGAGTTAGATAGGAGGTTGGATAGGCATCTCTAAGAATTTGAGGAGAGAATGCTAGCTATAGTTGGTGAATTAGTAGCTTCTGTGACACCAAATACTAGAGCTCTGCCTATAACACCTACTTGTGAGACAGTAGAGCCAATCCACCTTGGGGACACTATCATAGTAGATGTTATTATATCTTGAGATCTGCTAAGGAGAGAGAGGAGACATGACCCTAAAAATGACTATATCGAAGAGGAAGATAAAGATTATGTTCCTCCTGTGATGAAAATGGGAAGTAGAGGTCCTAGTGTTGAGGATCCAACATTCAGAAAGATGAAAAAGAAGTTTGAGGCTACATCTAGCAGCTATTTACTGGTAGGGGAATGAATCTTAAGGATAGGGACTTGGATAGAGATGAGCTATTACCCTAGAGGTTTAAGATGCCTGACTTGCCAAGCTTCGATGGTACCTTAGATCCTCTGAAGCATGTTAAGCAATATATATTGATCATGAAAGGGACCACCTTGACTAAAAAGTAGAAGGTAGAGTATTTTTTTCTAAGTTTGATACGACCTGTGATTGATTGGGACCACGGGTTGGATAGGCACACCAAAGAGGATTGGGACTTGCTAACTGAGGAGTTTCTTAAGCAGTACGACTACAGCACTAGAATTAAGGTTACTTTGAAAGACCTCGAGCTACTTTAGCAAAAATATGATGAATCTTTTCACGAGTACCTCACTAGGTGGAGGAATAGGGTAATAGAGATGAAGAGGAAGCTTGACACTACTAACCAAATTAGGCTTTTTATTTGGAATACGAGCCCATATCTGAGAGATGGTTTGAAAATGAAAGGTCTAAAAGACTAGGAGTCATTAAAGGATATAGCCATAGAAGATGAGGGATAGTACCTAGCCAGAAGGGCGAATAATAAGGTGCTAGGAGGAACTTTGATAATAACAAGGCAATTTGAAATAGTAATGGGTCGAACAGAACTGAAAAAACTACAGAAGTGTCCACTACAGAGGATAATCAGAGGCATTATTCCAACTTGGGTAAGTCATTATCTTGGGTGCTGATTGTTTGAGTAAGGAAAGGAAACTTCAGCCATTACCAACAAGGCCTGCAAAGAGCTAAAAGTTGTCCCATCATAGAGAAGATCAATACTATGCATACCATTAGCATACTGGGCACTTGACTGACTACAGTCGCACCTTGAGATATAGAATTCAAGATCTGATGAACAACAAACAGATTTTAGATCCTAAGAAGAGAGATAAAAAGAAGAAAGGAGGTTATAATACCATGACCCCTCCAGCATTTATGATCGGGTCTAGCTTGCCTGAATGGTTTTGTTATGAGAGACTTATATGGGAATGAGTATGTGGCTGTTACTCGCTCCACCCCCAAAGTAATAAAACTAATTGTGGAAAATCAACTAATTTCAATGATTAATTACCAGGATACCCCATAGAGAGTGAAGATGAAAGGACTTTGGTGCTTATTGACATTTGGAGTTTAGCCAATGAGCATGAGGAAAGAGTGAGGGAAGAAAAAAAGGTAAAGGAAGTCATTAGGAGTAGAAGGATGGCCTCAGAGATTGAGAAGCAGCAAGCTCCTGCTGTAGTGTCGACAGAGAAGGAAGTCAAGGGTGATTGTGATCAGATAATTAAACAGTTGAAGAAGACACAAGCACATATTTCTATTTGGGATTTGTTAAGACAATCTTCCTTACACAAGTAGAAGTTAGTGGAAGCCTTGAGTGAATCTACTATTGCCACCACTATTTCTTCCTCTGAGCTATTAGATTTGGTCAAGAGAGGGATAGGAGAAAATGTTGTGTACTCTAATGCCGATTTACCTGTTGAAGGAAGAAATCACAATCGCCCTCTCTATATCAAGGCTCAGGCAAATAGCAAACACACGGCCTGTGTAATGGTAGATCACAATTTTTAATTAATGTTTATCCCTTGGTGACAATCTCTACTTTTGGGTTACATGAGAATATGTTGAGTAACTCTGACCTGACCATCTCTGCTTATGATAAATTTAAAAGGAAAGTTGTAGGGACATTTAAGGCTTTAGTGAAGATAGGGCCCATTGAGATCAAGGCTAAATTTGTGGTGTTACCAATTCCTGCTAATTGCTTCGTGTTGTTAGGAAGGCCATGGTTTTATAAGTTGGGTAGGGTCCCTTCCACGTTACACCAAATGATCAAGATTCCTTACGATGGTCAAGCGGTAACTATCAAAGCTATATGAGAGAACCAGGTGTCTATGTTTGAGATAGCAAAATAGCTTTTCAATGGATTCTTAATGTCAGTTATCAATGATGAAGAAGGTAAGAGTAGTTTTGCTGATAGCCCACAGGTGATCAATATACTAAAAAAATATAAACTTTCTACTAAGAGATAATTTAAAAAAGAACTCCTAAAAGCCTTAGACTGCTATAATTGCCAAGGATTAGAAGGACAAGTAGGGGTTAAGTTTTACGGATCCTAATAAAAAAGATAAGAAGAAGGAAGCAGTAAAAGGAATTCCCCATATCTCTCAGAGATTTGTGCTAGCTTTAGGTATCTACCTTTACTGTGGAGAGAGTGAACCTCAGTTGATAGAGGATGAGGTAGTGCCATATTTTGAGTTTTTTTAATGATGTCTTCAACTGGAAGCAAAGTATTATCAAGCTAATTGAGGGCTTCTGGGATGAAGAGATTCTTCTGTACCATTCAACCTAGGACCAAGAAGTGGTTGAGGAGATCATGATAGAGAAACTACCTGCGGTTCAGCTGAAAGTCAAAGGGAAGATAGAGGTTGAGGATCCATCCAAGGCTGACTCAAAGGCTGGAGAGACATTTCATGACCACAAGACTAAAAAGGATACTTTTATTGATATTATTTATGTTCCTACAAGTTTTGATGAGAACAATGAATGCTCTTTTCATTATATTAATAAGATGAATAATTTTTGTTACTTATGTGATGTTTCTTTTTATTTCAATATATATAATCATGATCATGAACCATTCATATTTGACATTAACTTAAGAAACACATGTTCATTTAATCTCGGAATGAAAGAAAACCTAAGAGAAATTTTATTGGCATCAGATATAACTCTTGAAGAGAAAGAAAATTTTGACAGAATATTGAAAAAAGTACGAAAAAATCTTTGCCTAGACCTATGAAGACATATTGGGGATAGATTAAAAGATTTCTAAATATGCCATCCTAACAGATTCAGGGTACAAACTAGTTAAAAAAAGCTCAAGAGGCTTAGACCAAAATGGGCTCAAAAAGTTAAAGAGGAGGTCAAGAAGCAAATAGAAGCCAAGTTCTTAGTGGAAGTTCAATACCCTACATGGTTGGCAAATGTTGTTCTTGTGGGGAAAAGGATGGAAGAGTTAGGATTTATGTAGATTACAAGGATTTGAATAAAGCATGCCCCAAGGACGATTTCCCTCTACCTCAAACATTTTTGTTAATAGTGTGGCTACTTATGCCATGTATAGTTTTATGGATTGATATACAGGGTATAACAAGATTTTAAATAAGATAGTGGATTGGATTAAAACAACCTTTATAATTGAACCGGTATATATGCCTATCGAGTCATACCTTTTGGGCTTAAAAATATAGGTGCCACTTACCAAAGGATTGCTTCTAGGATACTGGATAACTTGATTCACAAGAAAGTGGAGGTATATTTAGATAACATGATGATCAAGCTGGTTACCCAAGAAGGTCACTTTAAAGCATTGGAGAAGTTCTTTCAAAGGATAGACAAGTACAACCTTTGCCTTAACTTGAAGAAGTGCATCTTTAGGATCACTTTAGGTAAGCTTTTAGGGTACGTGGTGAGTCAAAAAGGTACAGAGGTAGATCTTGATAAAGTGAGAGTTACCACAGAAATACTAGTATCCCAAAAAGAAAAGGAGGTTAGAGGGTTTTTAGCAAAAATTCAGTATATAAGCAGGTTCATAGCCAAATTGACTTCGATTTGTGAGCCCATATTCAAGCTACTTAAGAAAGATTAACCAGTGGTCTGGAATGAGAAATATTAGAGGCATTTGATACCATTAGGGAATACCTACTGCATTCGCCAGTACTAAGACCACCTCTAGCTGGTAAACCTCTAATTTTGTATCTGGCTGTAAAGGATAGTTCAGTGGGAGCAATAATGGCTTAAGAAGATGGCTTTGGGATTTAGTATATAGTGTACTACCTCAGCAAGAAGTTTCTCCCTTATGAAGTAAAGAATATAGAAGTTGAAAAGATTTGTCTAATGTTTTTTTGGGAATTAGAGAAACTGAGACACTACTTCCATTTTTGTAGGATACAAGCTGTGGATAAATAAAATCCTCTTAGGTATGTACAAGAAGCACCCTCATTTTTAGAAAAAAAATGGAAAGATAGTTGATTCTTCTACAAGAGTTTGATATAGAGTGTGTCAGTAGGAAAATCATTAAAGGGAGAGTAGTAGTAGAGTTTCTAGCTAATCGGCCGTTAGAAGGAGAAAAGATTACTTATGGGTTCCCTGTTGAGAACATTATGGCCATAATAGTTTAGGGTTGGCATATGAATTTTGATAGGGCTATGAACAACAAAAGAGCAGGAATAAGAGTAATCTTGGTCACCCCAAAAGGAGAGAAAATGCCATTAGCCAAGAAACTGAGATACAAGGCCACAAATAATGAAGCCGAATACGAAACTTGCATCTTCGGGATAAAAGCCCTGTTAGCCATGGGGGCAAAGTCTTCAGAAATATTTGGAGATTCATCTTTGGTAGTCTATTAAGTGAGAGATAAATGGTCAGTGAGGGAGGAATGATTACTACCCTATCTCAAGTGTTTCAAAGCTTTGAGCGGTTAATTTGAGCTTTGTAATTTTGGGTATATACTAAGAGAAGAAAGTCAACTAGCAGATGCCTTAGCCATTTTGGTATCAATATGGGATAATTTAAAGGGGGTAAGTATGAAGCTTGTGCTAATTTTGAGTGTTGATAATTTCGGTGCATAAGGATATTTTGCTCAACTTGGAATACAATGATAAAGTTAAAAGTATCAGAGGTTCCTAGAGGCATAGCATCCGAAAAGCTTCCTTGACCAATTAGATAGATCAAGAAAACAACAGTAGCAGCTACAACAGGAGCTAAATATGCAACAACAATCCAAGGGCACATACCCAGACAAAAACTAAGTTCCCACTCACGACCCATATAACAAGCTACACCAAGTAAGAAGTGTAGAACAATTAGTTCATAAGGCTCAAAATGGATATTGACTACTCTAAGTATGTCAGAGAATGTCAACTATACGAGTAGTATGCATGCTTGAGGCATCTACCTTTTTCTGGGTTATGCAACCTTGCATCACTATAACCGTTCACTACATGGGGTATAGACATTATGGGTATGATCCATCTGCCTACTTTGAATGAACATAGATTCATTATAGTGGCCATTGACTACTGTACCAAGTGGGTAAAAGCAGAATCTTTTAAGAAAGTAGAAACAAGGGATATGGCCAAGTTCATTGAGAGGAATTTGATATGTGGATATGGCTTGCCTCATCACATAATGTCGGATAATGGGTTACATTTCTCTGGTGAAACTTGACAGATGCTCATCAAGTATAGAGTCCAACACTATAAGTCTTCTCCTTATCGACCACAAGCAAATAGAGCAGCCGAGGCAGCTAATATGAATGTCAAAATAATTTTGGCTAAGATGGTTTGAACTTATGAAGACTAGGTAGATAAACTATCCTTTACATTATAGGGTTATAGGACCATAACCAAACTTCAACAGGAGCCACTCCATTTTCTTTGGTTTATGGAACATAGGCAGTACTGCCAGTAGAAATCGAGCATCAATCTTTAAAAGTAGTTTTAAAAGTTAAGTTACTAGAAGTAGAATGGGCTAGACAAAGGTTGTTACAGCTTAACCTACCAGATGAGGATACGATGCAAGCATACTATCACAATTAGATTTATTAGAAGAGGCTGGCCCATTCATTTGGGAAGAAGGTTAAGGAGCACCCACTAAAAGAGGGAGATAAGGTGTTCAAATAGATGAGGCCTAGGATTCTAGATATCCAAGGAAAATTTATACCTATGTGGGAAAGACCTTTCGTGCTTAAGAAATTATTATCTAAGGAAGCTGCCATTTTATCATACAGTAATGGCAATGAGTTCAGAGAGTCGATAAATATAGACATATTAAAAAAGGTTCCACGACTAAGGATAAAAAGAGAAAAAGAAGAGAATAAAATGCCCCTGTAATGGCTTCAACACCGGGTCAGCCATGAACAATACTTTTCGATAATGAATAGTATTTCCCGAGCCCAAAAAGATACCCGAAAGTCAAAAATATTTTATTTGACCGTTAGAAAGTATTGGTCATGGTGAGCCCGATGTTGAAATTTGAAGTGAAATGAAGATCAAATGGGCCTTCAAAGGTCAAAAATACGAAAAGGTAGCGAGTCAATTTCCCTGGTAAGGAAGAATACTTGATTTTACATAAATAATTAAAAAATAGTAAACGAACTCCAAAAATTGTCAGATTTTGCATGCCTACTTGAATTTTTATGTAGAATATTTTGGTGATGAGAATTAAATTTTTCGGGGATACCAACAGTTGTCGAATTGGACTGATAAGTTTGAATCGAACCAATAACGAACTCTGATTGAGCCAAAAATTTATATGCTAGCTATTTTTGATGTGATAAGAGTGATGGGATTATTTTTGGAATGATTTACTGGCTGGAAGAGAGAGAAATTTGATTGGGCTTTAAAAAGGCATAAATGGGCCTTAAGAAATAAATGGGCTAAGCCCATTGGTTTGGCCCAATTTTGGGCCCATTGGAGGAGTATATAAGAAGCAAAAATTTGGAGAAAACTCCAGAAATCTGCTCATCTCCTTCCTCTCCCTTTCTTGGCCGAAATCACTTTCCTCTCTTCTCTCTCTCTCTTGCTTTTTAATCACCAAAAATCTCTCATAAATTCCAACTTAGGAATTGTAGTTTCATCTCTTTAGAGCATTAAAATAGCTTCTATTGTTTGATTTGGGAAATGAAAGTGGAGAAAACAAGTAAAGAAAGAAAAAAGGGATAAGTTGGATCTTAAGAATTTTAATGATTTAAATTAATTTCTTAGTATTTTTTCATAGATTTTGAGGTGTAAATTATGATTATGAGCTTGGATTTTGCATTTAAGAGCAAAAAATAAGGATATCTAAGGATTAGTGGCCGACCTATGTAGGTGGTGAAGAAAAGGAAGGTATTTCAAAGAGCAAAGGCAAGGAAAAAGGAGGCTTGAACTTCCTAAATCAAGAGAAAATTGTAAGTGGCTACAAAATCCTTTATTTCCCTTTTATTTTTAATTAATTCCATTTACGTAATTAGGTTAAAAATTGTTAAAGTTGTTAATTGATGAAATTGATTTAGGATAAATGAAATTGGACATTAGAAAAGATGAAATGAAAGTTTAAATGGAAGAAAGAAAATTTTTAGGAGGGTTTAGTGTGGTGGCCGAATTATATAGTAAGGGAAAATGTGAGATTTTTGCACGAAAATAAAATATATAAGCCTAAATTTATTTTAGAGATGATAAATAGTATTCATGAATTTTTATTAAATTATTGAAATTTATTTTGGAATTTTAAAGATTATGTAACAATTATGTATATAGTGAAAGTTGTGAAATAATGTGAAATAATTGATTATTTTAGTGAAAAATGATAGTAAATAATAAATAATGCATTAATAAATTTTATTGTGATTTATTGAAATTATTGAAATTTTATTGAAATTCTAATGTTAATATGTGTATTGAAATTAATTGAATTATTAGTGAAAAATTGCACAAAAATGTTGAAAAAAGGTGAATTTATATAAAATTAAATTATAGTCAATGAAAACGAAATAAAAATTCAACCGATTAATTTTTTGAAATAATTATTAGGCTATGAAAGTAATAAGAATAATGAATTATTGGTAAATAATTTATAAAATGAGTGAAAAGAATGAAAATTGTAAAATAATGTGTATACGAATTTTTGTAGAATTTATATGCTTTACTAGAATATTTTAGAAATAAAATATTGATTATGTTTAACTTAAATGTTGAATTATTAAGAAATAATTCAATAAATAAGTACATGATGATAAACTAATGTGAAATAAATTACTTCAGTATAAAAGAAATGAAAAAGTCAATTTATGCATTTTCGAAAAATAAAGTAATGAATTATATCAATATAATTCATAATTGTTTAAAAAGTTGTAAAATAAATATTTGAATAATTTATCAAAATAAATTAGTCAATAAAAAGTATTAAAAGAGTGAATTGTTATAAAATGATTAAGTAATAGTGGCATATCCGAATGACAAATATTTTGGACAGAAAAAAAAAATCGTCAAAAAGTTAATCACTGCATTGTTAAGAGATAATGTACAAAATATTACATAAAAAAGTAAAAGAAATTGTGAATTATTAAAGAATAATTCACAAAAGTGACTTAAAAAAATAAAGTGAAAGAAAGGAAAAGAAAGGAAAAAGTTACTGAATAGTCAAAAGTACTAAAAGAGTGCGATTGACAAAAATGTATTGTATCAAGAAATAAAAGGAAGAAATTAAAGATTTTTAAAAATTATTTTAAATATAATTGATTGTTTTACCCTTAGTGATAAACAGGCAATGATATTCTTGTTTAGGATATAATTGGCTAGCCATAGGGACACCTTATACCGTAGTGCAAGTCATGGCAACTTACTTTGCTATGGGTAGGATCTTTGATCTCCATAGCTTTAGTGTTTTCAGTGAAAATGAAAATGAAATGTTTTTCGAGAAATGGTCTCTTGGAGATCACTTCTCTCTCAGTGAAATCTTTGGATTCAGTCCCGAGTATCCTTTTTGAGAATTCTGTTATATTGCACTAGGGGCGTATTGTAATGAATAAATTAGTATTGTTGAAATGAATTGAATATAAAAAGTTATAAATGAAAAATGATTCATTTGGAAGAAAATAAAAATTCGAAATAAAACTGTAAAGTTTCCTAAAAAGTATGATTAATAAGAAAAAGGAAAAGAAATATTTTATAAGAATAAAATAATAAATGAAGATTAAGTTAAGCTTTTATAAAGAAAAATGATTTAAAATATATTTTTACATGAAGAAGATAAATTAAATTATTTGGTATTTCATGTACCAATCATTATTTTGAAAAGTAATAAGTTTGGAAAATAATATTAATTTCCTATTTAAAGTCAAAAAAGTGATGACAATGACATTAAGTAAAATCTTATGCTTAAGTAATGTATTTATGAAAGAAAAGTCAAATAAAAAGTAAAACAATAAAAGGCACATAATTGATCAATTGGAAAAAAGCAAAAGATATAAGTCCTAAACAAGTATTTGAACATGGTTAAATGTATAAAGAAGGAAATAAAAATTTGAATGCAAAGTGTCCCAAAATAACTGTATCACTTTGCAATAAAACTTAAAAGCATTTAAATAGTAATGTGTTTATTAGTTTAAAGGTTAAAGTAAAATAAAAGAATATATAGCGAGAAGTGTAATTATAGCACATATTGGATCACTAAACAATAAATCGAGAAATAAAATAGTTTATAAATTTGGTACCATTAAAGACATGAGTACCAATATACACTGTTAAATGAAATGATAATTATATCACTGTGACTAAAAAGATAAGACGAAAGTTAAGTAAAAGTAAAAGCTATAGTAAAGAATAAACGTAAAAGTAAAAGTAAATCTGATATCGATTCACCTAAGAAGGTAGTGTAAAGTAACGTTGAAAGATTGAAAATCAAAGAACAATAATTACCAAAATATGAGTTAATAATGAAACTAATGTTGACTAAAGTAAAAGAAAATGTTTAATGAAATAAGAATAAGAGTAGCATAATTTATGTAATTATGCTTTATTTGTAAAATTCTAGGATTAGTAGTCACCACTGAGCATATCTAGTACTCAGCACGTAGTGTTTACTGCATGCAGGTTATGAAGTGTTGCGGGAGTATAGTATACAGTGGAGCCAGATCGAAAAAGAAGAATTAGTGCTTTATCTAGTTGTATTTTGGCATGTATATACGTAGATAATTATGGTAAAAGATTAAATTGTATTTTGATCTCTGTTATTATGGTTATTGATGGGTGAATGTTCAATGTTTATGATTGCATGAATGTTATTAGTATATGATTAATTATTTAAATGTTTTCGGATAAAAAAATTTACCGTTTTTGTTGTCTTTGCTTCGAAAAGGATTGTTCCGTGAAGGGTGTTATAGCCCCACTGGTTGAAAGAGAAAAATGGTAGCCTTGCTAAAATTAGGTACGTCACCAGGGTAAAAATCGAAAAAAGGCATCTTGGGCAAAAATTAGAGGTTGAGAGAAAAGAATCAATTAAGAAAACCTGAGAGGGATGATTAATGATAAGAGTTATGATGCTTTTAAAGTTTCACTTTGAAATTAAATAATATGTGTTGTTGAGGTAATGTCAAATGCAAATCATATATACTAAAATCAAAAAGAAATATCATGCATGTATTCATAACATCATTAATGTACCTAAAAGTAGCATGTATTTTTCATATGTTCAAATTTAGAAAGTTCAATAAAAGCAAAAACATAGTCCATGATAGTATCTGATGTAGACTATTTGTATCACATCTCTCTCTCCATCCAAGTGCCTAAAATGGGTTAGCCTTTTGTCGACTGCTGGACTAGTGACCGTTGCTTGTATGAAGCAGAGGTGGTGAAGTCACAAGCGCCAATCTCAAGAATGATAGTCCTCACAAGTAGCCGAGTCTAAATCCTTTGATGGTACTCTAATAGGAAGGGAACAACAAAAATGCCATGTTGGAAGCCCAATGGACACCTAGCAATGTCCTGTTGATCCTCGAACTGGTAAGCACAACAAATAGTGATGTAGGAGGCAACACAATGCAATCCATATGGAGGAACACATCCTAATGCTCCATTCTGAACTATAAAAGTGATGGGTAGCTAGGTGCACCTGAACATGATGTCATCATCTATCAAATGAGCTAGCTAGTCCACTCTGTCTTGGACCGATAGAAACTCTCACTGTAGATGTCTGAGGATAATATATCTCATAAGTTAAGTGCTTATAACTTTGACTCGAGGAGGAGGCTTCCACAATAGCTTCAACTTCTTATGAAGCCATATCTAAAAAAAAGAAAAAAGTTACTGGGGTGAGTTGGATTCATCTCAGGTAAAAATAAGGCAAGAAAATATATAAAAATCTAAAAAGACACAATTTCCAATAAGAAAAGCTAAAGCAAAAACCCATAAGGTGCGTACTTACTTCAAAATAAGGACATACCTAGAACAACATAAGGCTACCGGTGAGATAGGAATAAGGATCATGATGAACAACATCCAAGCTAATAATGGTCTCTACTAAAATCAGAGGAAAGGGATTATGCCCCTTATGCACGCATCCATGATGCTAAATAATGCATAGTCTCCAGTCATCAAGTCATCAAAAAGCATCAGCAAGCATCGAGATGTAATAACATGTTGAGAGTCAATGAGGGCATGGTGTGCGCTTTTTGCCACTGATTATGTGTTAGTGAACCAATAAATGGACAAAAGGCATTATATATATCTGGGTTGGCATGGCTGTTGTATGTTGGAGTGTATAGTAAAGTGCAGAAGAGGTGTGCTAGAAATTCTTTTCTAGTACATTGATATTATATTGCACAACTCTAAAATTTATGTTGATCAACTTACCTTGATTCAGAAATTTCAAGGCTAGCCATTGTTAAAAAGGGCTGTTCCATCATTTTATCATGTAATTATACTAAGATAGGCCATTTCTGGTTGCTGAAAATTGGACTACCTGACCGGTGTCTAGCAAGTGTACTAAATCGGCTAGTAATATAGGGAAATATAGATTAAGACCCCAAATATCGTACCCAAAGGAACATGGATTGCTAAGAATAATACCTATGTATGAATTAAATTAATCCGAGATTGTTTCCCAAATATTTTTGATTCAAAAGCAAAAATTAAACAAAAGAAATAATTAAACAAAACAAAAGCTAAAACATAAATTAAAAACAAAACAATAACTGAAATTCTCTTGCTAAGGAAACTATCCACCTTAACTTTTATTGTAATGACTTAAATTCAAATAATAACACCAATGATTATAAAGAATTCAGATAAATAAATCCAGATAACTTTATTCAAGATTATCATTCCAAGCATTAAACTCCCTTATTCAGAACAATTCAATACTTGGCATAAAAGTCTGAATTAATCCTCCTAGATGTCTATTAAAGCCTTTCTCAAGAGATTTAACTTTCACCTATTCTTAGTTCTTTCTCTCTTAGTATTAACTAATAAAATTCATACATAATCATTTCATATTTCGGATAATAATCATGCATAAACATTAAAGAGTTAACCCAAGAACATGCAAATCATTAACTATGTCAAAACCAATTCTTAGTTATTTATTCAATAAACCAACAACCAATCTCAACACAATCAAAGATAAGAATATGCTTAAAACCAAGAAATAATCAACCGATATTGAAATTAAGCTCAAAATAAAGTCATAACAATGAAAATGTAAGATTTCAAGAATCCATTAGCAAAAGAAGAAAAACTACTTCCTAAACATATTTAAAAACTAAAACAAAGTTGAAGAACTAAAACAAAATCAAAAGAAAAACAAAAACAGAAAAACTAGAAAAAAAACAAGTAAAACTAAAACTAAAGCAATTAAACTCTTCTAATCCTTCATTCCTTAATTCGATCTTAATTTTTCAAGATTCGATCTTTTCTTTGGTGTTTAAGCCTTGTATTTATAGGCAAAAACGTGGTGGATTTCTTCCAAAACTGTAGAAACCAAATAGGAAGTAAATTCTGCTCAAAACAGGAAGCTCAGGAGAATCCTTCGTCGAGTTGGAAAAGCATCACGTGGCCACGTCCTTCAGTATGCCTTCAATACACGTGGTCACGTCCCATTTTGTTCTTCTTCCACACGTGGCCACGTGTGGTCCTTCACTGGGAATCTACGTGGTCACGTGGTCTTCACAATTTCCTTTGTTTTCCCTTTCACATGGCCACGACTCTTCTTTCTTATTTCTTCTCTTTTCTTTACATGGCCACGACTTCTCCTATTTTGTTCTTCACGTGGCCACGTGTGAAGTTCTTCAATAATTTCACGTGGTCACGGCTCAAGGCTCTGGACTGGATACTAGTTTTCTCGCCTATTTTCTTCATATTTGCACTTTTAGCCCTAAACTTTATCCTTTTTACACTTTAAGCCCTTTTATATCAAATTAAACCTAAAAATCAAACAAAACCTAAAATTAACCTCAAAAACATAAATATTAATAAATTAACTCTAAATCAACCTAAATCAAACCAAAACAACTAAATAACTTAACTAAAAACATATCAAAAGCTATATATATTTCACACTTATCACTACCTCTCATAGGTATGATTTATTGCACAATGCTCATCTTAATCTTGAAGGGCTGGATGAACTCTTTAAAGTTGCTCAGGTATACATTCTGAAAATTTTTGAAAATAAAAATTTTATTAATTCTCTCATCTTAAAAATTCTAAAAATGTACAAGCCATTTATAGAGAAAGCAAAGGGAGTTCTAGTCCTATTTTTAATAAGGCAAGGTAAAAAATAGCTAGGAAATATAAAGATAAATTCTAATTAGGAATATAAAATAGAATCCAAATCTAACTAGTAAATATAAATTTTAACAAAGAAAATCAAAGGATTCCAATCCTAAATAGAAAATTCAATGCATTCTTATCCATATACATGTTAATTTCCTGAAAAAGGGACATTTAATAGTCCTGATTGTCAGACACACACACATAATTGATTCCAGAGATCAGTTTTATATGTCCTATCTCACTTTCATTTTATTTATTATTGCAGTTACTTGCAGATGGTGTTATTCCAAATCAGTATGGAATTAATCCAAAACAAAAATTGAAGATTGGCTCCAAGGTGATATGATATTTCTGGTTTTGAATTGCACTACAAACTTCCTTACCATTTGTCCAGTTCCCCGCAAATATTTTATTTGGAAAAAACCGTGTAAAATTTGGAACATTATTTCCTCAAGAAGCAATTATTTCATGTACTCTTAAAGCATTCCTACATAAAAAAGCCACTGACTCCAGCATATATATCTTAAAAATTGCACAGTATCACATGAATGGTTAATAGTTACTCACTACAAGAAATTGTCAATTATTGACGGAAAATTACCGACAAAAAATTTTTCGTAGGCAATTACTGACGAAAAATCCTTTTCCGTAGGGAAAAGTATCTGAAAATATATATATTACGATGGAATAATAAATCCGTCATAAATAATGGAGGGAAATATTACTGCCCAATTTACCGACGGAAATTAGGGATGGATTTTAAAATATCCGTTGTAAATTTGGCACCAATATTTCACGGATAAAATTTCACACGGAAAATACCGACGAAATTCATTTTTGTAGGTAAATTACCGACAGAATCGTATTTCCGTAGGGAAATTTCCTACGAAATTATGGTTCCGTAGGTAAATTACTGACGGAATTTTTTTCGTCGGTAATTTACTTACGAAAATATATTTCCGTAGGGAATTTCCCTACGGAATTTTCCTTCGTAGGTAAATTACAGACGAAACTACAATTTCGTTGGTAATTTCCTACAAAAATACAATTCCGTAGGTAATTTACCTACGAAATTGTATTTTCGTAGGGAATTACCGACTGAACGGTTCCGTCGGTATTTCCGTATGAAAAAATAATTTCGTAGGGAATTTACCTACGAAATTGTAGTTTTGTAGGGAAATTTCCTATGTTTCTGTAGGTATCCTATGAAAATTTAATTAATTAATTAATAATAATAATATTATTATTATTAATTGAAGTGACAAATTAAGTATGTTAACATATTAATTTAAAATATGTTAATTATAATTAATATTTATTAAAAATTTAGTAGTTTATTTAAAAATAATAAAAAAATTAATTAATAATAATAATAATATAATTATTAATTAAAGTGACAAATTAAATATGTTAACATATTAATTTAAAATATTAAGTTGGTCAAATAAATGTTAGTTAAATAAATAAAACGATAATTTACCATGATCAAATAAATATATGTTAGTTATATATATAAAAGAACTAAAATTTACCATATTAAGTTAAATAAATATTAGTTAGTAAAATAAATAAAGTACTATAATTTACCATATTAAGTTATATTATATTAGAATTTATATTTATTAAAAATTTAGTGTGTATATATATATATATATAGAGAGAGAGAGAGAGAGAAAACGAGGAAGCAGCCCTAATGTGCCTATATATATATAAAACGAAGAAACAACAGCCCTAATATGCCTCCTCCCTCACACAACAAGCTGCTGCCCCCTGAAAAGATTTCGCCCTCTCTTTTAGGTATGTTTTGAAGAAGATCTGACCTTTGCTTTCCGATTTTTCTAAAGATTTCAGCATTTTCTTGAAGAAGATCCGACCTCTGCTTTCCATCTTCTTTGCAGTTTTTCGAATTTGTTTCTCACTTTTGGCTGGGAATTATCCAAAGACTTCAAACAAGTAAAATTTGTTCTTCTTCATTTTTTTTAGTGTTCATCACTCTTGGCTTTTTTTTTTTATTTTTATTTTTGCAAGGTAGGAGGAATTTTGACAGGTACGTCTCCTGAGACTTTCTTCTTTCGATTTTGATATTTGATTGAAATTTTGATGCACTATTGGACATCTTGAGATTCATTCTTCATTGCTTCATCTTATTTTTCAAATTTTGGGGTAAATTTCGTGTAAAATTACCCATTTTTGGTTGCATACAAATCCTGCCTACAGTTGTATGTTAACTTGCTTAAGAGAGCAATTTTCTCTATGGTTGAAGGAATACTGTGGGATCTTAATTTCTTTTGGCGTTATTTGTATGACCTTCAAGAATAATTAATATGCTATATTGTAACTTAATTTCTTTTTCTTTCATTAAAAAATGTATTATGATTTTTAGTATAATAGGAATATAATTGAAGTATAACTCGGATATCACTCGTTTCCTACACCGATGGATCACTGGTTTATAATATAGCATATTAATTAGCAAACATCATTGAGACAGGCAGTAAAACTAAAAAGATGGATTTAATGTAAATAGTTTCGTTTCGTACCCCTATGAGCCGTGTTCTTGTCGTTTTGGTTAATGCTGTGACTTGTATGGCTGTTAGTATCTAGGCCAAATCCAAGTATTTTAAGGGCTTGTTTTGATATTTGTAAGTCGAGATCTGACGTGGACGGTGGTGATGAGCTGCTTTTTGTTAGTGTTTTATATAAATAAGTAGCTTTTGTAACGTTTATCTTTTAAATGTTAATTAAATCAATTAATCTCTTTGATATTATCTTAGCTTATCCTAATTGCTTCTTAATTAATTGATTAAGTGACAATAAGGTTTGAACAAATATAAAAGCTGAGGGCCCTGTCACTGATTAGTCATAATATGAAAGTTGATAAGGTTCGAAGTGGAGGCCACTTGTGATGGATAATGGGTAAGGAGGCCATGTGGGTTTGGAATTTAGCACCCATGGGAGTGGAGGAGTTGGGATCTAGCAGATCTACGTAAATACTACTTGGCATTTTCATAATAACCAAAATGAATAATTAATTATTAATTCGCTTAACATTTAAAAGATAATAAAGGGGAAATCATTAAAACACCTCAAAGATGATTGCTTTGAAAAAAATATATATTTTTTATTTTTTTCTTTCAATTTAAACCTTTATTCATGCTTTTTGTTGTAAAGTTGGTTCTAACAATACCGACACTAACAAAAAAAAGTACATTAACGTGCTAATATTCGATAAAAATATTTAAATATTTTTTTATTTAACACTATTTTTTAAAATTAATTGCATTAAATTATTTTATAAAAAATTTAAAATGTAGGTAACATTTGTCATATTATTAATTTTATGAAGTATTTAATAAAAGAATATATATATATATATTAAATATTTTTGAAAATTTATTAAAAAATATTATATTAT
Source organism: Excoecaria agallocha (assembly GCA_037975025.1). NCBI lineage: Eukaryota > Viridiplantae > Streptophyta > Magnoliopsida > Malpighiales > Euphorbiaceae > Excoecaria > Excoecaria agallocha. The sequence continues at coordinate 756,303 of JBBPFJ010000021.1, read as the reverse complement.
TCTTTCATCGCTGGGTGCTGTATGTGTATTGTTTTTTCTTTTAATATCTCAACAATTCGCAAAGCTTAGCTTTGAACAACACTTTAAAATCCTTGGTCATTTTCAAATGGTTCAAAAGGATCCTCTAAAAGATAAAGTTCCTGCAATATACAAAGGCTTGTCAGCTAATAATAATAATAATAATAATAATAATAAAATTGATATATTCAAGTGATATCTGATATAGTAAACTGGTAAAAAGTTGGAACGAGTAATACGATATTCTGCTTTTCATTTTCATATACTTCACTAATCATCCTATTACACTCTTTCCTTTTCTTCACAAACCAGTTCTCGATGATTAACTGCTGCTTTACTTCTTTTTATGATTTTTATTATTTAGAAATATTTGAACTAGTCTGAGCACATTGATTAAAAGATCATAACACATAAATTAAAGGGTAGGGTGGCTGGTGTTCAAGCTAAACCTATTGATAGTGCCGGTGTATGTAATACCTAACATCTGATCTAAGTATTTTGAAGGTACTTATATTGGTTTTATATTTTTCTCATTTATTTTGTTGGGGTATGGATCATAAATCTAGATATATACTTTATTTTTTTAATGCCTAAAATATGCATAAAATGTTAAATGTTAAATCTAATTATGAATCTATCTTTGCTAAATAACAGCTACAAAAAAATGAGTAATGTTGATAGATCTTGGATTTATAGACGATTAACGCTAGATGGTTTCATAAATCTTGAGTTTGTTGATGGAGTTCAAGCCTTTGACTATGTATGTTCGCAACATGCATATATGGATGGTCCCAAAATCAGATGTCCATGCAAAAATTACAAACATATTCATTTTTTTGATGGCTCATTAATGGTTGTCTGGTTGAAACATATTTTTTGTTTAATAGAGGGTAAATATCATAAAATTTTATGAAATCCTGTTAATTATTTTTTTCAAACTATTGGTAATTTATCTCTATTCTATGCAGGAAAAGTCTACTGGCCAAAAGCCTACATCACTACAAGTCTTTGTGCATACTCACACCAAAAAGCATGATGGTTTAACATTTATCAACGATCGATGTAGGCAATTAAATGTATGCAATGTAAAGTATATATTTCAATATTCATTTCATATATAATATTAGTTTAAAATTATAACTAAGTAGTATAAATAATTATAATGATAGGATCAAATACAAGAGGAGGTACAACGTCAGTCACAGGATAACCCAAATATTGATGAGAATCAGACATATCTACAAGTAGTTGGTGGTAGGGACCGTCGAGGTAGAATTTTTGGCCTTGGATCTTTTACAAATACACAATATACGCATTCCTCTACATCAAGTACAGCTGCATCCAGTAGACAAGCTGCATTAGGTCAGGAAGTAGTTGAACTTCGGACTACAGTTAGTTTATTAGCAACTCAATTGTGCGAGTCTATGGAATATATAGCCGAGCTTCGTACTCAAATGAAAGAAGTAATAGGAGAAGGCAGCACATCACAGCATCCAGATAATCCACCCGCCCCGACATAATAGGATTTTAGATTTTAATACTTTTGGACTACTAATGATTTGACTGCAATTTTAAGACTAATATTTATACTTTAAAGACTTGTAAGAAAATGATATGTTATTGAATATTATAAATTTAATGTTGTTATTTGATTTTTATTAATTTATTATTATAAATTATATATTTTATATTATATTGTTGAGTACGATTTCACTATATAGAGAAAATAAATTAAAATTTGAGAGAAAATTAAATAAAAAATAAAATAAATTTTGAGAATATAGCCAAAATATAGCGACGGAAAACTTCTCCGTTGCTAAATTTTCCTACGGAAGATCTTTTTTCGTCGGTAATTTTAGCTACAAAAAATATCTTACCGTAGGAAAATATTGCCGACGAAAAGCTACATTTGCCTATGGAATAACTATTTCCGTCGGCAAATTTACCTACGGAATATACATACCGTAGGAAATATTGCCAACGGAAGAGTTTTCCGTCTGTACAAAAAGGCAAATGACGACAATAATTGGTCTTCATTTAGCTACGAAATTGACGACGAAAATATATTCCGTCGGTAAAATCACCTACGGAGTTAATTTTTTGTCGGCAAAAGTGCCTACAACCTTATCTCCTACGCCAATTTTCATCGCGAATTTTCGTCGGCATTTTTGTTTTCCTGCGAAATTTCACTCAATTCCGTCGGTAATTTCCGTCAGTATATTTGATTTTTCTTTTAGTGACTATTGGCTCTTTGCACTCTCTGGACCTTCATTATCCTTCATGTTTTCTGATATTTTTATGATGTGCACCATTTTTGCTTCTGTAGCTGTGTTTCTACACCTGTCAGCCTCCTACAAATATGGATAGACTAAGATTATTTAATTTTTATTTTGATGAATTGTAGATTGCACGTCATTTGTTGGGAAAACTATTGATTGATCTAAGGAATACTCGGGAGGAAGCCATTAGTGTTGCAGAATTGAAAAGCAATCAAGAACAGCAATCAACATCAGGAAAAGTGGAAATGGAGGATAGTGATCATCAAACGAAGCTTTTCATCAAGAATGAGGACATGAGAAGAACTAGTGCAAGTGAAATATCAATTGATCAAGATGATGATAAAGAGACAAAATATCGTTTAGATCCAAAGTACATATTTTTATCATTTTTCTTCATGCTTAAATTTTTTTTAATGGAATATCTGGATTGCAACATTAATCATTCTTAATAAGACATGCAAATGTGAAGACACCTGAATGCCATGTCCGGACACGTCTTTATTTTACTTCAGTAAGTACCATGCCTCTACTTATCTTCCACAAACACGTGCACTCACAACTAGGTGACATACATAGATCAATTTACATCTCATTTCATCTGTTAGATCTAGGAAATTTTTTCACATATATTAAATGGAGGGTGTTTAGATAGTCATCTTAGCTTTCATATTTTGGTGGGTTCTTATTATTCAGAAATTTACTTTGAAAATGGGTTGTCATTCAGTAAATTTGCTTTCTTTACCCCTTCCAAGAAGAATCCTATTCAAAATTTTGAGTGGTCTTTAAAGACTTGAAAACAATTAAAGGCGAAACTAATTTCTTTGTGGGATTTCAAATTACGGATTAAATCTACATTTGTTTCGTCTCTACAATATTTTACATTTGTCAATGGGAGAATTCCCTTTGATATAAAAATTTCTTTAAGCTCATTATCTAACTTACTTTTGACAGTTTAGCCTCTTTCCCAATTTGGCAATGAAAGATCCACTTTTCGTATATATCTGATGTAAACAAAAGTGTCATTCACATTCAATGAGTAAAAAAGAACGTGTTTGTCCTTTCTTTTTTAAGTGGTTTTTACTATTGACATATGACAATGCTCTTCTAAATTATTGATTGCTATTTTTCCTTGAAGGAATCTCATATACATTCACTTATAAATGATCTTCGTTACTGTAATCTGGATGAATCTCTTCAAGGAAAGGATAGTCTTGTTTGCCATAGTGCCTTGGAGCGCCTGCACAAAATGAAGGAGCTTGACTACATGAGTTACATTGTACTAAGAATGTTTGAAAATACCGAGGTGCTTGCTTTTCTTCACATTATTTTTCTTTAATCTCTTAAATTTTATTCAGAGTTTAGATTTTCTAAGACTATCATAGCAATGCTGAGAGCTGGATCTTTTGGCTTTGGTCTGCAGTAGCTAGTTGGACCCAGTAATTGGGTTTTTACGATTTGGTATGAGATTAGGAATCTAGCAAATTAATGAAGTGTGGTGATCTTAATTATTGGCTGAAGGGCCAATTAGGTCCCTTAAGTTTTCCCTAATCGTCAATTAAATGCCTTCATGATTTGATTGGGTCCTTATAGAATTAAAATTAAGCTAAATAGGCTATAATCAAGTTAAAGTACATTAGCATGTTTATGTTACAATTTCCTTCTTCTGGTCAGCATTTCAATTTACTAAAAGTCAACAGTTTAGTATTCTATTTAAATTGCTCCTTAGATTGGGACTTATTTGACCCAACTATAATTCTTTAAGGGTGAAATTGTCTCAAATGAATTAGCAAGGGCTTAATTGGCTAGCCGGGTAAACTTGAGGGGCGTATTTGGCCTTAATTCTTCATAACTCATTCATGGTTGCCCGATAACAAGGATGCTTTTTCTTAATTTTTCACCTTTAGGTATCTGAGTTCCTTTCAGCCACCAAACAAAATTCAGTTGTGCGTGGGTACCTTGCCTGAGTAGAGTGATAAAGTATCTGTTACCACTTTTCAATCTAAGTGGTTGTACTTCTGATCAAACGGCCAACTGAACATTTAACTGCCTCCCTTAACTATTTCTAGTTCAACAGTAATAATAATGTCTACATTGGGACAACAACTTATGGTTGATATTAAGCTAAGCTTCTTCAGACTTCTCAATAAGCTAAACTGTTTTGGACTTCTCATTAAGCTTAACTTTTTAGGACTTCTCAATGTCATTGAAAATTGTGGATAAGGCCAGAGTGTTCTTTAATGTGTTATTCTTTTAGAACTATTCTGTCTTTGGTTTAATGATGGTTATAAATAAACTGAAATTTTACCTTATTTCTTAAACAAGTGCAAAAAGGTTTAATTACTTAGTTTCATTAATCTCATTTTATATCCCTCAATAACTGGAATTTTTGGGATTCTTTGCTTACTTAGATGTAATTTTATAACAATGCAGGTTGTTTTAGAAGATCTAAAAAGATTTTGCATAGAGATGACATACAGTCACGGTGCAAACTTATCCCTATTGGAGGTAATGCATCTTCTTTCAATCCTGGGAACTATTAACTACTTTATGGTGCCCTATAGATGTTTCTGTGAAATTTATCTTTTCAATTGAATGAAAATTGAAGTTGGGATAGTTGGCTTTAATGAACTACCCAAGCAATAAGCTGTTTGACAAATCTATGAAAAACAACAATGGCATTGAAATTTTGTGCTTAGTATGCAATTTTGGAAACATGCAATTTAACTTTTGTTGATGAGACAAGGGGCTCTCAGACTCTGGTTAGCCCTATGAATAAGTTTGAATTAGATCTATGAACATGCTCTATCAACTCATAAAAATTGTTCAGTTAAGAATATATGTGCTAGTATTGTTTTATACTTCATAGGTTGCTTTCTGCTTCTTTTTGCTATTGCCAACATAATCAAATTGATCTCAAGCTTAGTTGACAATTATGTTTCAATGGATGATACTAACAAGCTATATACTGTCTGTCATGTTTTTCAGAAGAATGATAGTGAGGCTACTTCCTTGCATCAGGAGCATACACTGCCTATAATAGGTCCAGAAAGGCTGCAGAAGACTTTCCTCCACCTTCCACTCTTGCTGGATTCTCTGGCTACTTCTCAAAAAGCGCTGCAATACTAGAGCGGTTGGTAAATCTTTGGCCATTCCATAAGCATGATAAGAATGCTGGCAGTAACGAAAAGTAAGAGCCTGTCCGTTACTATTTTATAATAATTTTCATTTATGTTTCATTTTCCAAATTCCTCTGGTTGTCTTCAATATTCCTTTTCTTAATTATACATGAAGCAAATCAACCTTTTAAAATACTGTTTCGTGAAGCCAAAGTGAGCTTTTAGCCCTTTAGGGAACAAATTTTGGAGGGTACTAACAACTTTCAAAAGCAAAAGATAGCTCATAGGAACTAACAAATTCACTCTCATTCTTTTGTTGCATTTATTCTTCAATTGATGGGAATAACATCAAATGAATAGCATTCTATTGACATTTTTACACGCCTTTACGTGAGATGCTTCATTGAGATGCTATGCCATTGGTGATTAGAGCTTCCAGAATGTTCCCATTAAAGAACTTGATGGAAAGGAAGCGCAGTTATTCGTGCCTAAGAAATTTTTACAGCAATCTTTTCAATCTTTAATGGTTTGCTAGTATGCTTCTCGACAACGTTGCATGTAAAGTTTTATGTAGGCATGTTTTCTTCTGATAATGTTGATAGGATTCATGAACGCTGGTTAAAGGGGTTGAGATTTGGGGTCTAATACTGTCCTAGTAATAGATCCCCGCCATTACTAAGTTACATGATGTTCATCTATGCTATCTTTAGTTTCATTGTGATCTAATGGAAAATGCTGAATCATCATCGCTGGTCCTGACAACAAAAAATAATGGTACTGATAGAACGCAGATAAGAAATAATACCAACACTCAATCACAAGGAAACACACAAACTAACAATAATGAATATCAACCAAAGTCTATTGATTAGTAATATCAGATTACAAGAGAAAAGGTTCCTAGCAACCTCACTATTGTAATATTACAATCAATGAAAACAATAACAACAAAAGATGGAAATAAGAACAATAAAAGGAAAACAAATACTAAGGGCCTAAACTACAAGAAGAAGAGCTGCACTCCCCTCTCCCTATTCCCTCCTTCACTCAAAAGTGAAAATACAATCACAGTAAAAGCATGTCCTCCCCTACAAGTCACAACTTATTTATACTTATTTTCCTATTCCCTTCCTCACGCATAACCAATCTTCGTCTAAGCTCAACCTCTCTTGCTTTTCCCGCCTATTGTTTGGATCTGGAGGGCCTTTGGGCTTGGACCTCCTGTCTGATAGCATCCTCTCCATTATTGCCACCCGGTAGGGAAAGCAGTCTTGTCCTTAAGACTACAATGGAGATGCCTGAAAAGTCTGCTTCAAGATTCCTCCTCCAATCCAGTAGCATTACCTCCTTATAGAAGGTGTTAAAAAGTTTGCACCACCACTAAAGTGAATGAATGCTGGTCTTTTGATACCACTCATCATTAAATGAGATTAAACTTTCTTTTCCAGCATGTCTCACATGATCAAAAATGGGAAACAAAACACTATGAGAAATGCTCCCCCAGGATGATGATGAGAACTTGCTTCCTCTCTCATTCAATAAATCAATCAAAATGTCTAATGTGTAGCTTCTGACCTCAGGTCGTGCTCTGAGGTCAAATCAGACAACCAAGCTAGCATCGAAAACCAAAAATTCTCATTCATGTCAAAATTTGTATCAGCCTTATCATTGATAGGCTTCAGAGCGCCACCAGGCATAAGGTCTTTGGCCAAACGATATATTGGGTTCCGCTTGCACGGGGTTTTCGCTTCACCTTTAAGGATCTCGACTAAAAAAATAGCCAGGTTTGAGCCAATAATTGATTTTGCTTCTTCGAGGTAGGAGAGGTTCAAATAGAGGGCTATTGCTGAAGCATGGGAACCACCATCCAAGATCATCCTCTCAAGCAATGGAATTAGACCTGTTGACAACATCATTTCCTTGTTTATGTTATTATTGACAGCAAGGTTAAAAAGAGTCATCGCTCCAACTTCTCGATACATTGCATCCCCTGCATGGACAACCAACTCTAAGAATTGCAATAGAGCTTGAACAAAGCCAATAACACCCATAAAAATCCTAGATTCCTCATCATCTTTCAATAGAAGCCTTATTTTTCCACTACCTTGCATTTTTTTCTCAAATCTTCCTCTTCATTCAAAATGGTCAGAAAAGTCTAATACTTCTGGGATATATCTTGCTCAAAGTCTTCCTCAAATTTAGTTTCTTCCTACGGAGGAGTCAAATTGTCTATTTCATACTGTTCAGCCACCTCAATTGTGCCACTCTCTTCTAAAGGAACTACCTTCATCCCTTTCAATTTCTTAGAGCTGATGCTACCCACTGATCTTGAACTTATAGACTTAGACTAAGATAATGACAGCCCAAAATAGTTGAGATCAAGAGACTCTGGTGGACCATCAGAAACTGAAGCTCCATTTTGTTCACACCAACTAGTAACAAGACCCTTGACACAATAATTAGGTGTCAAGCAAAGATGACTAAGCTTCTGTTGAGTTTTGGGGTAGGTTTCATGCCCACCACTAGACCATTTCCCAATGCATAGCCTCTCATATATTTGCCAGATGCAATGATGACTGGATCATACATTAGTTGCAATGATATTGGACACCTTAATTCTTCTGGTGGCAGAGGGATTGATCCCGATCTCCTATTGTTTGGCCTGAAATTGAAAGAGCTAAGCTTCGATAGATATCGCTCAAAAGCCTGACCATCATCAAAAGAACACTGAATAGTGGGTGAGCATGGTGATGATCCCTGTGAATCATTGTCATATGTGAGATCACTTCTGAATAACTTGGAGTATTTCCTCATCAAATGCAAGAGATAAGCAACAATTGATTCCTTCCTCTTGTCTTCATCCACCCGAGCTCTTTTTTTGAGTTTATTAAGAGCCCTTCTCTCGGTAAGAGCTGCTCTAGAAGAGGTAATACAAACTTTAGTGGCTACCTGATGAAAAGATTATAGCTTGTTACTATCATTGCAAGTGTCAAATTTTCTCCCCTATTAAAGCAATGCAATTATTTCTTCCCCCACTTGCTTTTCCAATGGATCAAGTGAGAAAACACCACCCTCCAGTTCAATTACAATCTCCAAAATCTAACACCTAATCAATTGAGGGACAATATCGAGAAAACACCACCCTCCAGTTCAATTACAATCTCCAAAATCTAACACCTAATCAATTGAGGGACAATATCTTCCACACGCCTAAGTCTATCCATAAGACTAGATCTTGCTTTTTTAAATGTTAAAAGGACAGAATCCTTAGTTATGACATTCCAACATCGACACTAGCTAGGGAAAGATAGAATTGAGTGTTTCTCCACCATTGGCCCGCCTCAGCATGGAAATTCCATTGGTGGTTCCCATCAGTTTGATGGTATGCAACTCTTCAAGATGTTCCTCCATCTCGATAGTCTCACCATCGCTACTCTTTAAGACTTCGAGTGCAGCGATTCTCATAAGAAAACAAAACCCCTTCATGCGTCACTCCTTCCATTCAGTTTTGGTCCCTTGATGAACTCCTAGTCTCGTTTATCCCCATCGATGCAACTCATTTGAAGGAGAAAATGTTTTTTGTTGGTGTGCTGGAAGGTGTGAGAAGGATTTATTTTTGGTTAGGCCTGGTATGGGAGTGGGCAAGTGGTCTAGTAACCCAACATGCCCTAATCCATTGTAGCCAGCCTAGTCCACCTGAATTCTCTTGGCCCCTTCTTCGTCCTCAAGGAAATGTTGCAGCGATTCCCCATTTTTGATCTGCAGTAAAGCCTCTAGGGAACAAGCCTGTCTCATCGCAACCATGTGTTCCTCTGGTGGATACACCTTCGATTCCTCTTTGTCGTCGTCCTCCGACCTCCTGATGAGATTCCTATTTTGGTGTTGTTGGGATAGCCCAAGCATTATAGCAGCCACCACCTCACCAAGTCCAATGTTCTCTTCTACGTTACCTTTTTGCTGCAAATTTGCTACATCTGCAATTAAACTGGAAGAATAACCATTACTGTATCTCCTCATTATTTTTATCTTGAATTGCTTTCATGTCAAGTTAGGATATATTTCCAGGAGCATTGAGTACCAATATATCATTGTACCTTCCATAGATTTTTTAGCCAATCGAACATGCATCTCAAGAGGAATCTGGTGTATATATAAACGTGTCTCGGCTCAGACGATCCATCCCCTAGGGTCAAACCCATTGAACATACGAAGTTAAATTTGTTGCAATGACGACTGAGAATCAACGATTCTAGTTCCCTCCATCGTCGATTTTCCTGGGAAATTGTAGTCTTCCGTTGATTGAGGCTGCTTGTCTAATTTCTTCATCCATTTCATGAACAACCCTCAGAACTGCTCCTTCACCTTCTTATCTGCCTGGAGCTCGGAAACATATTAAGTCAGCTCATTCATGCGAGCAGTGAGCTCTCCAATTTTATGGTTGGTTTCATCTAATCTGGGATGCAAAGGTTGTTGAAGGGTCTCCATCGAATCCGGCAGGTCAGAGCAATGATAGAACGCAGATAAGAAATAAGACCAACACTCAATCACAAAGAAACACACGAACCAACAATAATGAATATGAACCAAAGTCTATTGATTAGTAATATCAGATTACAAGAGAAAAGGTTCCCAACAACCTTACTATTGTAATATTACAATCAATGAACACAATAACAACAAAAGATGGAAATAAGAACAATAAAAGGAAAACAAAAGATGTTATATTCTAACATTCCATCAATATTTTGCATTCATATATCGAAGATGCATTGTAATGGCTTTAAGACAGGGCATTTGGTCTAGCTTCAATATTGATGTTTGGGGCTATAACTCTTGGATAATAGAGCTATTGACGATATTGCTAATGGTTTTTGTTGAGCTCTATAGAGGGCTAATTTTGGAAAACATTTTCATATTCAAAGGATTGTTCTATCACATTTACAAAAGCTTTAGGAGTGTTTAGAACCATAACATTAGGCTTGGTTAAGGTTTGAGAGCCAGTTTATCTAAGTGGTCTTGGATTACTTGAAGAAACTCTTATTTATTTTTCTATTATAGTTGAGATAAAGAGGGTTTCGATAGTTGATAGGGTTATAACCTAGTTCATAGGGTTTAAAGATTAGAGCTTTTATTTTTAAATCTGATGAGATGATTATAATAAGGGTGGTAGATATGCTTTTGTATGTTGTTTAATTGGTTTCTGATAGTTTAGAGGTGATTATTTGTCCTATTGTTTTGTTAGATAATGTTTTTAAGGTCTTTGTTTACATATTTTTCACATTTGATCATAAAAAGGTGTGGTTAATAAAGTGGCTTTACCATGTTTAATTTAAAGTTCCTATAAAGGTAAAGGAACATATTAAATGCATTCACTCTTTGTAGTTTTCCATGAAGTTGCTCCAAAAATTAGGTTTATGGACTTTACAAAAAAATAAACTAAAGTTTCTTTAAAAGCATAAAATTTTAAACCAATAAAAAAAGAGGTTATGCACTTAATGCTCATGTATGAATGCTTAAAACTTATTTTGAATTTCTTGACTCTATTCTTTAAAATGCTTGAAGAGCCATAATTTCTTTTCATGATTATGAAGAGCATAAAAATCCTTTTGAAGGTATTCTATGTTAATTTGAAAATCTTTTTGAAGAACATTGATTTTAGACCATACATTGTTAGTCATAGAGGAGAAAGTTGGAGAAGTGGGTTTGGCTAGCTTTTCAGAAGTGTAAATTAGTTTAGCTATAACAGTAGTGAAATCTATGCTTCACATAGTTGGTGTTTGTGCTAGAGAAGATAAAAGGCTCGGATTTATCAGTTCCTTTAAGTATACACTCTTCTAGAAGAGGTACTTCACTCCATTTGATAGATCTAGGAGTGACAATAGTGCCATTGGTAAGATCAGTTAATATTTTTTTTCTTTGTTTATGAACAAAAGCCTTAGAAGAAAAAACAATCATCATGGCTTTATAATGAACTTTAAAAATCAAAGCAACTATAATAGATCTAGGAAGCATTTTTTAATTACAGGTCTTTATTTGTAAAACAAGACTATCAAGCAAGTTTTTATCATCTAAAGATAGAGTTATATTAAGATAATTGTAGACACTAGGTTTGAGTCTCTTCGTTAGAAGACATCTTGTGATGAAATTACTAGATGTTTGGTAGTTAAGGAAGTTTCAGCTAGAAAATCTCAAGGCAGGTTAAGGACCAAAAATACCATTTTTCACTCCTCTTGGATTGGCCTATCCCAAGGTACAATCTTGTCGTTTTCACCCTACAAAAAAAATCCATATGTTGTACTATTTACTGTATATTTATGCCATGATTAATGTTGATATTATTTAAGGAGGCTTTAAGGCATGATTATATATGTTAGAGTATATGACCTATAGTCCATATAGATAGAGATGTATTTCATGTATATAAACTCATTTTATTTATGAGAAGGCTACTTTCATTTATTAATGCTATTTTTAATTACATGTGTTTGTTTAATCTTAAATTCATAAAAGAAGTCTTTGGTATTATAAACAGAGTACAAAGATAATCATGAAAGAGTTCATGATATGAGATGTCTATTGTATATATATATATATATATATCTTAATACCTAAATATCCGTAGTCATATTATTAACAAGATAGAACATTGTTAATACGGTTAGACTAGCACATGTTATGCTTCTTAAAGGGTTCAAGTAATGGTTCTCATGAATATGATCATACGAGATGATCAAAGTTAACATGTGGATGCTTGTTAGAAGAACAAGTTCATTGAAGACTGACAAAGAGAATCTTCACATGGATATTAAATCCATATCAGTTAAAAATCTCTTCATAGTAGTGGTGCAAGTGTCATTAGACTTGAGATCACCAAAATTATCTTAACTAGTGAGTGGTATACTTTGACTTTATAACTACTTACCTCCAACTGGGGGTGAACATAAATAGGAGGTTGGGTATATCATTACCTACTTGAAGGTAGTTGAGTGATCAATAAAGGATTCACCATCTTAGATTTATTAAGAAAAGTTATCTCACATAATTTTATAATTGCCTTGTTCAGAGAATCTCTAGCCAGAGTATGATGCCAAGGTGGATAGGGATCTACAAAAGGCATTTTAGAACATTGGTTAAATTAATAAAACATACATATATAGGTTCATATGGGTTGACATAATTTCATACTCAGAATCTAAATGAGGTAAGTGTGGTGAAAAGAGTAATTGCACAGTAATTGTTCTATGGAAGGATATAATCAAAATCACTTGACTTTCGTAACATTTGAGTGGTCATAATGCTTAGTTAGAGGCCTCTTATGACTTTTATAACAATATTATCAATTGGGAATTGATAAAATGGTTTAAAGAAGTTCAAATCATAAGGGTCAAAGTTCAACTAGGACTCTTGGTGAAGAGTCACAATTTAACTAGAACTTTTAATTACATATTATACTACCAACATGAAAAAGAATCCAATAGGTCACACAAATATATAGTAAGGGAAAAAATGATAAAATGATAAGGATAATAATATTTGATATTATTATGGGAGCGAAAAACATAAATAGGAAAATAATTAAAGAGTTTAATTAATTATACAAATGAAGAAAATTTTGTGGAGCCTTTTGGAAATGTTTTGCAATAAAAGATCTGATTGAAATATTGTATTTAATATTATTGGACTATAAATGTTATAGGAATGAAATAATATTAATGGGTCCATTAGAGAAATAAATATTGGCCTAGAAAAATTGGTCTCTGCATAAAAGCCCTATGAATGAAGGCTTCTAAATAGAACCCAAATAGTAGGCCTTAGAGGCCTAATTTTTGGACCAAAATGAATTAAATATGTTTCGTAAGTGTTATGAAGTCCAATTATTTAACTTGGTGAGATTTGGAGTTGATTTGGGTAATTAAATCCAAAATTTTGCAGAAGGGTCCATTTTATAGGCTTCTACACAAGGTCCTTTGTGTTAATTGGACCCAAATTAATTAATTAAATTTTGGCAACCCTTTTGGTATTTCTCTAGAATTTTGTGCATCTTTATCCCTACATAAATGTGCTTTTATTATAGACATAAAAGTTTTACATAAGTGCAATTAAAGGATGACTTTAATGTTTATCTCTTATTCTTCCTAAAACCACATTCTCTTACTAGTTTTTAGAGAATTTTGGCCCCTTTGTCATTCCAATTAGATTGGTTCATGTAGTCCCTCTCTTGTGTGGATCAAGATTTGAGGTGTTTTAGTTTGGACACTGTGGTTTGTAACAACACGGTGTAAAGAAAAATTAACTATTCAACAACCCTCACAAGTGATTTTCCTTGATTCTTATAGACATATATTACAAATTCATGGAAAGATCTTATTAATTGGTTAAAAATGTTATATTTTGCATATATATGAGATGTATGTAACCAATTAAAATTCTAACAATTTGTGCTTGTTGGCATTTTTTTAATGTACTTTCCATCTATTTTATATGTTGATAGATTCAGAGTAGTTTAGTGATTTTCATATAATGGAATCTTGCATTTTATTTTTGAAAATAAATAATGTCACAAAGGTTTTGTACACATTGATCTTAATAAAGTAAAAATATATTAATTTTCACCACAAAAGGATTTCACAAATTAATCACCAATTAAGTTGGGATTTTTAAATAAAATGAATAAAAACATTTTGGTGACCATTATCTTATCAATTAATTATCCAAAACAAAGAGAATTTTTCCAAAATAATCTAAACTTTCATAGTGTGTTTAATCTATTTTTGTTATTTAGGATAAAATGGGACCAATGTCTCAAACCCTTTTCAAAGGTTAATAAAATGAACTATTTTCCTGCTATCGGTCACGAATAATGATATAAAAACTCTTCGATAATGTGTTTTTGAAGGACACTTTGGGAATAATGGTGAAATTAGGTCGATTACCTTGCTATTATGAAATGACAGATGTTGGAGGAAAATGCAACCAATAATTTAGGATTAAGGGATCCCAAATCTCTTTAGATGGCCTAGAGACCTAATTCAAACAAATAATATAACAATGTCCAATAACCACACATGAATGAAGCCCATTTTATAAAATGCATAATTTAGGATCAAAATGAAATAATTTAGGATCACTTGTGTGAATGTGATGTACGACCATTCTTTATTGCTTTAATGCATTTATGCTTTAAAAGGAAAATAATAAACATGGAACCATCAAGAAAGGTAAGATATTAAATAGAAGGCATAAATAACAAGGAGATTTTTAGACCCGAATCTCTTGAATTTTAATCCCCTACTTAATCCACTGGGTAGTGGCTCCACTAAAACCACCTTGTAGAAGGGATGTTTCACCATGTGAAAAAATGAGAGGGCTGACCCTTACTCATCACACTATTTCTTATGTGAATAATTGGACCCATCTTTAATATGAAAGTAGATAACCTACCAGCCATTTTTAATAAGGAAACATCAAAATCCCATGCGTCTAATTTTATGGTGACTCCACTAGGTATCCATTTCCCTTTATGAGAATTTAGTCAAAAAATGCATTTAATTAATACCTTGTCAAATCTATGATTTTTCTATTTATCATTTTCCACCTCATGCATCTATACTTTATGCATTTGTTGTCATTTTTACCTCTAGGTGGCATTGTGAAGTGTGAACCTTTCTTCTAATCATTGCTACGGGGGGGGGGGATGATTAAAGATGATAATCACTACTCCGAGCCTTGTGCCCATTTAGGTTTATAAAATGATAAACCAATTGGTTGTATTCTAATAAAGAGATATACCCATTGTGGAGAGATCATGCTTAGATGATAATGGCTTTTAAGCCGACTATACCATAATCCATATACATAAGTTTTGTCATTTCCCCTTAGGAAATACCATAAATAGGACTATACAATTGTATGCTATATGAATAATCTATATAAAGCACAGTTGAACATTTTATAACATGATGCATATGTGTCTTATATTTCACTATGGTGAAATGTTCATTTACATGGATTATCAAAATTGAGTCATTTTGCATGTGTGTGTATTCTATATAGTGTTGTTATGCTATTAAATTTTTTCCACATGCATCATGTATAATTTTGTCCATGTTGGCACTTGAATAAATCCCATTTAGGACATTTGAGACCTTACTGCATGTTTGGGAAAAATAAGGATGGAGAGAAATTGCTTGTATTTTGTGATTGTTACATCTTTTCTCTCATTAACTCATACATCTTTCATATACCATACATCACGAATAAATTGTATTATACATCACGCATTGTTGATGTCATACATCACTAATATACTGATTCATGCATTAGAAGTGCCCTGTCTTGCATCACTTCCCACCATTTCATGCATCATGGCTAACCTTTTGTGTTTGTAGCCATATATGACTGAGGAGTTTTAGGTGAAAAGGAATTATGTCTAATATGTTGACTAGGGAATCAACGAAGGATTGTTCAGAGATGGTCACTAGGTTAGACTTTTAGAAAGGGTTGTCCTATTTCAATGAGAAGCTAAGAGATGAGTTGTTAGGTTCCATAAAGGCCATGATTCTAAAGACACTTGTAGAATTTGGTGTTTGACAGCGTGTGAAGCCAGGGTCGACCTCGAATACACAAATAGTCCCTTTAAATGCTCAAGAAAAGGGCAAAGGAATACCTGATGAAACTCTTATTGATAACCTAGAGTGAATGACTATGTAAAGGAGTTTTACCAAACCTTCCATTGTTGGGTAACCTGTAGAAGAGTTGGTTTATAAGAAACACACCTATGGTGCACAATTGTAACTTGAGCTCTAGTTTTACAAGATAGATAAGCATCTAGAAACTATTTGACTAGCCTCTAGCAAGTGTACTAGATCGACTAGTAATATAGGAAAATATAATTAAGACCCTAAATATTGAACCCAAGGGAATTGTGTAAAAGTTGTGTATTTCAAGCTTTGTAGTGAGTGATGTGTTCAAAGAATTTCCAAGTTTTAGAATGATAAAAACTAACTAAATCAAAACAAAAACTTAATTAAATATAGTAATGAAGTTAAGACAATAAATTATAAACTTAACCAAATAAACATAAACTAAAACAAAACAAGATATAAAAGATGGTAAAATTCAATAATATAAGACACTTCTGCTAAAGGACTATCCACCTTAACTTTTGCTAAAGGACTATCCACCTCAACTTATATTATGACTTAATTAGAAATAACACAAGCGATTATAGAAAACTAGTGTAAATTCAGATATCTTATTCAGAATATCATTCTAAGCATTAGATCCTTTTACTAGGAATAATCCAATACTTAGCATAAAAATCTAGTTTATAAACTCGTAAGCATTCATTAAACCCTTTCTCAAGAGATCCAACTTCAGCTTATTCTTAATTCAACTTTTTTAATTTTTATTTCACTCTTTACCAACACAAAATTATCTCAGTTTTCAGAACATAATCATGCATCAATACCAATGAATCAAACTAAGAACATACATATCATAAGTCATACTTGAAACTGATAATTAACTATTTATTCAATACATCAATCATCAACTCAATCAAAACTTCAAGATAATAATCTGCTCAAGAATTAAGAAATAATACACTTGAATTGAATTAAAGCTCAAATTAAAGTCATTACAAATAAAAGTATGAGGCTTCAAGTATCCCTCAACAAAAGTAAAGAAAACTACTCACTATTCATTTTCAAAACAAAAGAAAAACTGAAATTAAAAAGATACAAACACATAAAGCTAAAAAGCTTCTCTTGATCTTTTCTCAGAACTCCAAGTTCCAGCCCCCAAACCTTATGTTCTTGCCTCTTGAAACTAGGTTAAAACTTTAGTAAAATTTCATCTAACTAACAATGCTCTTTAATTCAATTGTTTAAGTTTGCTTAGATACTATGAAAAGAAGAAGTTTGTTGCCTTGTAACTTCCTAAATTAGATGACAAAAGAGTTTTATCGTAATAGAAAGTCTTCCTCTTAGGCAAGGTGCTTTCTCCCTCAGGTGAGGGCTTAATCTCCTAGGGTAAGGGCTTAATCCCCTCGGGGAGGGCTTAATGTCCTCGGGTGAGGGCTTTTCTTCTATACTCAACATGCATATTGGCTTCAAAATTCCCATATTGCTCCAATTTTCTTCCTTTCTTCAAATAACTTTCTCTTTTATCCAATTTAACATATAAAAACACCAAATTGCAATTAAGTCCACATGAATTATAGTTAAGAAAATTAAACACCAAATTAAATAAATTCACACTAAATTAATAATTAAATCACTTAAAAACACAGTAACAACATAGTTATAATTCACAATTATCAAATACCCTACACTTAGTCTTTGCTTGCCCCCGAGCAAATTTGAACAAACCAACCTCTCAAAAAAATTAAACTTCAACCAAGAATCATGCATTTCAAAACCATGCTTAATAATTAACAGGTGCACTTAATAAAATTTTAACTAGATCAAATTCAAGCAAGATAATATGAGCTAGTTTCCATGTGTATGTGCAAGACCAAAACATTTTAAGCTCTTTTTAAAATCAAAACTCAAATGCAAATTTATAGTCAATCTTAGAATTAATATACACCTAAATGTACTACTAGTTTTGCACTTGAAACTCTATAAATACCATAAGCCTCTCCTTTAGCACTGAAATCCGAAGGTCATCTCAACTAAATAACTTAAAAGCAAACATAGAATCACTAAGTCTTCATTAGGTTGTAATGTGGTTAGGGCAATGGTTACAAAGAACAGATAAAGGATAGATAAAAAGAATAGCCATTCTTAGATAGAAGAGACCACTATTTTTGAACTTTACTGCTCTAACTCAAAAATATAGTACTAAACCAAACTTGCTTACTTAACCCCTTATACTTCAAAGACATGTTGAGGGATAATCAATGAAACTCCTTATATTTCACAACATATCCAAATTTAGGAGTCACACTTCTTTTTCCCCTTGTAAACACTCCACAATTAAAGTTTTGCCATATAATTTTAGTTTTATTGCAAACTTCCTTTCTTTTTCTTTTTCTTTTTTTTCCCTCTTCTTTTTTGTTTATATATAAATGTTAGTTTCATTGTTGGCAATCAATGATAATATGAGTGTTTACAAGGTCAATTTTCACTAATTACTTGATTTCATCCATACCTGTGACCAAAGTACACCAAACAAAATCAATCCATCCCAATCCTAAAGTGGCCAATTCAAAATGGCTAATAAGGCACAACTGTACATACTAGGTAGGAAACAAGCTAAGTTATGGCTAAATAAGAAAAATATGCCTAGATCACTTTCTAGATTATTTGAGTTGTTTCTATACTTCAAAGGATAATGAGGAATGTTTTAGTGTCCTAAAATTCCTTGCTCAACTATTTCAATGCATGGGTTTTTCAAGTGAAAACTAACAAATATACATCATGTTGAATGCTAAATTTGCTAAAATTTCATTAAACAACATGCTTGCCTTAATGCTAAACAAAGAATTTGACTATTACACATTCTAAGTTAAAGTTTAATAAGTTGAATTTTGAGAAAAAACTAGGGCGAACTAAGTTAAATGCAAGCTAAATGACAATTTAAACTAACTACATCACCAGTATAATCCAAAAATATATAAAACAAAGTAAAGTACTAAATGACTAACAAAATAGAAACATTACTCTTACTATTAAAACAAATGATAAAGTTACAAACATAAAGGTTACAATAAAATCAATAGACTAATAAAAAGGAAAAAATATAAATAAACAACAAAATGAAAACACAAAATCAGAAAACGAACAAACTAAAAGCTTTTATGAATTAAAAAGGGGAGGTTGAAATTATACTTCCTGAATCTAAACAAAATTGAGCTTAGATGAGCTCTACCCCCTCAAAAGAAATTTTCTATCCTCAACAAAATAAGTCTCAAGTCATTGGGGTGGTGAAGGTGGTAGTGGTGGGAACTGCTGCTAAAAATGTGTAGTGAAATGCTCAAAGCTGGAGGCAAGATGCTCTAAGCTCTTTTACAGACTGTCATTTTTTGCAGCTTGCACATCTAATCTACCATTGACTTGGTTCATAAAAGTGACTATTTGTGGAAAAGGAGCTTCTTCAGCTGGTGGTGCCTCTAGGTGCTCAGTCTTTGCCTTGTTTTCATCTATTTGTTGTTCATCGTGCCCAACACAAATTAAGTGTAAGTATTCAACCCTATCTATTCAGTGGCAATGTGGTTTGTCCTGCATTACCTTTTATGCACTTCAACATTGCATAATCAATGTATTGGATATTTCCACGAAGAGGATTGCCCATATCTAAGTGCTTTACGGACTTTGCCATGATAGTGGCAATCCATCCAATAGAGATAACCTTGACAGCATTAAGCTTCTTTTATAGATCCTTTATTTTCTGCCATAGATGGATTGCATCATTGATTCGGATCCTTTCAACCATACACCTCAATAGCATTGATGCACCTGCACTGATTGCACTCGAGCCACCCAAACAGTTGTAGGTTATGATTGATAGGAATCGGTGTAAAACTCATAGTGTATGATCTCTCAAAGAGTGAGCCTTAGTCTAACTTGTATTCCATGCCACTGGGTTGATAGGATCTCTAATTAATGCCTAATTCTCACTTGGGGTTGCATTAGTAAAGTCACTAACCATATCCAATAGAAAGGCTAAATGCTTTGTAAATTTAGGGAAATTCATTATGTTTTCCTCCTAAGTTTGAAGCTCACAATACTTGTATCCTCCTCATCCTCAAAGTAACAATGAAAAGAAGTGAGGAAATCTCTTACAAGTGAGGGGTGAACTTTTGGCCTCTTCTGGATAAAATCTTCCTATCCAATGTTTCTAATTAGTGGCAAGATCTCATCCCACAAACTTCTATCAGGTATATCTAGGAAAAAATCATTCAAGAAGGCTGGATTGACATATGTTGCAGTCCTAAAGTATTCGTACATTGAATATTCTCAACATCCACATATAGTGGAATGTGCAATCTAGAAGAGCTTGAAGCACTGCCATGTCTTGGTCGCTTAGGTGCCATTACACAAGGCAAAAATAACACAAATAAGTGACTAACAATGAAAGCTCAACACTTCATCCCAAGAGAAACAAGTCACTTTTAGCATCATGGTTATCCAAGTCAAAGCACAATATTAATTGATCACAAAGTAGAAATGACAATTGGAAATAAGATAATGATATATGAGAGTGATGAAACATGGTTTAGACTAAGAAAATTTAAGCCAAAGGTGTAAACTTTGTCGCTTAGGCATTTTATCAAATGTCTTGTGTGCACAATTGAGCTAAGCTAACGTAAAAATAATCTCAACCCATAATGAAGCCAACAAGTGAAATTAAGCATAAATTCAAACAATAAGAAAGCTAGATGGAAGTAAAGTGCAAATGAGACAAGGGTTTAGCTCAAATTTTAGCTTTAATCAAACCTAGATATAAGAACAATAAACCTAAATCCAACTCAAATCAAGTAAGCTAACATGCAAATTTAAGAATTAAACTAAAGGATATGCACTTACTTGCTTAATTGTAAATGAGATATGAAGAAAGATCAAGTCTTGATTCTATTGCCTCAGGTGAAGGAGTGCAAGAGTGGGTAAGGGAGTTAGGTGAGGGGGTTTATAAAGGGTAGGGACCTTGGGAGAGGAGATGGAAGTGGGAAAGAAGAGGGCAAGAGGCCCTTAGGATAAGGGAAAAACCCTCAGGCAAGGTGAAGAAATCAGGACAAAAGGGAGCAAGCTCCCTCAGGAGAGAGCTAGGAGCCCTCGGACGAAGAGGTGGCGACTGGACCAAGAGAGCCAAGAGGCCCTCTGGAGAGGGGAAAAACCCTCAGGAGAGGAGATTCTCTCGGTAATCTCAAGGCCAAACACTAAAAACCCAATTTTCATGCATTTTTAAGCTCAATACCCATAAAGTAACTTAATCCTCATTTGATTTACCTCATTCACTCTCTAAATTACCTTTTAAATTTCCAAACAACTACACATAAAGCTCTCAAATAATTAAATACAAATCAGCCTAATTAGTCCTCTTGTGAACAATCAACCAACTCTTAGACACGACCATGTATGCACTCAATTATAGTTAAAGTATAATTCCAATCCACTTCAAACTTAAAACATGAGTAACTTTCCTTTTAATTTATGAATCACCAAACTAATAAAACTAATAAAACAAAATCAAACTTTAACAATGAAAACAACAAAAGAAAAACCCTAGAAATCAAATCAAACTAAATAAATACACAACAAATCAAAGTAAATTAAAGAGTTTTGTTTTAAATTTATCAAGTCCTCACCTAGACTTTTAAAACCGCCTTACTTGTCATGGAAAATCAAGGTTGCATCAACAACCTCCAATTGAGCAATGTGATAAAGCTTTAACTTGTGCCCATTAATTTTATACTTATGCCTATCCTTTGGATTTTTAGTGGTGATCACTTTGAATTCATTGCTTGAGACCACTTGATATCGCCCTAACCATCTAGATTTTGACTTACCTGAGAATAACCTTAATCGACTATTATACAACAAGACCAACATACCAGGAGTGAATTCCTTTTGATTTAGTTTCTTGTCATACCAACACTTCATTTTCTCCTTATATAGAGCAACATTGTCATAAGACCATCGTTAAAACTCCTCAAGCTCATTGAGTGTTTTCCTCCTGCACATGTCAAATCAAAATTAAGTAGTTTTGTAGCATAATATGCCTTATGTTGTAGATCAATCGATAAATGACTCGCTTTCCCAAAAACCAACCTAAATGGAGACATACCTATAGGGGTCTTAAATTTAGTTTTATAGGCCCGAAGAGCCTCATCCAACTTTTGAGACCAATATTTTCTAGCATTATTCACTATTTTCTCTAAGATTAATTTCAACTCCCTATTAGATACCTCTACTTGCCTATTTTCTTAGGGACGATATGGGGTTGTAATTTTGTGCCTAACACCAAAATTTATAGGCAATACTTTTAATTGATGGTTGACAAAATGCTTGCCCCCATCAATGATAATAGCCTATGGTGCCCCGAAACCAGTGAAAATATTCCTCCTAAGGAATTCAAGCACAACTCAGGCATCACATATCCTGGTAGCCACTGCTTCTACCCACTCACTCACATAATCTATAGTAACTAGGATATACTTAAACCCAAATGAGTTCAAAAATGGCCCCATAAAGTCAATACTCCAAACATAAAAAATTTGAACTTCTAAAACAATATTCATGGCATCTCATCTCTTTTTGAAGTATTTCCTACACATTGACACCTATCACATGACTCTATAAAAGATTTAACATCAGTAAAAAGAGAAGGCTAAAAGAAACCTGACTGTAAAATTTTTGCCACTATACGATTTGGTCCATAGTGACCTCCAACCTCTCCTCGATGACATATTCTCATAATGTCTACATGTTCCTCCTTCGAAACATATCTCTATAGCACTTGATTAGGACATGACTTTAAAAATATGGGTCGTCCCATAGGTAATTCCTTGCATCCACCTTTAACTTTTTCTTTTATTGCCAAGTTAGGTCCTTTGGAAGGTAACCTCCCGTAAAAAATTGGTAATATTAGCGAACCAAGGAATTAAAATTTCACATGAATAAATAGCACAAATACATTCATCAGGAAATAAATTAAGAAATTTCCCTTTTTCTATATGAGCATGATCTAGTCTAGATAGATGGTTAGCTACAAATTTTGTTGCTCCCTTCTTATCCTTAATCTCCACATCAAACTCTTGAAGTAGCAAAACCCATCTAATAAGCCTCAGTTTGGAGTCATTATTAGTAAAAAAGTGCCAAAGTGTCATATGATCCAACAACACCGTGACTTTAGAAGCAAGGAAATATAGCCTAAATTTTTCAAATTAGAACATGATCGTCGATAACTCTTTCTCTGTGGTGGTGTAATTAACTTGTGCACTAGTGAGTGTGTGTCCTGTACAGTAGATGGTATGAAAAATTTTCTCTTTCCTCTGGCCTAAAACTACTCCCACTGCATAGTCACTAGCATCACACATAATTTCAAATGGTAAACTCCAATCTAATAATGCTATGACCGAGGCTGTGATTAATTTTTGCTTCAATAGATTAAAAGCTTGCAAACACTCAACATCAAAGTTAAATGCAACATCTTTAAGCAGTAAATTGGAAAGTGGCTTAGCAATTTTACAAAATCCTTGATAAACCGGTGATAGAAATTGGCATGACCAAGAAAACTCCTAATACCTTTAACACTTATAGGGGGAGGTAATTTATTAATCACATCTACTTTTGCCCTATCTATCTCAATTCCTCTCTCAGAAATTTTATGCACTAGAACTATACATTCCCTTACCATAAAATAACATTTTTCTTAATTAAGGACAATGTTAGTTTCTTCACACCTTTTCAAGACCAATGCAAAGTTAGACAAAAAGACTCAAAATCACAATCATACCATGTAAAATCATCCATGAAAACCTCAATGAATTTTTCAATGAAGTCATGAAATATGGCCATTATACACCTTTGAAAAGTGGCAGGGGCATTACATAGACCAAAAGACATTCTCCTATATTCAAATGGGCCATAAGGGCATGTGAATGTGGTATTCTCTTGGTCTTCTAGGGCTATAGGAATTTGCATATACCCTGAATATCCATCTAAAAAATAGTAAAATCTATTACCTGCCAACCTTTTTAACATTTGGTTAATAAAGGGTAGAGGAAAATGATCCTTTATAGTGGTATTATTTAACCTCCTATAATTTATACACTCTCCACCCCATCATTGTGCATGTAGGGATGAGTTCATTTTTCTCAGTGGTTACTACAATCATACCCCCCTTCTTAGGCATATATTGGACTTGACTAACTCAACTACTATTAAAAATAGGATAAATAATACCTGTATCAAGTAATTTAAGTACCTCTTTCTTAACAACTTCTTGCATTTCTAAGTTAAGTCTCCTTTAGAGTTGTACCACTAGCTTGAAATCACTCTCCATTAGGATCCGGTGTGTATAACAACTAGGGCTAATTCCCTTAAGGTCGGATGTCTACCGTCCAATGTCTTCTTTATGCTTTTTCAACACTTTAATAAGCATTTCTTCTTCCAAACCTATCAAAAGAGAAGAAATAATTACTAGTTTTGCATTTTCCTCTAAAAATGCATATTTTAAATGTGCAGGAAGAGTTTTAAGTTTAGAAGTATTGTCTCCCTTAGGAGGGCATAATTCTTCCTCCTTTGTTTCTTCCTCACTATGCTCTTTCTCTAACTCTTTTAAAAGCTCTTCCTCTTTCTCTCCTACTTGCTCCTTACTCTTTGGGTGCATTAGACAACTTTGAAGCTCATCCTTCAACAAAAATTCTTCTTACTTCTCCTTAACACATTATTAGACACCATCTATGAAACAAATTGATTCTTCAAAATTATACAAAGGATGTTGTATCACCTTATTGACATTGAAAACCATCTCCTCCTCATAAAATCTCAAGGTTACTATTTGTTCATGCACATCAATCAATGTTTTTACCGTGTTTAAGAATGGCCTTCCTACTATCAATGGTGCCTTCCTATAATCTTCCATATCCATCACCACAATGTCCAACGAAAATATAAAATTCCTAACTTTTACTAACAAATCCTCTATTATGCCTTTAGGCCCTTTCACAAACCTATCCACCAATTGTAGTGTTATTCGAGTTTCTTTGATGCCGCCTAAATTCAATTTCTTACAAATAGAATAAGGTATCAAGTTTATAATAACACCTAAATCACATAAAGCATGTCCAATAAAATTCCCTTCTAATTTGCATGGCAAGGTAAAACTACCTGAATTCTCAAATTTTTCAAGAATTTTGTTCATTAATATAGCACTACAATTTTTAGATAATTGCACTATACTACATGCTTTAGCTTTTTCTTGTTAGAACATAGCTGTTTTATGAATTTAGCATACTTAGGCATGTGTAATAAACCTTCAGCAAATGGTAAATTTACATGTAACTTTTTAAACATATCTAAAAATTGAGCAAACTACTCATTATGCTTTTCCTTCTTAGCTAAAGATGGATAAGGCAACTTAGACTCATTAATATTAGAAACAATCTTTTCCTTACCCTTAACTTTTTCCACAATAGCAAGCAACTCATCGTTAATTTTAGGTTCAAAAATACATACGTCTATTATCAATTCCACCATTTGTGAAGAATTCTTACCATTTTCAGTCTCGTTTACCTCTTTCCCACTTCTCAAAGTGATTTCCTTTGCTTCCTCCTTTGCGTTACGGTCCACATTAGATGGGAAAGTGCCATGGGTCCTATTGGAAAGAGAATTAGCAAGTTGCCCTACTTGAGTCTCTAGGTTCCAAATTGAGGCATCTTGATTTCTCATCCAAACATCCTAAGATTTCAATCTAGCATCTTAACTATCAATGAATATGGATTGTGTAGTCATAAAATTTGCAAACATCTCTTCTAAGTTAGGTTTCCTATCTTAAGGGGATTGAGGCTTTGGTTAGAATCTTGGGGGTTGATGCAGTAGAGCTTGGTATGTGGATGGGCAATGTTGGTGGTTGGTGGTATATGAAGCTATATTTTGACTAAATAAGGACCTAGGTTGAGGGTTAACTGTTGATGCATGGTTCCCTTCCCTCTATGAAAAGTTAGGGTGATATCTCTACCCAGGGTTATAAGTATTGCTATAGGGATTGATTGTTTTCACATCCTTAACTAATGAACCTTTACGTTCTCTAAT
This sequence comes from Excoecaria agallocha, assembly GCA_037975025.1. NCBI lineage: Eukaryota > Viridiplantae > Streptophyta > Magnoliopsida > Malpighiales > Euphorbiaceae > Excoecaria > Excoecaria agallocha. The sequence continues at coordinate 730,128 of JBBPFJ010000021.1, read as the reverse complement.
CTTGGTTTCAAGTGTTCCTTGCAATCCCCCATAGGCCTTACACATTTGAGACAAAGTTGACACATTTTGCACCTTCAACCTATTTAATTCTTTCTTTAACTACTCCATTTGTGCCCTAAGCATTGCTACTTCATCTACACTATGTACTCCTTGTTTCTTATGTGTAGTCCTTGTGTTCGCCCATTGAGATTTATTTGCAGCCATCTCATCAAGTAGTAGGAAAGCTTCCTCTCGTATCTTATTCATTTGAAGCTGCATCTAGGAGAGACCTGGTTGTTTAATTCACACTTGTATAAAAAGTAGACATTAATTGATGTATAGCAATTTCATGGTGTGGAAAACTCTTTAAAAGTCTCCTAAATCTCTCCCAAGCCTCATGAAATGGTTCGTCATAAAACTACTAGAAATTGTAAATATTATTTCTAATGGTAGCTATTTTAGTTGGTAGGAAAAACTGGACTACGAACTTCTCTTGCATTTGCTCCCATGATTTGATGGATTGTTTGGTAGCATTTGTAGCCAATCTCTTGCCCTACCAATAAGAGTAAATATAAATAGTTTAAGCCTAATAGCATCCATAAATACATTTAGAATTTGTATTGTGTCACTAATCTCTAGAAAAATATCCAAATATTGAGTCGGGTCTTTAATCTTCGATCCTAAAAACTAGTTCTTATTGACCATGGTGATAGTAGCAAGTTTCAGCTTAAAGTGATGATTTTGAGGTAGCATAATCGTCTTATGCTCCTCATTCCACCTAGGATTGGCATAGTCCCTTATGGTTCATGGCCTTATCCCATTCCCATGGGCTTGATTTTGATTAAATTGCCCTCCAAGTAAAGGTATTAAATCATTGAGAGGAGGGTCATTACGTCTCTCTTCTAGTGGATTTAAATTCATGTTTTCTCTTTGTAGTCTCCTGATCCTATGGAATTGCCTCTCAATTTCAAGGTCAATAGGCATAATTGGGTCACCTTTTGCCATAAACTATTAACACTTGTAAAAAATAAAAGAATAAAAAATAGAAAAAGAAGAATAAGAACATACAAAATTCACTTTAAAATCTAAAACAAACAAATGCCAATTCCCCTGTAACGGTACAAAAAACTTGACCAGCATCTAGCAAGTGTACTAGATCGGCTAGTAATATAGAAAAATATAATTAAGACCCTAAATATTGAACCCAAAGGAATTGTATAAAATTTTAGTATTTCAGACTTTGTAGTGAGTGATGTGTGCAAATAATTACCAACCTTTAGAATGATGAAAACTAACTAAATCAAAAAAGAAGCTTAATTAACTAGAGTAATGAAGCTAAGACAATTGATTATAAACTTAAGCAAATCAACATAAACTTAAACAAAACAAGATATAAAAGATGGTAAAATTCAATAATAAAAGACACTTTTGCTAAACGACTATCCACCTCAACTTATATTGCAATGACTTAATTAAAAATAATACAAGTGATTATGGAAAACTAGTGTAAATTTAGATATCTTATTCAGAATATCGATCTAAGCATTAAATCCTCTTGTTAGGAACAATCAAATACTTAGCATAAAAATCCAGTTTATAAACTCCTAAGCATTCATTAGACCCTCTCTCAAGTGATCTAATTTTAGCCTATTCTTAATTCAACTTTCTTAGTTTTTATTTCACTCTTTACCAACACAAAATTCTCTCAATTTTTAAAACATAATCATGCATCAATACTACTGAATCAAACTAAGAACATACATATCATAAGTCATACTTGAAACTGATCATTAACCATTTATTCAATACATCAATCATTAACTCAATCGTAATTTTAAGATAATAATCTACTCAAGAATTAAGAAATACTACACTTGCATTGAATTAAAGCTCAAATTAAAGTAATTACAAATAGAAGTATGAGGGTTTAAGTATCCCTCAGTACAAGTAAAGAAAACTACTCACTATTCATCCTAAAAACAAAAGAAAAATTGAAATTAAAAAGATACAAACACATAAAGCTAAGAAGCTTATCTTGATCTATTTTCAGAACACTAAGTTCCAGCCTCCAAACCTTATGTTCTTGCCTTTTGAAACTAGGTTAAAAATTTAGTAACAATTCAACTAACTAACAATCCTCTTTAATTTTGGTGTTTAAGTTTGTTTAAATACTCTAAAAAGAAAAAGTTTGATGCCTTGTAACTTCCTAAACTAGATAATAGAAGAGTTTTATTATAATAGGAAGTCTTCCTCTTGGGTGAAGAGCTTTCTCCCTTAGGTAAGGGCTTAATCCCCTCGGGTGAGGGCTTAATCTCCTGGGGCAAGGGATTTTTTCTATACTCAATGTGCATTTTGGCTTCAAAATTCCCAAATCTCTCCAATTTTCTTTCTTTCTTCAAAGAACTTCCTCTTTTCTCTAATTTAGCACTTAAAAACACCAAATTGCAATTAAGTCCACATGAATTATAACTAATAAAATTACGCACTAAATTAACCAAATTAACACTAAATTAACAATTAAATCAGCTAAAAACATACTAATAACATAGTTATAATTCACAATTATCACTTTGTTTAGGACGTTCAGGGATAGCAAGGAATCGAATTTAAAAGCCATTGGCTTGAACAAAGATGAGGCTATCTCTGGTAAGTTCAAGATGCCAAACCTACATTAATTTGATGGAACTTCTAATCCATAGATCCATTTAATGTAGTATGCTACTGCAATGAGCCATACTACCCTCAATATAAAGTAAATGGTTTGTCTATTTAATCTTTCATTGCAGGGAAAATTCATAAACTAGTATGTTAGGTTAGATAAAACCACTTAGGTATGTTTAGGAAAAACTAGCCCTTACCTTTGCTTTATATTACCATGATTTGGCTGATATGGGGGTTACACTTAAGGACTTGGAATTAATTTTACAAAAACCCTTTAAATCATTCATAGAGTACCTTAGTATGTGAAGCAATATAGTGCTCCAAATTAAGATGCTCATCAAGAATGCAACCCTTTATTTTGAGAGATAGCTTGACTACTAAGGATTTTTGAGAAAAGGAAATGGTGAAAGATATAACAATAAATTTGGAGCACTCCTATGTTGCCAAAATCGTCTTTGTTTAATGTAGATTGAATACCTACAATAATGGACATTACCCCAATAGGTAAACCATTGGGGCAAGTTCTAATGCCTCTAAGATAACTAAGGCTACAATAATGGCCCTAAGGACTTACTCTAAGTTGGAAAAGCCTATGTCATGAAATCCTCATCATTGGTTTTGTGAAGGATTACTACAACCACTTCTAAAGAGGATTTTGAGGTCACCACTGCTTGTTGATCAATATTTAAACTTTTAATGCAACTTCCATCAGTAAATAGGTCATGTTATAGATGATTATTGCACTTTGTATAATGTCATCTAAGATATGATTGATATGTTAGTGTAAGCCCTAGCCCCAATACATTGTAATAAAATACTTTAGTTAATAAATGAGGCATTTGTTTTATCTATTGTATTCCTATGCATATCAATTGATAGAACTATCCAAGAATGTTGTTTCAGTTTAAGTTATCATGTGTGAGGCACATGGTTGTAAGACTTTGAAACAAATGACACTTCATTCTAAATATCCCTAGTCAGTCATTGTTATGGGAATAACAAATGAATTAAGACTAGTATGCTCTCTCTGATAAGTTGAGTTCTGTCTTACGGATCATAAGGACAAGAGTGTCAATCAGAGATCATAGATACATGTTTAGAATATGGTATTTGGATTAGATCCGTTCATGAGAATACTACATGGTACAAGTCATAAGTGTTTCTCATATGCAAGTTTTGTATCGGAGTTCTTAGACCTAAAATCTCTATGAAACTCTTTAACATACACCTAACATGCTCGTAACAGAGTGACAAGTACGGGTATGCTTGGGTATACATTGATTCATGTTAGAGAGCATGAGAGAAGTGAGGGGATTACCCCTCTCTATAAGAGAGAAAATATCATCGGCCACTTGATCAGTGAACTGAGAAGTGTATGGCCATACCGAGATGAAATAATGAGTAATCATTATTTATCTGAGAGTTCATTGTCACTGGAATATCAAGAAAGGAATTAATATATATAAGGATGACTAATTCCATGCCTTATATTAATTCTGATATTTATGGGTAAGGGACTATGCAAAAATTGCATTAGGTCACTAAATGTCATATGCATTTTCATTTAATTTGGAATGCTATAATATCTTGCTAGAGAATATATATAGCCTTTGGATTAATTCATTAATTCATTGCCAACATTAAATGGACTTATAGGATCGCACACAAAGTATTGGGCTTAAAATATTTAAATAAAGTATTGGGCATTAATTTGGGCTTTTAATTAAAGTCAAATTAATGTATATAATGGGTATTAAAATTTCCATTGGACCTTGGTCCATGAGAGAGAAAAATTTATCCCACAAGGTTTAATTTCAATTAATTAATTATCTTGTATTGATTAAGTTAATTGGTTATTAAAGCCTAAAAGAATTTAAATTAAATTAAATCATTTAAATAAAAGGTGAAGTGGCCGAAATTCCAAGATAAAAATCAAGGAATTTCGGCACATGCACATTACTTATATTAAGTGATTTTATTTAATTAAATGTCTTGTGTTTTATTTCAAATTTTAATTTTAAATTCAAAGGAGTTTAAATCAATATATATTACTTATTTTTAGGAAGTGATTGAGGTTGGATTAATTATCTTGAGGTAGTAAAATTCAGATCAAACACTTGCCAAAAGATAATGATATATATTAGTAAAGAAATAAAACCCTAGGGTTACAAGTGTGTGGCGTGGAAAACTAGCTCTCCCTCACATATTTTTTTCTTGGCTAAAACACACAAGGGGAAGAATTATTTCTTGCTTTCTTGTGTTTTTGGGCATTAATAACACCTAAAAGAAGTGCAAGATCAAGTCTTGTAGCTTCAATCTATTGCCATTACACAATACTTTAAAAGAGAGCTAACAATCTTGATTTTTAAGCCATCTTTGCAAGTGTGTGTGTGAGAATAGAAAGGAGTGGCGTAAAGGATGTTCCATGGCATTGGTGATCAAGATCTAAGGCGGATAAATTCATCTTAGTTGCTGGTCATCACCAAATTCAAGTTTTAAAAGGCATCTAAAGTTGTAAGTTTTTAAAAACCCTAAAATTGCATGTTTCGATTCTTATCATGGAATTGTTTGGCATGTATGATCAATTTTATCATTTTTCCGCTGCATGATTACCATGAACATATCATGTCATATTCCATCACGATAGTGGATGGGTCCTTAACCCTAATAACTAAAAGATAAATTAAAATTATCATAGTGTACCTCTGCCCTATATGTTTAGGTTAAGCTTACTAAAGTTTGTGGTACTATTAGACTTAGTAGAGTTTGAATGGGATGGTGTTATGCTAACAGAACTAGAATTTGAAGGGATGAATATCATTTTGGAAAATAATGATAATGATGGTGAAGCACCAGTGGCGAGAGTCAGGTCGATCATGAATTATTGAGAAAATACATATTTAGAATTATAATGTGGTACAATAAATTAGCAAGGAAAGGTAGCTGTGAAACTTTACAAGGTAGAAGCTATAACTATAAGTAGATAGGTAGTCCCTGATGAACCCATAGTCGTGAGTAATTATAAGGACATCGCTTCTATAGAAGGATAACTAGGTATAAAGCCTTTTGTTGTGAAGTAGCTTAAGAGGACACTAATACAAATTTCAGTATGGGAGTTATTGTGCTCTTTTAAAGAGCATCGCTGTAAGGTGGTGGATAACTTAGTTGAAATAATAGTATCAAGTGCTATCATTGCACAAGAGACCATAAAGGTAGTAAAGGGAGATCATTGTGGCTTGATCACATTCTCACTCAAGAAGCTACTTATTTAGGTGTTTAAGCATAATTGACCTTAATTCATTCCAGAAAAAGTGAATAAAAAAAGACTTCTTGTGCAATGATGGATGATGAATCCTTCTTTAATGTCTACCATTAGTCGTTCCTTCCATGATTAGGTCTTTCGCAATAAGAGCTAACTAAATCTGAGATTGTTATTAAGGTATATGATAGCAAGTGGCCAGTCAGTGGTATCTATATGGTTAAAGTCAAGATTAGGTGTACACACTGGATCCTTAGGAGATTTTTATTATAGTTATTTAATAAGGAAACTACTCTTATAAAGATAAGGAATTGAAGGATTTTAAGACCTCATTGCATTTTTGCAACTTTTTAAATTGATTTTGGGGCTTTGGGCCACTGAACAGTTGATAGGGAGTAAACAACTTGATTATAGGATAGTGCAATTAACACACATCCTTGTGTCAACGAAATGCCTTACTATTGAGTGACTCGCCCCTTATTGGCTACACACGCGCTGTGTGTGAGCCACACACACCTATGTGTTATGTTTCCCTATAAAAAGATTTGGCTGTAACTTGAATAAGGGTTGGCCAAAATTGTACTAAAATTTTTCATTTTGCTTTTTTAATTTCTAATGTTTTTTAGGACTAACTTCTTCAAATTTTTAACTTATAAAACTCCATTTAAATTTATATTAGGAGAGATTCGAGGATCTAAATTTCTAACATTCTTTTGAGTAAGTATACTGAAGGTAATATTCTAAAGTCCTTTCTCTTCACTAGTGTTGTTGTTGATTGGTATCATAGTTTGGATAGAAAGAGTAAAGAAAATTAGAAAGGTTGATAAAAGAGTTTTTAAGGTAGTAGGATTGTAGTACTCATATAAAAGTCACCTTAAAATATTTAGAGTTATTGTAATAGAAGTCAGAGGAGTCCTTTCATGAGTTCCTTACTCGATGAAGGAATTGAATCATAGAGATAAAAATGAAACTAGACATGCATGATTAGATTCACCTATTTATTCAAAATGCTAGTCCATATTTAAAAGAGAGGCTTAAAAATGAAGGAATTGAAGGACTGAGAATCCTATAAAGATATAACTATTGAATTCGAGGGAGAGTGTTTAGTCAAGAAAACTAGTGTTGCTCATTCTGGCAGTGCAAATTATGGCATTAAATGAGGATATGGCAACATTGATTTCAGTAAGGGCACTAGTAACACCTACGATAGTTGAAGTAATGATAGTAAAACTACAAAAGTGTTAGCCACAGGGATGGCTTAGCAATGTTATTCAAACATTGGTAAGCTATTCTCTTTATGCCTTAATCATTTTATGAGAAAAGGAAACTATAGCCTTTGCGACCCAAGCCAGCCAAAAACCATGGATAGTCGGGGTACAGGTCATATTAGTATTATGCCTTCCACCAACATATAAGGCACGAGAATGATTATTGCCAAACTATAAGGAACCATATCCAAGATTTGATTGACAACAAACAAATGATGGACCTAGAAAAAAGGGTTAAAAAGCAAAGGCCTTATAATTTTGTTAGACCACCAGTATTTATAGTGGGCACGAGGTTGCTAGAATGGTATGATCTTAGAGATTTGTATGGCAATGATGGGGATTAGCCAGTCTCACAAAACCTTAAAAGATAGGGATGTTTCAAGTGCAAACACAAATGTACAAGTAGAGATAAGGAAGACTAGGGTCACAGATAGTGAAGCCGAGTCATCAAAGGCCAAGGATAGTAGTGAAGAAAAGTAGGGAGACTTGTGAGATTTAAATAAAGATGAGAAGGAAAGGGAGGAAGAAGAGACAATTAAGGCAGTCATAAGAAATGGTAGGGTTGTATATGAGATTAAAAAACAGCCAGAACTAGTGGTGCCCATAGAAGAAAGAGTACTTGAGGAGAACCATATCCTTAAGTAGTTGATGTAGATAGCCGCACAAATTTGAATTTGGGAATTATTAAGGAAATTGCCTTCTCATAGGAACAAGCTGGTGGAAGCACTATGTGAGTCCACTATTGCAATAACCATATCTCCCTCTAAATTGCTAGAAATGGTGAAAGGGGATTCAAAAGAAAAGGTCATTTTTACCAATACAGACTTACCTATAGAGGGCTGCAAGCATAACCGGTCCGAGTATATCAAGGCAAAAGTAAATGGTAAACATATGGCTCGTGTGATGGTGGATGATGGTTCATCAATTAATATGTGCCCATTTATAGCAATAGTAGCCTAATATATTAATGAATCTATGATTGCCAAGTACAGGCTCACTATAACAAGTTATAACAACTCAAAGAGGTAGGCTGCCAGTACATTCAGAGCAATAGTGAAGACATGTCTTATTGAGATAGAGGTTGAATTTTTAGTGTTCCAGATACTAATTGATTTTTCTCTATAATTGGTTGACATGATAAGAGGATGAACTATTTTTTAAGTGTTGATTTGGGTAAGAACTCTCAAGGGCTTTAGAAGGCCATCATTCTAGTTGGGCAGAAAGATAAGAAAGATTTAGGCTACAATGTAAATTATATTAAAGGGAAAGTAAATTTGGAATCTGTGGGTGTTCCACATATCATGGAAAGCTTTGTGCTAGCATCCTAAAAAAGCAAGTATTGTGATGAGAGCGGGCCCATAATAGGTAATGGCAAGGTCATCTCAGGATTTGAGATATTTGATGACATTTTTGAGTTTATAATTTGGACCATTATGCTTGTACTAGGATTTTGGCATGAAGAAATTATGATCAAACTCACAGAAATGGACTTGAGTCATCTAGAGGTGGTGTTGGCGCTCAAATTGTTGGCTATTAAAGCTAAGGGTAAAGAAATGATTGAATTTAAGGCAGCACTTTCTGTAGGAGAGGCCTTATAGCCAATGCCAACTAGTTGATGGAGGCAAGTCATCTGTTACTGCATCAACTGTTCTTGAATTAGATGATGTTTCTTTTGCTGATATAATTTATATTCATGAACATTTGATAATGATGTAAATTTTTCCAATCATGCTAATGCGATGATTAACTTTGTTTATTAGTGTTATCTCTGATTTGATTACATCATGCATAGCCATAATCATGACTCATTCATATTTGAAATTAATTCAACAAACACTACTCCATTTAACCTCAAAACCTAGGATTATCCTAAAGAGATCTTGATTGCATATGATATAACTCTTGAAAAGAGGTTAAAATTCAAGAGGATGTTAAGAAAAAATGAAAGAGTTTTTTCCTGGACTTTTGAAGACATGCCAGGGATTGATAGAGAAGTTACATAGCATATTATTCCAACCTATCTAGATAATAAGTTGATCAAGCAGAAGCTTCTTAGGATTGGGATAGAGTGGGCAGAGATGGTAAAAGAAAAAGTGTGAAATTAGGTTGAGGTCCAGTTCCTTGTCAAAGTTTAGTACCCTACTTAGTTAGCCAATATGGTCCCTATTTCTAAAAAGGAAAAAACAGTATGGATGTGTATGAATTATTGGGACTTGAAAAAGGCATGCTCTAAGGATGACTTTGCATTGTAGCATATAGGTTTATTGATGGACAAAGTTGCCATGTGCATAATTTATAGCTTTGTTGATGAGGGGAATGCAGGATAATATTAGATATGTAATAAAATCATAGATTGGATAAAAATAGCCTTCATTACGGAGTGGGGAAATTATGATTACATGGTCATGCCATTTGGGTTAAAGATTAATGAGGCTACTTATTAGAATATAGCTACCAAGATCCTAAGTTACATGATCCATAAATAAGTTGAGGTGTATATGGATGACATGATGATCAAATCCATCATGAGGCAAGGCTACTTTGAGGCATTAGAGAAGTTCTTTCGGTGAATTAACAAGTACAAACTCTACCTCAACCTAAAGAAGTGTGTATTCGAGGTCACCTCGAGCAAGTTGTTAGGAGACATCATTAGCCAACAAGGAATAGAAGTGGATCTAGATAAAGTAAGAATAATTTAGGGAATGCTAGTGCTGAAGAAAGAAAAAGAAATTCGAGGATTCTTAAGATGGATTCAATACATCCGCCGATTCATTGCCAAGTTCACCTCCATATGTGAGCCAATCTTTAAGCTGTTGAGGAAAGATTAGCTAGTAAAGTTGAATGATGATTGTCATAAAGCCTTTGATACAATTTGAGAGTACCTGTTACATCTTCCTCTTCTCCAATTGTCTAAGCCATCAAAGCCTTTGATCTTCTACTTAGTAGTGGAAGAGAGTGCCATACTAGCTCAGAAGGATTAATTTAGGGTAGAATTTGTCATGTATTAACTAAGTAAGAAATTCCTTCTATATGAAACCAAGTACAGAGATGTTGAGAATATTTGTTTAGTAATTGTATGGGACTCTAAGAAGCTGAGATACTACTTTCATTCCTATCAAATACAAGCTCTGGCTAAGCATAACCCACTTAGGTGTCTTCAGCCAGCCCCATCACTACTGTAAAAAATGGGAAGGTGGCTCTTATTGTTGCAAGATTTTGATGTTGAATATATTAGGAGAAAAATGATCAAAGGCCAAGCAGTTACTAAATCCCTAGCCAAACATTCATTAGAAGGAGACCGGGTTGAATACAAATTCTTAGATGAAAGAGTCATGACTATAATGGTTCAAGGCTAGTAGTTGTATTTTGACGGGGCTACAAACAATAAGGGACTAAGAGCAAGAGCCATTTTTACCACACTTGATGGTAAAAAACTCCCTTTGGCTATAAATTTCAGATATAAAGTGAAAAAAATGGGGCTGAGTATGAAGCCTATATATATGGGTTAGAAGCGCTAATAGCCTTAGCGGTAAAGACAATCAAGGTATTTAGAGATTCATCTCTGGTGATCCATCAAGTGAAAGGTAAGTGATCCATTAAAAAAAAATAGCTAATGCCATATGGAATGCTTGAAAGGCTTGAGCGCTTAGTTTAAGATATCTACCTTCAAGCACATGCCTGAGGATGAGAATCAATTAGTAGATCCCTAACAACCTTGGTGCCTATATGGGAAATGCATATAGGGCCCTGTAGGGCTCATATGAATTGTTTGGTGCTTACAAAGAAGATTATGTGGCAAAGGTTCTTTTGGCTAACTATAGACACTAATTGTTCTCAATATTGAAGTTATATCATCAATGTCAGCAATATGTAGACCCAACTCTCTTGCTTATTTCAAAATTGTGCAACCTATCATCTCTATAGCCTTTTGTAGCTTGGGGAATAGTTATTATTGGAGAAATTCATCCAACGGCTTTGAATAGGCATAGATACATAGTAGTCACCATCGATTACTTCATAAAATGGGTAAAAATTAAATCTATCAAAAAAATGGGTGCATAAGAAATGGTATGATTCATTGAAAAAAACTGCCCTTTCAAATGGTTTAAATAACGGGGTTTAATTCCGAGTAGAAACAAAATGAATTCTCTAAGAGTTTAGGATCCAGCACCATAAATCTTCTCCTTGTCATCCCCATATGAATTGGGTTTTTGAAGTATCCAACAAGAATTTGAAGAAGATCTTATCCAAGACTGTGCATACTTACAAAATTTTGGGCAAAAAAGTTACCATTTGCACTTTAAGGATATCATGCTACTGTCAGGACTTCAATAAGAGCCACTTTTTTGTAAAATGGTGTATAGGATATAAGTAGTATTGCCTATGGAAATCGAGTTACCATCACTGAGGGTTACTCTAAAAGTGAAATTGCTAGAGATAGAATAGGTAAGGCATAAGGTGATGCAACCAAACTTTTTGGATGGGAATTGAATGAGAGCTTACTATCACAATCAATTATACCAAGAAAGATTAGCTCGATCTTTTGGAAAAAAAAGGTTAAGGTCCATCATTTAAAAGAGGATTAGTTGGTATTCAAACTAATGAGTCTTAGTGTCCCTATTACCGAGGAATTTTAGACCCAACTAGGATAAACCCTTTGTGCTAAAGAAGTTATTATTAAAAGAAATAGCTATTCTCACTGATAGTGACATGAATGAGTTTAAGGAGCTAGTTAATATTGATAGATTGAAAAGGTTTCATGGAAAAAAATTAAAATCTAGCATGAAAGTTGCAAATTGAAAAAGGCAACTTTGTTAAAATTAGGCACCTGCTCGGGAAAAAATTGGCATCCTAGTGAAAAATTAGGAATTTGAGAGAAAATATTTAATTCAGAAAACTTGCGAGGTTGACTGATAATAGGAGTCTAATGTACCCAAGGCATCAACCTTAAGATTAAATAGAAACATGTGTTTTTGCATTGAATGACATATCTCGATTATCATTGTTGCCATATGGTGTAATAAGATAAGAATGCATGTATAAGATAAGTTAAACTTGCAAATTAATGTGAGCAAGAAAAAGAAAAAGTTTACAAGCATTGTAAAGCATTATTCATCATTAGCCTGAGCGGGCCATTATTATTCTGCACAATACTTTTGTACAACAGGTGTAATTATCCTCATCGATCTTTACCATTACCTTCATCACTTCAATGCCTCAACCAGAAGGCTCTGTTATCAACTGCTTCTATAACCCACATATGGTACTAAAGGCTGACTTTGAAGTCACAGACTTGTACAGGGAGAATTGTTGTTCTTCACTGGTAAATGCCTCCAAATTCCATGGTGACCATAGGTAAAAGCAATGGTAAGCTGACCACCTTCAAAGGACAAAAGATCCTAAACTATACCGTGCTTCTCCCCAAATAGTCCTTACTTCTCCTGAAACTGTTACGTGTAACAAATAGTGATACAATATGTAGTCTTACACAACCCACACAAGGGCATACAACCAGAAGGGCCATGCCAGGTGACATAGTTATGCATCAACCATGGATTCTAAAGCTCACTCCCCATTTGGCGACTGTATACAACCACATGATGCCATCATCTACAGAGTCAAACTAGTATGACTTGCATCTAAAACTAGAATGCCTAAAAAAGTACACATGGATCACTCTTAAGGGGAGGTTTGTCTAGTGTCTAGAGCTTTGTTCGCGAACTCAGTAAGTGCATTGAATCGACAAGTAATATAATTTAGTATGCTTAGGATGCCAATGATTATCGAAACCTAGGGACTGGTTTTATGCAATTTTACTTGATTGATTACTAAAATATGCTAAAGAATGTCCCAAGTTATATTGGTGTGAGTTATATCTATCAATTTTCAATAGGTAAACTTAAAGTGATTTAAATTAAAAAATGTAAAGCAAAACAAATGCAGTAAAACAGAGTATAAAAGTTTGATAATAACAATAGCTAAAAACATTGTTTAGGAATCAAATCCTTTCCATACCCAATGCAAGATTCATTTTAATATAAAATTCATATATTTTAGATATGGATGACCCAACTAAACCTAAGTTTTCCATTTCGGAGCCAACTATTCTAACTACCCGATTTCCCATTTTGGAGCCAATCCGATAGCTAGCTTAAGCACAAGTCTGATAAATCCTAGATAGGAATTAGTTTCCCATTTTAGAGCTAACCAATTTAATACCCATTCATTTTCCTCTATAAGTTCAGATCTACAAAGCATCTATTATAAATCTAACAACCCCCATTCCGAAATTGCCATAAAAATACAACAAATTCATGTAAAAATAGAGCATTCATGATATCTACTTCAAATAAGTGATAGCTCTGAATTATGATTATAGTTATTAGTGTGTTTAGGAGTTATTTTAGTTTTAATTTAGTTAATTTTGTGTTTAATTTCATAATTCTTTGATTTATGTGGGTTTAATAGCATTTTGGTGTTTTATAGGTGTTTAATTGAAGAAAGAAGAAATCAGCTCGGTGAAGGTGAAAATCACCTCAACTAAGATCCTTAGAAGAAGAAAGAGTGGCATTTCAATCTAGAAGCAAACACCCCGATGGAGCTAAAAATCACCTCTACCGAGCAAGACATGAATAGGAAATAAAGAAGATAAACTTGGTGGTGGAGAAATTCACCTCAGTGGAGGAGAAATTCATCTCTACCGAGGCAATGCAAAATTCTTTAAAGGATAAATAACCTTGGTGAAGGTGAAAAACACCTCTACCAAGGTGTTTGGTTTCTAGTTATGACTCTCATAAGATTTTCTCTATTTTAGGAAGTTTGTGGCACAAAACTTCTATTATTTTTTGGTCTTCAAGTATTGATATAAAAGGGACAATAGGAGAATGATTTAAAGGGAGATTTTAGAGTTGTTTTAAAATAGTTTTTAGGGTTTTATTGCTTTCTCTTAGTCTTTGTAAAGTAGGGCTTATTTTTTGTTTTCTCTTAGGTTTAATTTTAGAATTTAAGGGAGAATTGAAGGTTGAAGAAGAAGGAGCTTCAAGTTATATTTAAGCTTCATCAAGGGTTTATTTTAAACTCAATCTTTGTATTTTAATATTACATTCATGATGTTAGAGTAGTTCTTCTTGCTTAGGAATTCTTGAACAATAATTGTATTGGAATTTTGAGTTTAATAAATACTTACATGTTTTCTTCTATTTTCCTTGTGATTAATTCTACACTTATATTGATGTTTGGTTTTGATTTTTAATGTATCGAGAGATGGTTAATTATTAAATCTGAATGTTAATTGTATGTGTTTATGCCTTGTTCTTTTTATTTTTATTTTTTTTTGCATCTAGTTATCTTTATGTTTCGAAAAGAGGTTTTGATTCCAATGTGTGGATTATATTTACTTTAAGTGTGTTAGGGAATGGATGGATTTTAAATAGGTTTTTTGAGAGGAGATTCATTTGAGATTTATGAATTTATGAAATTGAGTTGATGTTAGTTATTAGGTTGTTCTTAATTAGAGAGCTGAGTAATATAGAATGGTGTTCTTAAGCAAGGGATATGTTTTGAGTTATATTTTTCTAGATATTCATATCAATATTATTTTACCTGTTTCCAATTACATTTATGAGGATCAAATTTTCTAAGCATTAATTTCAATTTTTTTGATTTCTTTGATGATCTTATTTTAATTTAGTTGCTAATTTTTAGATTTAATTTCTTTCTTAGCTTAGTGAATTATACTATGTTTTTAGTATGTTTTTATGTGGTTAATTGAGTTAATTTAGTATTAATTTGGCGATTCTAGGTTTAATTAGTTAGTTTATGTGTTTTTAGGTCTAATTATTTATTTTGGTGTTTTTCAAGGCCAAATTGAAGAGAAAAAAGGGGTTTAAATACAAAAAGGAGAAATTTGGGGGAAAAATTGTAATTACGAAGAAAACTAGTTTTTACCCATGAGGGATAACCAAGAATCACTTGGCTGAGTGATTTCCTCACACTCCTGAGTGACTAGAGCACTCATTAGAGTGAAATTTCACTCACCTAAAGGCAAAAAGCCACTCATCCAAATCTGTCCCTTCTTTCTCTAGCAAAGGATCACTCTCGAGAGTGCCTAAGGCCACTCTCGAGAGTGCCCAAGTGAGGAAAGAGAAATCATGAATGTAAAGTTCCTATACGGGTAGAATTAAATTCCTATTTGGTTTAGGAAGTTTACAAAGGCAAAACTTCTTCTTTTTGCAAGATAGTTCAACTATAAAAGCACTAAGCACCAGAACTTAAGGGGGAGAGCTAGAGTTATGAATTGTACTCTAGGTTTAATTTTAGTTTTCTTTAGTTATCATACATTAATTTTAGCTTATTCTTTTATTTAGTTTTATTTTCTTTTTAGTTTATAATTCTTTAAAAGACTTAAGCTTTTTATTGAAGTCATCAAGAACAAACTTTTGAAGCTTCATGAGTATTGTATCTCTTTATTTTAGTTTTTCTTTCATTTTAATCATGTTAGGTAAGTAGTTTTTTCTACTTTTGCTGAGTGAAACTTGAACCCTCATACTTTTATTATGATGACTTAGTTTGAGCTTTAATTCAATGCAAGTTGATTATTTCTTAGTTCTTATGCAATTTCTTATCTTTGATTGTATTGAGATTGATTGTTAATTTATTTGGTTAATAGTTAATGATCGATTAATGTATGATCCATGATACACATATTCTTAGATTAGTTCATTAGTGTTGATGCATGATTATTTTCTAATGTAGATGTAATTATGTGTTAATAAGAGTGGATTAACACTTAGAAAAGGTGAACTAAGAATAAGTTAGAGTTAAGTTTACTTGAAATAGGATTTAATGAATATCTAGGAGTATAAACTGGATTTTTATGCTAAGTATTGAATTATTCCTAACAAGAAGGTTTAATGCTTAAGAATGATATTCTTGACTAAGATATCTGGCTTTTGTTATCTAGTTTTTCCATAATCACTTGTGTTACCTTTGATTTGAGTCATTGCAATGGAAGTTGAAGTGGATAGTCCCTTTATCAGAAGTACTTCAATTATTTTCCTGTGTTTAATTTATGTTAGTCTAGTTTTAGTTTTAGTTTTGCTTTATTTTCTATTTAGTTTATTTCTTGCCTTCAATTCAAAAACTTGGGAAATAATCTCAGATACATTCAACTCAATTATAGATATTCTACTTAGCAATCCATGTTTCCTTGGATATGATATTTAGGATCTTAATCTTGTTTTCCTATATTACTAGATGATCTAGTACAATTGCTAGACATCGATCAAGTTTTTGGCACCGTTGTCGAGGATCAATGGTGTTGTTTGTTTGATATCTTTGATTAAGTTAGTCTAAAATTTTTATTTTGCTTTGATTTAGTTATTGTTCTTTGTAGGAAAATTTTATGGCATTCTTCAAGATGATGGAAGATGCTATCCAAAACTATGAATTGTTCCTTTTAAACAGTAAATGAATGATTTAATGAGAGAAAGGCATGAAGCTCTTGCGTGCACATTCACCAAGTCCTTATTCACCACCATCCTTTGTGAAAGAGTCTTGTTCTTCATGGGTTTTGAGAGCACAAATGGAAAAATTGAGGAGAGAGAATCAAAAACTTCAATATTCCTTGCAAAATTCACTAGAGTTTAGTAACTCCACAATTAAACATCTTCATGATTTTTTATAAGTAAGGAGAGGAAATTTTAGGCTAAAAAAGAAGAGTGGGAGGCTATATTAAGAATTCAAGAAGAGAAGTTAAGAACTCAAGAGGAAAGGTTTAGAATTCAAGAAGAGAAGTTAAGGATTCAAGAGGAAACAATTAAGAGTCAAGAGAGTTTATTAAGGGATAAAGAAGAAGGAATTGAAAGATTGGAATCTAAATTAGAACTCTTGAGTGTTTCAATACAATTTCAAGGTGATGGTTGTAAGGAGAAGGAAACAAATCATTCATTAATGATGGATAAATAAGAAAAGGAACAATTCATATATAAAGACAAATCTTCTATTCATTTGGAAGGTGTATTGGAACCTCTTGTGAAGAATTTATCACCAAAGGAGTAAGAAATGTTCAATCCCCAAGTGGAAGCATTGAATTCAGTCCATTTGAAGAAAGAAAATAAGGAGCAAAGTCCGAAGAGACCAACATTTGGATTGCAAGCTCGACCTCCAAAATAAGGACTCAATAAACCATAACTTCTCAAACCATTTTTTTAAATTTTTATTAATTTTTTATGAGTTGTGTTATTTTTGGTATGTTGCTTTCTTATTTTTAGTTTATTTTGTTTTCTCAAGTCTTTTATGTGTGTCATTCACGAGTTTAAGAATTAAAGAGGCTTCTTCTAAGGATATTTGTGCTTAATTATTGCATTCTGAAATTTGCTTTAGGGTCATTAAAGAGTTAATATGGTTTTTAGGTGCCAATAAAGGGGGAATTGGAATTTAGTTGAACTTAAGGAGGATTTATGCTTTTTGAGTATCTTTCATTATTTTTATGTGTTTCATGAACTTAGGAAGAGTATACTAAACTTTTGATTTTACTTTGATATATTTGAATGCTTGTTTAATTTGTTTTCATTGTTTAAGTGTAAGTCTGATTTTATTTGTATGAGGTTTTATGAACTAAAGGGAAAATTATTCTTTTACTGAGTTGAGAGTGAATTTGATATGTAATTCAACTAGATTTTGGGCTTTTATTTTGTTTTGGCATGGTTTTGAGTGAAAGAAGATTGATTGTGTAAGGTAGAACTTTAAGTGAGTTATGATTCATGGTACAGTTGAGATGTTTTATAACTGGTTTATAAGATTCATACTATTATACATGGTTTCAAAACAACTTTGAGTGAGAATTGATTCATTTGAGTGAGATGGAAATCATAACTTGATGAGGTTTTGGGAGGTTTGCTGAAGAGATTAAAGGGTTGAAATAAGATAGGAATGGAGAAAATATTGTAAACAATGTTTAATGAAGGATATACGGTTGAAAAATCAGACAAGAAAAATATTGCAGTTGGGACAGCCCTGTGTCACTCGGCCGAGTGACTCTGGTCACTCTTCCGAGTGCCCTGTCACTCTCCTGAGTAACTAAACACTCTCTTGGGTGTTTCCTTTGTAGTTTTAGCCTTTTAGTATAGCAGTTCTTCACTCTGTCAGGTGGTCTTCTCCACTCTCTTGAGTGCTTTCTCTTTTTTCAGTTTACGTAGAATGCTCTTTGGCTTTCCTCACTTCCTTTTTCAAATCGAGACCCTTCACTCTCCCTAGTGACTTTTCGCTCACCCAAGTGCCTAAATTTTAAAACCCCCTCAATCAAATTCTGCCCCTCACTTGCACTCACTCACATTCTCTCTCTCATCCAAGCATGCACCTCTACCTAATGAACTTAAAGTTTAAATTTTGTTTGCATCATTTCCTTCCTCATTGATCAAGTAAGTATACTATCACTTATTCAATTTTGCATTTTACTTATGCTTATTGTTTGAATAGATGCGATTAAATAATTGCTACTATAACTGACAATTTTGATTTTTTTTAGAGATGCAAAATAGGGTTTTGGGAAGAAAAGTTTTATTGAGATCCTAGCTCCCTATATTAAATTCAAGTCATTATTCAAAAATTTAGATACATTAAATTTTATACATTTAGTTAAGCATGATATGGGATGACTTGATTTTTATTAATGATTGTATGATGTGCATGGTATGGTTAATTACGACTCGTATGATGGAAGCATGATGTACTTCATTGCTCACTCAATTCACACACTTCTCACCTAAGACACTCACATGAAGTTAGAATTTCTCTTTAATTTCCATCTCCATTCTCTTCAAGTAAGTACATTTTGCATTGCTCAATTCTTAAATTTACATATTTAAATTACTTGATTTGAATTGGATTAAGAGTGTGATGTTCTTATACATAGGATTGCTTAGAGCTTGTCTTGAGTTTGATTTTGTTGCACTTGCTTGCACAATGAACTTCGTTTACCTGTTGTGTGAGAATGTTGATAGATTGGCTTAAATTTGGTTGAGATTGCATTTAAATTGGCTTAGTTATTTTATTCTTCGTATATTTTTGATCAATGACCAATTTAACACCTTTCTCTTTATCATATCAAGCTAAACCATCATTAATCACCCTTAGACTTGAGATTATACATCCACACACTAGATATCCATCATGCAATATATTGATATTGTGCTTTGAGCATTCAAGCATTTGTTTTTAAACTAGGTGCATTTCTTCGCTTGACCACTATGATTATTCATGCTTTCACTCACTTCATATACACTTGATGACATGTTGATTTTATGCATACTATGATTATTAATCCTTGTTTTTTACACTATCTTGGTTCTAGAGGCATGTTGGAGTTGTTCACTTAATTTCATTGATCTTATGTCTCCTTTTGGCTTGATTGTGGTTCTTTGCTTGTGATAGTATTGCTTTGAGTCAAGTGTAGTATTGTTATAGTCTCCATTTCTATTAGGCACTTGTTTATTAAAATTTGTATAGTGAGCTGATACTTTTGCTACTTTGCTGAGAATAACAAGAATTTAAAGAGGGGGACAAAGCTTAGCTAAGCTAAATTTAAAGATCAATTCAAGGGAGTTCTCTTATCTTACTCATGAATTATTTTTATTATTTTGTTTCAATTATTTTATTTTTGTCTTAGATTATTTAGTTTGGTTTGAAGTTTGCATGTTTAGTTTGTAGTTTGCATTCTAATCAATAGCTAGTTCAAATTTGTCATTTAGCTTACACTATACTTAGTTTGCCCCAATTTTACTCCCAAAAATTGAACTTAAACTTAGAATGTGCATTGTTCAAAATTTTGGTTTAGCACTAAGGCAAGCATGTTGTTCAATGGAATTTTAGCTAGTTTAACATTCAACTTGACTTATATTTGTTACTTTCCACTTTTTGAGCATAGAAGACCAGTTTTTGAACCTAAAGAAAAACAATGCATTGAAATAGTTGAGTTGGAATTTCAGAACACGATAACCTTCGTCATCACCCTTCGAAGCATAAAAGCAACTCAAAGCAACTTAAAATATTATCTAGGCATAATTATTCTTGTTGAGCCATAAAAAGACTATTTACCCACCTTTTTTATATAATTAACCCTTGTTAGCCATTTTGAGCCTAATTAGGCATGCTTAATGCATTCAATCTTATTTTTTCTTGTTACACTCAATTATTAACCATATAGCCTAAAAAGCTTTTATCTTCCCTTCTAGAATTGGCACTCTAGGATTGGATGGATTAATTTTGTTAGGTATTTTAAAGGGTTTAGTAAGACATTTTTTGGTAATATTGTCAAGGGCTATTAATGAAATCAAAGAAATAGAAAGAATTTACATTGTAATTACTCATTTTTATTATTATATTGCCAGCATCAAAGCTAGTATAAAAGAAAGAAAAAAGAAAAGAAAAAAAGCAATAAAGCTAGCATACATGGCAAAATCTTAAGTGTGGGGCATTTATAAGGGAAAGCTTGTGTGACTTCAGAAAGGGGATGAATTTTGAAGAGAGTTTTCATTGATATTTTCTCTCAAAAGTACTTAAGATGTGTATGGGTTTGAACAAACAAGTATGGAAAAAGGGGTTTGTACTTAAAATTTTAAAATTTTGAATCTTAGTTTATCTTAATTATAGAGTGGCTATTCCTTTTGATTATCTTTATCCATTCTTTGATAACCACTACCTTAACCCCATTACAACCTAATAAAGACCTAAATGATTTTAAGTTTGCTTTTGAATTGTTTAACGGATATGACCTTCAGGTTCTGACGTTAAAGGAGAGGCTTATGGTATTTCTAGAGTTTTAAGTGCGAAATCCCATGTAAACTTAGTTGTACATGAATTCTTAAGCTTAACTAAGAATTTGAATTGGTATTTTGTGTTTTGAAAATACTTAAAAAGTTTCGTTCTTGCATACACATACAGGAAACTAACTCATTTTATCTTGTTTGAATTTATTACTAGTTAGAATTTGGTTAAGTGTTCTTGCTAATTGCTAAGCTTGGTTTTGAATTGCATAATTCTTTGTTGAGGTTTGATAATTTTGAGGAGTCGGCTTGTTCAAGTTTGCTCGGGGGTAAGCAAAGACTAATTATAGGGTATTTGATAAGTGTGAATTATGTTTTTAATATGTTTTTATGTGGTTAATTGAGTTAATTTAGTATTAATTTTGTGATTCTAGGTTTAATTAGTTAGTTTGTGTTTTTAGGTCTAATTATTTATTTTGGTGTTTTTAGGGCCAAATTGAAGAGAAAAGGGGTTAAAATGCAAAGAGGAGAAATTCGAGGGCAAAATTGTAATTATGAAGAAAACTAGTTTTTAACCGTGAGGGACAGCCAATAATCACTCGGATGAGTGATTTCCAAACTCTCCTGAGTGACCAAAGCACTCTCCAGAGTGAAATTTCAGTCACCTAAAGGCAATAAGCCACTCACCCAAAGCTGTCCCTTCTTTCTCCAACAAAGGATCACTCTCGGGAGTGCCTAAGGCCACTCTCTCGAGTGAGGAAAGAGAAATCACAAATTTAAAGTTTCCATTTGGGTAGAATTTAATTCCTATTTGGTTTAGGAAGTTTACAAAGGCAAAACATCTTCTTTTCGCAAGATAATTCAACTATAAAAGCACCAAAGCACCAGAACTTAAGGGGGAGAGCTAGAATTATGAATTTTACTCTAGGTGTAGTTTTGTTTAGTTATTATACATTAATTTTAGCTTAGTCTTTCATTTATTTTTATTTTTTTAGTTTACAATTCTCTAAAAGACTCAAGCTTTTTATTGAAGTCATCAAGAACAAAGTTTGAAGCTTCATGAGTATTGTATCTCTTTATTTTAGTTTTTCTTTCATTTTAATCATGTTCGGTAAGTAGTTTTCTTTACTTTTGCTGATGGAAACTTAAACCCTCATACTTTTATTATGATGACTTAGTTTGAGCTTTAATTCAATGCAAGTTGATTATTTTTTAGTTCTTATGCAATTTCTTATCTTTGATTGTATTGAGATTGATTGTTAATTTATTTTAATGATTGATTAATGTATGATCTATGATATTCATGTTATTAGATTAGTTCATTAGTGTTGATGCATGATTATTTTCTAATGTAGATGTAATTATGTATTAATAAGAGTGGATTAATACTTAGAAAAGGTGAACTAAGAATAGGTTGGATTTAAGTTTACTTGAAAGAGGATTTAATGAATATCTAGGAGTATAAAACTGGATTCTTATGCTAAGTATTGAATTATTCCTAATAAGAAGGTTTAATGCTTAAGAATGATATTCTTGACTAAGATATTTGGCTTTCGTTATCTAGTTTTTCCATAATCACTTGTGTTACCTTTGATTTGAGTCATTGCAATGGAAGTTGAGGTGGATAGTCCCTTTATCAGAAGTATTTCAATTATTACTCTATGTTTAATTTATGTTAGTCTAGTTTTAGTTTTAGTTTTGCTTTATTTTCTATTTAGTTTATTTCTTGCCTTCAATTCAAAAACATGAGAAATAATCTCAGATACATTGAACTCAATTATAGATATTCTACTTAGCAATCCATGTTCCCTTGGGTACGATTTTCAGGATCTTAATCTTATTTTCCTATATTACTAGCCGATCTAGTATACTTGCTAGACATGATCACTTAGGACTCCTTTTAATTCAAAAACTTGGAGATAATCTTAGATTATTTCAACTTATTTAGATATTTTATTTAGTAATCCTTGTTCCTTCGGGTTCGATATTCTTGGGGTCTTAAATATATTCCCCTATATTATTTAGTCGACTAGTACATTTGCTAGAAACCAGTCAACAAGCATAAATCCATTAACTTGAATAAGATTAATAGCTAAATACTTGCATAAACATCAATATGAAGATCAGTCCAAGGGAAAAGAAACATTTGAAAATATATTTAATCAAATAAGTTTCATTTTCTTACATGGGTATGGGTATTCAAAAATCCCTAAACAACTAGAAGAATACTCACTATACATAATATAAAATGCAAAGAT
Organism: Excoecaria agallocha; assembly: GCA_037975025.1. Classification (NCBI taxonomy): domain Eukaryota; kingdom Viridiplantae; phylum Streptophyta; class Magnoliopsida; order Malpighiales; family Euphorbiaceae; genus Excoecaria; species Excoecaria agallocha. The sequence goes on along the minus strand of JBBPFJ010000021.1, from coordinate 706,940 downwards.
GAAGGAAGAAGAAACTCTTAAACCCATTTGTGAAGGCAGATCTAAAGTTGGAGCAGCTCCTTCTCGTTAATCCAAGTAAGAACAAAGTATAAAACCTTAGAAATTTGTAAAGAAAGCTAAGACTACGTACTATATCTAAAAACTATAAAAAAACTACTTAAAAATGCCTCCTCGAACCAAATAGAACTAAGATTTTATAGTGTTTGCAAAGGCACATAGTAGAAACACTTTGGTCTCTACCATCAATAATTAGTTAAAATAGTACTGTAGCAGTGGTACACGGCGGAGACACTTTTGTCTCAGCCATGCACACCCTTCTAGATTGAAGATCTTTGAAATGTGCTTGGCACACAGCATAGCCACTTTGGTCTCCACCGCATGCTTTAAAGAAATGGTCCACTTTAGTTATTCAACGAGGGACATAGTTGAGACACTTTGGTCTTTGCCGTGTGTAGGTCGAAATTCTGTACAAAAATTAAAATTTTACCATTTAGCACACAAAAACTTCATAAATCTCAAAATTATCCCATTTGGGACAAAAAGAGGAATTTAACACACAAAACATAAGAAACATGCAAAATGAGACACAAACATAGACAAAAATACATTTAAAATTACACTAAAATGGAGTTATCAAGCTTTTCCTGCAGAGATTAAAACCATAACTATCCCTTTAAGCAAAAATAAGACAAAAGAGCAGGGTCAAAACCTAGAGATACACTGTTTGTCCTATGAAAAATGATAGATAATAAAAAGGCATTGGAATTGGTTGGGTATATTTCAAGCAAAAATGAGGCATAGGGTTATATGAAAATTTATAAAAGGATGCATTCTCGCCAAAAAAAAGCTAGTATAAAAATCCACAAAGGGCGTATTACCTTTAAATAAATAACTACAAGGACTTCGAGTGATAAGGGGCTATTCATGAAAAAAGCCAAAGTGTGAGGACCCAATCATGGCCCCAATAGGATTATAGTTGATTAATCATGATTAAGGTTTAATAAGGCAAAATTTGATTATTTGGTATTATTGAAGTTAAGTCACATTAAGTGCATATTGGTAATTATGCACATGTGTATTAGAGTGTAGCTAAAATATTAAGGAAGGATGCAATTGAATTAAATAAGAAGTTTTGGAGTTGAATGTTAAGGAAATAAGTTTTAAAGGGTTAAAATGTATAAGGGCATTTTGGAAATTTCTATTTGGAGATATTTACCCCACTAACTCTTGTATTTAGCTTCTTGAAGAAGAAACCCTTAGGGAATTGGATGTGGGGATCGGCTAAGGCAAGAGAGTTCTCTCTCTCTCTCTCTCTCTCTCTCTCTCTCTGGTTACGGGTTGAAGAAGAGAAACTTAGGGTTTTGGTGTTTCAACCTTATGAAGGTAATGTTTTCCTCTCATTGATCTCTTCTTTATGTTTGATTTAATGGAACTAAGGCTGTATAGGGAGATGATATATCATGTATGTTATCCCTAAGTACAACGAGAAGAAGGGAATCAAGAGCAAAAGGGATGGATCAAGTAAAGTGAGGGAGGCCTCAATGTTAGGTACGAGATTCCTTGTTTTGGGATGGTTACTATGCATGTTTTCCCTATCATGTTATATGTGCTTTGATAATAGATTAAGGGTTTAATCTAATAGATGTTGATGATTATAACATTATTAGTAACCTAAATGAGCATACAACCAACTGGGGAAGTGAAATTTAGGGTTTAATTTCTGTTATGCATAATTGGAATTCTGGGTTTACCTCATTTCTTCCAATGCGTGGCCACTCACCATGTTTCCCCTTGTTGTGCATGGTCACGTGATGTATTATTCTTCTCACACCCGTGGCCACTCACCATGTTTCCCATTATTGTGCACGGCCACATGATGTATTCTTCTTCTCACACTCGTGGCCACGTGATGCTTTTCTCCTTCTCACCCATGGCCACTTAATGCTCTTTTCTTCTCACATAGCCACGTATGTGTTTCCTCTTGGAAACACACGACCACGTGTGTGTGTTTTCTCTGGGAAACACATGGCCAAATGTGTGTGTTTCCTCTTGGAAACACACGGCCACTCATACCTTTATTCATGGGAATACACGGCCAAGTGATGTTTCTCTTCTCATTGCACATGGCAACTCACTCTTTTTCTTGGAAATGCAAAACCAATTGCCCTTGTCCTTGCTATACACAACCAAGCATAACCTATTATTTTTCTTATTGCATGGCCATATGCGCTTCTTGTACACATACTCCTAAACAATAATCACCCATAATCATAAGTTTGGCGATATCTTAAAGTTATTAAAAGAGTTACCTAAGCAGGGTGAATAAAGTTAGTCGTAAATGTAAGGATGATGATTGCTCACTAAGTAATACTTAATATAAAAGTTAAATGCTGAGGAATTAATAGATTATGAAAGCCAGTATTCCATGTTAAAGTCTATAGAGGTATAATTTAGAAAAGCAAGACCGTAAGATGAAGCATTAGCGAAAGTTAGATGACATGAAGGGCATGGTAAGAGAAGGTAAACGAAATGGTAACAGAAGATAAACGAAACTAAGTTGTAAGTAATCTAAGACACCAATATGCTATTATAATAGGATGATGATTGAATTAAGCTGTAAGTTACCCAAAGGTGCATAAGGCATGATCATTTAAATTAGGAACCTCCACACACATATAAAGAGTGTGAAACTTAAAGTAATTAAACATATTGAGTTAAGTAATGATGGTTCACTCGAACTCTAAATTAGAGGGGCTTGTGTATGGCAATGTTAATATGAATTATGATGCAACAAGGAATGATAAGGCCTAATGAGTATTGAACTGAGAATAACATAACAAGGAAGGGTTCTATCAAAAATACTATGATTTAACCTAGTGATAACAAGAGAATAGTCATAAGGTCACGTGTCCGAGTTAAAAGAAAGAGAACATCACATACTATGTTAAATTATAAAATCATAGAAGCTTGGTTATACTCCAGGTCACAAGAAGAATTAATGATTAGTAGTAGCGGATAATAATCTGCTCATTGTTTGTTCATGCCTATAATACAATATGAGTAGCAAAAGAGCATCCGTAGCATGTTAACGACTAAGATGAAAAGACCTCACACCATTTACCTAAGCATAAAATGTTATAAGATGAAAAATATAAGTAAGATGATTGAAGTATATGTGACAATGTTAAAGTGTATAACTTATTGTTTCTACTCTAGTGAATCTTGAAAGTGAATAAAAGGGAGTAAATGTGGCATTAACCTTAAGCTTTAAGAGAACCTATATATTTTATAATATGGATCGTAAATGCTTGAGGTTGCTATATATATGTGTGTGTATTTATGGATTGATATTAATAAGTGAAGATTATGGAAACTATTCATAGCAAGCAGCAACGAGGTATGTCATCAAGAACTCTCTATGAGTTATGTAAGTACTATATATTATATGATTGATGTGAGCATGCTATGATGAGTAGCTTAATTTAATATATGAACAATTATGAGTAATGGAACTATGTATTTTCATGATTTTAACTACATATATATGTATATGCGCATGTGGGCATGCACAATGCTAGTTATGAAAGATTACATGCTATTATTAATTTCATAAACCTGTGACCATCATGATATGAATGAAAGAAAGTTGATATAACTATATGATTATATGATAGTATCCCAGTGCACTGGAGCCTAGAGCTCAATATTACGGTATGATAAGAATCACGTGATCTCTTATATGAATGATGGCATTAAGCAAATGTGTTGTATTAAGTAAAGAAAAGTATGTTGAACCAAAATTGATGTATTCTTTGATGAAAGGGATGATATGCATTCTTCTATGAAAAGTGGCTTTAAGCCAAATGATGTGCTAAGTAAAGAACAAAATGTTAATCAAAGATGTCTTAAAAGTTAAGCCTGCGGGTCTTAGTTCAGTTGTGGATTAGATAGGCATGCCTAGAGGGATACAGTCGCAGCTGCCATGGTTGACCCTGTTTGGGTCTTGTTCCTTAATGGAACCATGGTTTGACCCCGTTTGGGTCCATAGTTTGTTCCTTGCTGGAACCATTGCTTGACCCCATTTGGGTCCATTGTTTGATATCTTCGGATATCCATAGTTTGATACCTTCGGGTATCCATTGCTCCCGTTATCAAGCTTTTGAACTAGTACTTAGGCAGGCTATTAGAGATGATAAAATATACACAAGATAAAGTAAAACATGCATCGATTGCTCTATTTATGTGATGTAAGCATGAGGAATGACCTATTGTTTGATTGTTTTAAATTCTTTTGACTATAAACTGTTGTATGAAATGAAATGTCATGCTTTGTAATACATGATGGAAATGTCACACTCAAATTAAAGAAGATCCCTATATGAGTATCAGTATGAGATAATTCCACCGATGGGATTCCATAGAGATTATATAAACCCTAAAGAATACACTATTGTACCAGAAGTTCTATGAACTATAACATGTGCATTATGCTTCATGTACTCTATTTATAAAATGCATACATGTGACTTTGAGACTTTGTCTTATAATCTTGATATGTAATGCTTGTTCTTTATGATCACTTGCCACTCTGTCAGTCTGTTTCTTTATATATGTAAATGTTTACACAGATGTAGACATAATGATAACATTCATTTAACCAAGTGCATTGCATGACATAGAATGATGCTTGTAAGAGAATCAGGTTGCCACGCTAAGATAACATGAAGGATATAAAGTTTGTGAATCTCATATGAGAATTGTATGATATATGTGAAGTAATTATACCTACCAAGACTAATTATAGATGCTATATGACTTAAGTACACCTTTATATTATGAATTAATGTCGATTGCCTATCTTAGGTGACAATGTGATTTAAATTAATAAGTAGAAATCTTATACCATTAATAACTATGATGCCTAGCCAGTTGATTAAAAAGGATTATAAGATGCATGATTTATACTAAGTTAAGAAAAGTAAAGTGTACGATTACGGTGATAGTGAGGAATGGCTAAGATTTTAGGAAGTTAGATAGTGAGGAATGGCTAAGATTTTAGGAAGTTAGATATGTTTCATAACGCATTCAATTATTCTAAACATGATACCTTTTGGTAAGTTTGAAGACTCTCCTAAGAATGTTATTTATGAAATGAAGAATATAATAGACTCATATGTTACCTGTGTGATTGTGAATGATTTATACATGTATGTGACGAATTGTGGAAAGAGGATTATCTTTATATATATAGAGTTTCGTTCCCCACTAAGCTTTATAGCTTAGCATGGGTTTGATTATCCGTGTAGGTTTTAAGATAAGGTTCAGAGGATCGAGTAAGATGCAGTTGACTTGAGGAATTCAGGATGTGTGAAGGCCATTTATATTATGATTATTTATCGATAAGCTTTATTATTTTATTGTGGGATGTAATAATAGTCTGTGTTATTATTATTATTACTATTTTTGCCTGATCTCTATTAAGTATGATGATGATTGATGATTTTCTATGGTTAAGAAATTAGGGTGTTACATTTAGTGGTATCAGAGCCCAGGTTGAGTCTTTTTCTGGGCAATAAGGAATTAAGGAATTGTTCTGGAAGAGTAAGATGATATTGGTCTAGACCATGGTGTTATTGCTAATGGCATACATTTCGACAATTATGTTAGGTGTTTGACCTATGATTTATACATATATTGGACCATTAGTAAGATTTTGGCAGAGATTGTGAGATGATATCCGAGGAATTATAAATATCTCTCGCCTCCTGGTATTAGATATGCTTAAATGCCTTAATTTTTTATAATTGAGGTATAGCATAAGATTGATTATAAATGCCCAAATTATTTATTAAGACGTTTAAGGAAAAGTTTATATGATAAGTAGAGAATTCGAGCTTGGCATTGCTAAGGATGCAAGATGTAAAGGTTGTTAGGATACTTACGATTAGAAATACAATGAGCATAAGAGTATCTGGAAATCGAAGACAGATACATATGATTATAGATAATGAGTTTTGTATGCATGTAGAGAATGTTTATGGTTATAGTTGCTTATAGCTAAAGCACAGCTACGAATTTCTAGCAATAAAGATAAAGATTGGCCGTTTTGAATTTCGAGGTTAAAATTCTTTTAAGGGGGAGAGAATTGTGAGGACCCAATCATGGCCCCAACAGGATTACAGTTAATTAATCAAGATTAAGGTTTAATAAGGCAAAATTTGATTATTTGGTATTATTGAAGTTAAGTCACATTAAGGGTATATTGGTAATTATGCACATATGTATTGGAGTGTAGCTAAAATTGTAAGGAAGGATGCAATTGAATTAAATAAGAAGTTTTGGAGTTGAATGTTAAGGAAATAAGTTTTAAGGGGGTTAAAATGTATAAGGGCATTTTGTAAATTTCTCTTTGGGAGATATTTACCCCACTAACTCTTGTATTTAGCTCTTGAAGAAGAAACCCTTGGGGAATTGGATGTGGAGATCGGCTAAGGCAAGAGATTTCTCTCTCTCTCTCTCACTCTCTGATTATGGGTTGAAGAAGAGAAACTTAGGGTTTTGGTGTTTCAACCTTATGAAGGTAATGTTTTCCTCTCATAGATCTCTTCTATATGTTTAATTTAATGGAACTAAGGCTGTATAGAGAGATGATATATCATGTATGTTATCCCCATGTACAAGGAAAAGAAGGGAATCAAGAGCAAAAGGGATGGATCAGGTAAAGTGAGGGAGGCTTTAATGTTAGGTACGGGATTCCTTGTTTTACGATGGTTACTGTGCATGTTTTCCCTATCATGTTGTATGTGCTTTGATAATGAGATTAAGGATTTAATCTAATAGGTGTTGATGATTATAACATGATTAGTAACCTAAATGATCATGTAAACAAGTGGGGAAGTGAAATTTAATGTTTAATTCCTGTTATGCATAATTGGAATTCTGGGTTTACCTCATTTCTTCCTATGCATGGCCACTCACCATGCTTCCCTTTGATGTGCACGGTCACATGATGTATTCTTCTTCTCACACCCGTGGCCACGTGATGCTTTTATTCTTCTCACCCACGGCCAAGTAATGCTCTTTTCTTCTCACATGGCCATGTATGTGTTTCCTCTTGGAAACACACAGCATTGTGTGTGGTTTCCTCCGGGAAACACACGACCACATGTATGTGTTTCCTCTTGAAAACACACGGCCACTCATACCTTTATTCATGGGAATACACGACCAAGCGATGTTTCTCTTCTCATTGCACAGCCACTCACTCTTTTTCTTGGAAATGCACAACCAATTACCCTTGTCCTTGCTATACACGGCCAATCATAACCTATTGTTTTTATTATTGCATGGCCACATGTGCTTCTTGTACACATACTCCTAAACAATAATCACCCATAATCATAAGTTTGGCGATATCTTAAAGTTATTAAAAGAGTTACCTAAGCAGGATGAATAAAATTGGTCATAAATGTATGGATGATGATTGCTCACTAAGTAATGCTTAATATGAAAGTTAAATGTTGAGGGATTAATATATTATTAAAGTCGATATTCTATGTTAAAGTCTATTGAGGTATAATTTAGAAAAGCAAGACCATAAGATGAAGCATTATCGAAAGTTAGATGACATGAGGGCATGGTAAGAGATAGTAAACGAAACTAAGTTGTAAGTAATCTAAGCCACCAATAAGCTATTATAATAGGATGACGATTGAATTAAGCTGTAAGTTATCCAAAGGTGCATAAGGCATGATCATTTAAATTAGGAACCTCCACACATATATAGAGAGTGCGAAACTTAAAGTAATTAAACATATTGAGTTAAGTAATGATGGTTCACTCGAACTCTAAATTAGAGGGGCTTATGCATGGTAATGTTAATATGAATTATGATGCAACAAGGTATGATAAGGCCTAATGAGCATCGAACTGAGAATAACATGAGGCAATATAGTAACTTAAATGATATGCTATACAATGTGCCCTATAAAATCAATATAAGATATGCACTAGGTCAATAAAGGGTTCTATCTAAAATACTATGATTTATCCTAGTGATAACAAGAGAATAATCGTAAGATCGCATGTCCGAGTTAAAAGAAAGTGAACATCACATACTGCGTTAAATTATGAAATCATAGAAGGTTGGTTATACTCCAGGTCACAAGAAGAATTAATGTTTAGCAGTAGCATGTAATAATCTGCTCATTGTTTGTTCATGCCAATAATACAATTTGATTAGTAGAAGAGCATCCATAGTGTGTTAACGACTAAGATGAAATGACCTGACACCACTTACCTCATCATAAAATGTTGTAAGATGAAAAATACAAGTAAGATGACTGAAGTATATGCGACAATGTTAAAGTGTATAACTTGTTGTTTCTACTCTGGTGAATCATGAAGTGAATAAAAGGGAGTAAATGTGGCATTAACTTTAACCTGTAAGAGAACCTACTTATTTTATAATATGGATCATAAATGCTTGAGGATGCTATATATATGTGTGTGTATTTATGGATTGATATTAATAAGTGTAAGATTATGGAAACTATTCATAGCAAGCAGCAACGAGGTATGTCATCAAGAACTCTCTATGAGTTATGTAAGTACTATATATTATATGATTGATATGAGCATGCTATGATGAGTAGCTTAATTTAATATATGAACAAGTATGAGCAATGGAACTATGTATTTTCATGGTTTTAACTACATATATATGTATATGCACATGTGGGCATGCACAATGCTAGTTATGAAAGATTACATGCTATTATTAATTTCATAAACCTGTGAACATTATGATATGAATGAAAGAAAGTTGATACAACTATATTATCATATGATAGCATCCCGATGCACTGGAGCCTAGAGCTCAATATTGCGGTATGATAAGAATCACGTGCACTCTTATATGAATGATGGCATTAAGCAAATGTATTGTATTAAGTAAAGAAAAGTATGTTGAACCAAAATTGATGTATTCTTTGATAAAAGGAATGGTATGCATTCTTCTAATAAAAGTGGCTTTATGCCAAATCATGTGCTAAGTAAAAATGAAAATGTTAATAAAAAATGTCTTAAAAGTTAAGCCTGCGGGTCTTAGTTCAGTTGTGGATTAGATAGGTATGCCTAGGGGTATACAGTCGCAGCTGCCATAGTTGACCCCGTTTAGGTCTTGTTCCTTAATGGAACCATCGTTTAACCCCGTTTGGATCCATAGTTTGTTCCTTGCTGGAACCATTGCTTGACCCCGTTTGGGTCCATTGTTTGATATCTTCGGATATCCATAGTTTGATACCTTCGGGTATCCATTGCTCCCGTTATCCACCTTTTGAACTTGTACTTAGGCAGGCTATTAAAGATGATAAAATATACACAAGATAAAGTAAAACATGCATCGATTGCTCTATTTATGTGATGTAAGCATGAGGAATGACCTATTGTTTGATTTTTTAAATTTTTTTTGACTATAAACTATTTTATGGAATGAAATTTTATGCTTTGTAATACATGATGGAAATGTCACACTCAAATTAAAGAAGATCCCTATTTGAGTATCGGTATGAGATAGTTCCACTGATGGGATTCCACAGAAATTATATGACCCCTAAAGAATACAATATTGTACCAGAAGTTATATAAACTATAACATGTGCATTAAGCTTCGTGTACTCTATTTATAAAATGCATACATGTGACATTGAGACTTTGTCTTATAATCTTGATATGTAATGCTTGTTCTTTATGATCACTTGCCACCCTGTCAGTTTGTTTATTTATATATGTAAATGTTTACACACATGTAGGCATAATGATAACATTCATTTAACCAAGTGCAATGCATGATATAGAATGATGCTTGTAAGAGAATCAAGTTACCATGCTAAGATAACATAAAGGATGTAAAGTTTTGTAAATCTCATATGAGAATTGTATGATATATGTGAAGTAATTATGCCTACCAGGACTAATTGTAGATGCTATATGACTTAAGTACGCCTTTATATTACGAATTAATGTTGATTGCCTATCTTAAGTGACAATGTGATTTAAATTAATAAGTGGAAATCTTATACCATTAATAACTATGATGTCTAGCCTATGGATTAAAAAGGATTATAAGATGCACGATTTATACTAAGTTAAGAAAAGTAAAGGGTATGATGATGGTGATAGTGAGGAATGGCTAAGCTTTTAGGAAGTGAGATAAGTTTCATAACGCATTCAATTATTCTAAACATGATACCCATTGGTAAGTTTGAAGACTCTCCTAAGAATGTTATTTATGAAATGAAGAATATAATAGACTCATATGTTACCCTGTGTGATTGTGAAAGATTTATACATGTATGTGATGAATTGTGGAAAGAGGATTATCTTTATATATATAGAGTTTCGTTCCCCACTAAGCTTTATACCTTAGCACGGGTTTGTTTATCCATGTAGGTTTCAAGATAAGCTTCAGAGGATCAGGTAAGATATAATTGCCTTGAGAAATTCAGGATGCCTGAAGGCCATTTATATTATGATTATTTATTGATAAGCTTTATTATTTTATTGTGGGATGTAATAATGGCATGTGTTATTATTATTATTAGTATTTCTACCCGATCTCTATTAAGTATGATGATGATTGATAATGATTGATGATTGTCCATGGTTAAGAAATTAGGGTGTTACACAAAGGGTCTAGCTGCACAACATCCAAGTTAAGTAAGTCTCCACCAACAATTATCCCATTGGCAATGTCAAAAAGCTTAAAGTCACTTAGGAGTCCATCATCGTTGCTAATGACCAAATAATTGGATAAGCACAAGATAAGATAGGCCCAATGGATGAAGCCCGATTGTCTGTATATAGGTATAAACAATCGAAGAGAATCCCTAGAATGATAGGGCTATCACAATCCACCAATTCCCTGGCCTCAAAGAAGAGAATGCCTAGTGAACAAACTACTTCATGTGGGTAGTTGGACACACACCTCGAGATGCAAGGAAGAGTCCTATGTAAAAAAAGGCATACTCAGGATGGTTGCAAATTCTTCATATAGGGGGCATAATTCTAGGTTGTTAAAGCAAAACACATGGAATCGAGGGTCTAAAAATATGGCACTTTCCAAGAAAAGATTCATATCGAGTTAAATTCTCCTTAGAAACCTTAAGGTTGAATAAGGAGATCTAATACAATCTTTCGAAGTGGCATGTTCATTAAGTGCTAGTCCTAGTCTTTTGAAAATAAAGTTGCCATGGTGTATGGAGTTAAAGAGCAAAGTGCTAAGGAAAGAAGTTATGAGGGAAAACATAGGAAAAGGGAAGGCAGAGGTGTGTAACATAAAAGAGAAAAGATACAAATTAAGGCAATAAAAAAGAGGTGACACATGACCATAAATACAAATCAAGGTAATAAAGAAAAGGTGACACACGACTGTAAAATAAGGCAACCTAGGCCTATCTTTGAGAATAAATAGTAAAATCTACTTTTGCATGCACTCCATATCCTTTAACTTGCATGCATTATTTTAGCCATGCATTGAATTTCACAAGTGCATGCAGATTGCTTCCAAGTTCCAAGAAACAACTTTTAAGAGATAAGTATTAAAAGGAAGATTTAGGGAGTATAATTCATGTGTGTAGTGTAATTCAAGTGAAATAACAACAACAATAGTAACAACAACAACAACAACAGTAACAACAACAACAACAACAACAATAATAATCATAATAATGATGACGATGATGACGATGACGATTATGACGACGACGATGACGTAATAGTAAATAATAACAAGCAAATAAGGTGATAATAAAAAATACATGTGTGTGAATGTAATTATAATAACAATAGTAACAACCAAAATGTTAAGGGTGAATGATAATGGTATTATGTATGTAGGTGTACATATCTGTAAATGTGTGTGTGTGTCAATATATAGTAATAAACAAGACAATAATAAATAATATGTGAATACGTATAAAAAAAATGATGGTCATAATTGTTGCTGACAATATTTAATATTGTGCAAATAATTTTGGGTCAATTTTGCATAAAAGTGTGAAAAACTCATGTGAAAACACTGTTCACGTGGATTTTTGCACGAGAATTGTTGAGTTTACGTTGAAAACCTTAGAATTTTGGCTCTTGGGGAACACATGCCCATGTGTCATGATACATGACTGTCTCAATAGAGAGGCAGTGACTTTTGGGTTTAAAAGTCACACACGATCGTGCATTAATGACATATGGCTATGTGTTATGTTAGCCATATATAAAGCTCTCATTTCCTTCCTTCTTCTCTTTTGTTTCTTTTTTATCTAACTTGTATTGTCTTCCACCACACTCTGAATTCTTATGCATTTTGGTGCCTTATTGTCATTCTTTTGAACTTCCTTCTGGTAGATTTATAGGTCTTCATCTAGGATCATTTTGACACCTCCTTTGCTAATTTTTGTTGATTAAATCTCCCATTCTCACTTTTTGACTACTAAAATCATAGATCCAGGACACTAGCCTGATCCACATCAAGAATTCGCATGGATGACCTTAGAATAGGCCGATCGCTATCGTGCCCTTTGCACATTACACATCTCATCAAGCTGTTTCATGATGTAGGTATTATTGCAAAAGATGGGCTTACTTGCAAAGGTTGACACATTATTCGCCCAGGTTAGGTGGATAGATTTTTATGACGTAGCCTACCAAAACAATACCTAGAGATGATGAGATAGTTCCAAGCCATGGTCCTATACTAAGGATTCTAGAGATCAGATGATGAGCCAATGATTATCTCCTTCTTAGTATTGGCCTATTGCTTTAGTAAGAGTTAGAGGTGCCTTATTGAGATCATGGGTTTACTAGTGGGCAATGATGTCATTTAGCCATAGAGGTTGGCCAATCCTAAGTTGTGGGCAACCATACGATGCTTAGGGATGGTGTAAAATCAGAGGCATATGAAGTCTACTTTGATAGAGTCCTAGCATCTAAGACGCCTGCATAAAGTGGTTTTGCTCTTATCTAGACTGTACTGGTAGCACTTGAGGCCATACATGTCATTGAGGTTTAAAGTTTATGGGCATAGTGATAGGTAAGATGATCAATTTAAGCTACTTAATCCTCATAAATATACAGAAGGGGTATACAATCTAGCCCAAGGAATGATGATTGGCGAGGTATTCACTAGCATGTTGCTAGGCTTTGACATATTAGAGGTTTTGTTAGGGGATTCAATTGGCCATAACATTTACCTGGACTATGATGCAGCCATAAATATATGTCTTGCTAGGGTGGACCCGCTTGCACCATTAAGGTATAAAGTCTTAACACTTTAGGAGATGGATGATGCCTTCCATCTCGATAGAGTATTACAAGGGGTAGACCACCACGAGCAAAATAGCCATCACCTCTCGTTGAGCACGAGTTGCCACAACACCCACCAATAAGAGGCACCTTAGGATGCACACTTGGAGGAGGTTTTGGTTTTGGACCTCAGATAGAAAGGGACCTATTATATGAGATATTATACTGGTGAGGCACATCAAGAGCTTATGGAGATGGCTTTTACATAGCAATTCCCCAGCTTTTAGTAAAATATCCTTCAACACAGACATATAGGGTTCGTTCCATATTTAGATCATAAGGCATCATTTTCTTTCACACCTTTACTAGCTTAACCTCAATTGGATATCCTATTTGTCACACTCCACTTTATCATATAGTAGCTACAGCACCTCCAAGCAACATAGGTTAAGATGTGATAGGAGTTTGACTATAGACATTTGGAGACATAAGCCTAGTAAAGAGAGATTAGATCTTCTATAGTTACAGCTAGAACCCTTACAGACCAAGGGATGTATGTTGTGGATGAAAGCATACAACATGCATGAAGCACATGGATGTCATCAAAGCAGCCCAACAGGATGCTAAAAAGGTGGTGATTAAGCACTATAAGTAGATAGAGGACTAGCATATTGCCAAGATAAGGTAGTTGTAAGCAATTATGGGTATGCTTATCACTGTGGGTGACAACATCAAGGTGATGGAATATGACATGATATGTTCATGGTAATCGTGCAGCGGAAAAATGATTAAAAATAATCATACATGCCATACAATTCCATGACAAGAATCGAAAACATGCAATTTTAGGGTTTTAAAACTTACAACTTTTGATGCCTTTTAATACTTGAATTTGGTGATGACCAGCAACTAAGATGACTTTGTCCGCCTTAGGTCTTGATCACCAATGCCAAGGAACAGCCTATTACGCCACTCCCTCTATTCTCACACACACACTTGCAAAGAGAGCGTAAAATAGAGATTGCTAGCTCTCTTTTAAAGTATTGTGTAATGGCAATTGTTTGAAGCTACAAGACTTGATCTTGTACTTCTTTTAGGTGCTATTAATGCCCAAGAACACAAGAAATCAAGAAAGAATCCTTCTCCTTCTGTATTTCGGCCAAGAGAAAATTCTGTGAAGGAGAGAAGGTTTTCATGCAAAAACCAAAGAAAAACTAGGGTTTTTTTCTTTTCTCTCTCATTTAATATATATCATTTTAAGTGATAAATCTAAAATCAACTACTTAGAGATCATTAATTTTAGCCTTTATCACTTCTTTAAAATAAGAGATATATATTGATTCAAATTTTTTTGATTTAATCCAAGATAAATACATAAGACATTTAATCAAATAATATCACTTAATAAAGAAATTCACATGTGCCGAAATTCCTTCAATATTTATCTTGGAATTTCGGCTAAGACATCCCTTAATTAAGTATTTTAATTTGATTTAAATATCTTTAGGATTTAATACTCAATTAACTTAATTAATACATGATAATTAATTAATTAAAATTAAACCTAGTGGCTGAATTTTTCTCTCTCATGGACCAAGGTCCAATAGCAATTTTAAAACCCATTAAATACATTAATTTGGCTTTAATTAAAAGCCCAAATTAATGCCCAATACTTTATTCAAATATTTTAAGCCCAATGCTTTGTGTGCGATTCTATAGGTCCATTTAATGTTGGCAATGAATTAATAAATTAATTCAAAGGCTATATATATTCTCTAGCAAGATATTATAGCATTCCAAATTAAATTAAAATGCATATGGCATTTAGTGACCTAATGCAATTTTGCATAGGCCCTTACCAATAAATATCAGAATTAATATAAGGCATGGAACTAGTCATCCTTATATGTATTAATTCCTTTCTTGATATTCCAGTGACACTGAACTCTCAGATAAATAATGATTACTCATTATTTCATCTCAGTATGGCCATACACTTCTCAGTTCACTAATCAAGTGGCTGATGATATTTTCTCTCTTATAGAGAGGGGTAATCCCTTCACTTCTCTCATGCTCTCTAACATGAATCAATGTATACCCAAGCATACCCGTACTTATCACTCTGTTACGAGCACGTTAGGTGTATGTCAAAGCACACAGTAATTCATAAAGAGTTTCATAGAGATTTTAGGTCTAAGAACTCCGATACAAAACTTGTATATGAGAAACACTTATGACTTGTACCATAAAGTGTTCTTATGAGTGGATCGAATCCAGATACCATGTTCTAAACATGTATCTATGATCTCTGATTGACACTCTTGTCCTTATGATCCGTAAGACAGAACTCAACTTATCAGAGAGAGCATACTAGTCTTAATTCATTGTTATTCCCATAACAATGACTGACTAGGGATATTTAGAATGAAGTCTCATTTGTTTCAAGGTCTTACAACCATGTGCCTCACACATGATAACTTAAACTAAAACAACATTCTTAGATAGTTCTATTTATTGATATGCATAGGAATACAACAGATAAAAAAATGCCTCATTTATTAACCAAGTGTTTTATTACAATGTATTGGGGCTAGGGCTTACACTAACAATCTCCCACTAGCACTAGTCCCAATTGGGTATAGCCCTAAGACCGAATGCTCTCAAATGAGTTTCGTGCAGATTTGGACGCAACTGTTTCTTCAAAGGATCTGCTACATTGTCTTCACTTGCTATCTTGCTAACCTTGACGTCCCCATGATCAATGATCTCTCTGATCAGGTGGTACCTCCTGAGTATGTGTTTGGATTTCTGGTGTGACCGGGGCTCCTTAGCCTGTGCAATGGCCCCGTTGTTGTCACAGAAAATTTCTAATGGATCTAGGATGCTTGGGACCACTCCTAATCTAGAAATGAATTTTTTAATCCAAATAGCCTCTTTTGCAGCCTCAGTCATTGCAATATACTCAGATTCTATGGTTGAGTCGGCAACGGTCTCTTGCTTCGAGCTTCTCCAGCTGACAGCACCACCGTTCAAAACAAAAACAAACCCAGATTGTGATCTAGAATCCTGAGTGCTGGTCTGAAAAGCAGCATCGGCATAACCTTATATGACGAGCTCTTCTTGACCACCATACACCAAGAAGTGATCCTTAGTCCTTCGCAGGTACTTCAGAATCCCTTTTACAGCAGACCAGTGCTTCTCACCAGGGTATTGCTGAAACCTACTGGTTATACTTAGTGCATGAGCAACATCCAACCTAGTACATAACATAGCGTACATGATAGATCCAATAGCAGATGCATATGGAATTCTACTCATGTTGTCCCTTTCCTCTTTGGTTTTAGGGCACTGTTCTTTAGTCAAAGGAACTCCCAAAGCCAAAGGTATGTACCCTTTCTTTGAGTCTCCCATACTAAAATGCTTTAGTACTTTGTCTATGCACTTTTCTTGACTTAGTCCCAAGAGCCGATTCAATCTATCTCTATAGATTCGAATACCAAGTATTGTCTCGACTTCACCTAAGTCTTTCATTGAGAAACATTTTCCCAACCATTGCTTAACCTTTTGCAATGTTGGAATGTCATTCCCAATGAGAAGGATGTCGTCCACATATAGGACCAGAAATACTACTACGCTCCCACTAACCTTCTTGTACACACAAGGCTCATCTTCGTTCTTGATGAAGTCAAATTCTTTGACTGTCTCATCAAAACTAAGATTCCAACTTCGGGATGCTTGCTTTAATCCATAAATGGATTTTTGAAGCTTGCAAACCTTCTTAGGACACTTGGGATTGACAAAACCCTCAGGCTGTGTCATATACACATCCTCAAGTAAATTTTCGTTGAGGAAAGCAGTTTTGACATCCATTTGCCATATCTCATAATCATGATATACATCATGGCAAGCAAGATCCTAATGGACTTGAGCATGACTATAGGCGAAAAGGTCTTGTCATAGTCTACACCATGAGTTTATCGAAAACCTTTTGCTACTAGTCTACCTTTGTAGGTCTTATTAGCTTTGAGTTTGAATAGCCACTTGCATTCAATTACCTTCGCACCTTCCGGTGGATCAACCAAGGTCCAAACCTGGTTATTGTACATTGATTGCATCTCGAATTTCATGGCTTCAAGCCAATTTTCCGAGTCTGGGCTTTCAATAGCTTCTCAGTAGGTAGTAGGATCCTCACGATCTACTAACTCAATAGTGTCACTGTCAGTGATTAGAAATCCATATCTCTCAATCTCCTGACATACCCTATCGGACCTTCTAGGTACTTGTGTAATGGGTTCTTATTCCACAATTGGTTGTGAACTTGATCCCACTTCCAACTCATCCTCTATAGGAGCTTGTGGCACTTGAATTTCTCTAAGTTCTACTTTACTCCCACTGTCTTTCTTGAGAAGGAACTCCTTTTCCAAGAAAACAGCCTTGCGAGCAACAAATACTTTGTTCTCGGCTTGTGAGTAAAAGTAGTATCCCTTTGTTTCTTTGGGATAACCCACAAACAATCAAAAAATGGATTTGGACTCTAGTTTGTCAGATGTTAATTTCTTAACATGTGCTTCACAGCCCCAAATCCTGAGAAATGACATATTAGGTTCTTTCCCAGTCCATACCTCGTACGGTGTCTTCTCAACTGCTTTAGTTGGAGTACGGTTTAATAGAAATGCAACAGTTTCTAATGCATAACCCTAAAAAGAGATAGGAAGATTAGCTTGACTCATCATAGATCGAACCATGTCCAATAGAGTTCGATTTCTCCTTTCGGACACACCATTCCATTGCGGTGTTCCAGGAGGAGTGAGCTGTGAAATAATATCACATTCCTTTAGATGACTGTCAAACTCTTGGCTTAAGTATTTGCCACCTCGATCTGATCAAATGGCTTTTATAATTTTGCCAAGTTGTTTTTCTACTTCGTTCTTAAACTCCTTGAATTTCTCAAAAGTTTCAGATTTGTACTTCATTAGATAGACATAGCCATATCTACTGAAGTCATCTGTGAACGTCATGAAGTAGCTAAAACAACCTCTAGCTTGTGTACTTAATGGTCCACATACATCGGTATGTATTAGTTCCAATAAGCCATTAGTCCTTTCACCTTTCTTGTTAAAAGGACTCTTTGTCATTTTTCCATGCAAACATGGCTCACATGTATCATAAGACTTTAAGTCGAATGACCCAAACACTCCAGTTTTATGGAGTCTTGAAATGCATTTTTTGTTTGCATGTCCTAAACGACAATGCCAGAAGTAAGTAGGGTTCAATTCGTTTGATTTAACCCTCTTTGTATTAATGTTGTATACAGACTCTTTGTTTTGCAAATCAAGGATATAAAGGCCATTTTGCAACATGTCATTGCCATAAGAAATGCCTTGGCGACGAATATGATCATTGCTATTTTTAATAACAAAATCAAATTCATCCAAATCCAAACATGAAACTGAAATAATGTTTCTGCTCATAGCAGGCACATAATAACAATTATTCAAAACTATACAAAATCCAAAAGGTAAAGTGAGGTGATAGTCGCCTATCTCTATGGTAGCAATTCGTGCTCCATTCCCCATACGGAGGTCAACTTCATTCTTCCCAAGTAACCGTCTATTTCTTAGCCCCTGCACATTTGAACAAATGTGAGAACTCCAACCGGTATCCAATACCCAAGTGGTAGAAATAGAAAGGTTAATCTCAACAACAAAAATACCAGAACTGGATGCCTTGGCTCCATTCTTTTTTTGTTCTTCCTTGAAGAGAGTGTAATTCTTCCCCCAATGCCCTATCTTGTTGCAATGGAAGCAAGTGCTCTCACTCTCTTTGAGCTTCTGCGCCTTGGCCTTGGATTGGGCCTGAGGTGCACTCCTACTTGACTTGAATCGAGCCATGTCATTCTTGGGTTTTCCCTTTCCCTTTCCCTTAGCGGGTCCCTTTTTAATGCCCCCTTGAACCATCAATACGGGATTGGTCTTTTGAATGTTCTCTTCAGCATTCTTAAGCATCCTATAAAGCTCAGTGACTGACTTGTTCATTGCATGCATGTTATAATTCATCACAAATGGATCATAATCATCAGTCAATGATCCTAAGATCAAGTCAGTGGCCAATTCCTTTGGCACTTGTACCCCAAGTTTCTCAAGAGTATCAAGATACCCTTTCATCTTGAGTACATGGGTACTAATAGGAGTACCCGCAGCAATCTTACAAGAAATCAAGGCCTTTGTTGTCACGAACCTCTCGTGACGAGCTTGCTCTTGGAACATCTATTTGAGGTGCACCATGATCGCATAAGCCTCTTGGTCCATGAATTGCTTTTGCAAGTCAGGCACCATAGTGGCCAGCATGAGACAGGTCACATCATTGGAGTCGCTCTTCTTGATCTCAAAAGTTTCCTTTTGAACCGCAAAGGCATTCCTAGCAGGTTCTTCAGGCAAGGGTGCATCCAAAACATACTACTTTTTCTCTTGCTTAAGAACTATTCTTAAGTTTCGAGACCAGTCTATAAAATTGATGCCATTCAATTTGTCCTTTTCAAGGACCGATCGCAATGAGAAATTGTTGTTTGAAGATGCCATTTTCAATCTACAATAAAATTTAGCAAGATTAAATGAGGTCTTATTTATGATCCCACAAACCGAATTAATATCCCTTTAAATAATTGGCGTTAGTGATTTAATGTGGGCCAAGATCAACTTTTCACAATAACTTATTAGTCAAGCTGAGCTTATACACCTAACAAGTTAAGTTACTTAGGTAGGAAAACTCCAATCATGTCTCATACATAACTCTTGGATCAAATGGGCTAACATCATAAGATGTTATAACACAACCCATTTATTAGTTGCCTAGGTCCGGGCATCCCTTTCCATGTTAAGTCCAACCTACATTCACAACCCATGTCTCACAAAGATAATCGAGCACATCTAGGACTCCTAGTCTACGTAACCGATGATCGATGCCTTGACATGTTTCGAATTAGGAAGGTAACTTTGTGACTTACTATTTTTTAGGGATTCATTTTATTACGGCTTACATGGCATACGCTTTGTCATCCATTCATAGAATGCATATATAAATAATTTCATAAAGTAAAGCGTGACAAACATGGGCCCAAAAACCTACAACTAAGATTCTATACTATTACATAAGAATCTTCGAGTTGGGCTTCTCCACTCCGGTGGGCTTCGTCTTGATTTACAAAGTCTTCAAGTATATTTTATTCTAAGAAATAAATGAAAGTTTTACAATAAAATATAATGGCTCACAGGCCATATTTAATTACAAAACTCAGGGCCCGTGAATGCACCGTGCATATCCATTCATCACACCAAACTAGCAAATAAATATACATAACATTCATGGATCAAACAAAGTCCAATTTTAATTAATTTAGCCAAGCCCATTAATGAAAATTATGTACTTGAACCTTTAAGAGATTACCCCATGATGGGCCTGGGCCGAATCCCAATGGACTAAATCCACTTATTGAATAAGTTCTCTTAAAAGCCCAAAACACTAACTAGTTAGATTTGTGCCATAAATCAACTCTAGTATAATTTCCAATTTTACCATTTTTAATTTTATGTCTTGCAGCCCATAAACATTAAAAATACATATAATATGTAACAACATGGATTAAAACATATAATCATGAAGAACATATATATAAGTCACGGCATACATGCAAAAACAAACAAACAACAAAAACTAGTTGTTTAATGCTTATGTAATGCCATAAAATGCACAAACATTTAAATCAATTTTATGAGTCATTTAATAATTTAAATAAGGTCATAAATATTGATTTAATATTCTGTACCAATCTGATCTAAATGTGTTTTTACCATTTTAATCAAAACAAAACAAACAATGTTGATTAAACGTGTAACAAATACAAACTAGTCATAGTTTTAAGTGATTTTAAAATTAATCAATTAAATTGTCATGGACCAGAATTAAAACCAAATTTAAAATATGTCCAGACCTGATATTTAATCTTTAAAAATCACTTACAAACATTCCAAAATCGTTTTTACATTTAATATTGAAAACTAGTTGTTAAACTAACAATTAACATGCCAACTAGCACCTAGTTTTAATATTAACATGTACCATCAGGTATTATTAATTAAATCCAACCATTAACAGCTCCTAGAACATATTAGGACAGTATATTAACATGTAATATTAATTATAATACCTATCTAATCAATTAAAATCGTTTTTACACCAAAACAATGCAAAAAACTCAAAACAGAAAATTTCAGCATTGCATGTTTTCAAAATAACGATTTTTAATTAATTTTTTCATGCATCTAAAGCACTAAAATAATCATGTTTAGGCTCTGATACCACTGATGGAATATGACATGATATGTTCATAGTAATCGTGCAGCAGAAAAACGATTAAAAACAATCATACATGCCATACAATTCCATGACAAGAATCGAAAACATGCAATTTTAGGGTTTTAAAACTTACAACTTTTGATGTCTTTTAATACTTGAATTTGGTGATGACCAGCAACTAAGATGACTTTGTCCACCTTAGATCTTGATCACCAATGCCAAGGAATAGCCTATTACGCCACTCCCTCTATTTTCACACACACACTTGCAAAGATAGCTTAAAATAGAGATTGCTAGCTCTCTTTTAAAGTATTGTGTAATGGCAATTGTTTGAAGCTACAAGACTTGATCTTGTACTTCTTTTAGGTGCTATTAATGCCCAAGAACACAAGAAATCAAGAAAGAATCCTTCTCCTTGTGTATTTCGGCCAAGAGAAAATTATGTGAATGAGAGAAGATTTTCATGCAAAAACCAAAGAAAAACTAGGGTTTTTTCCTTTCTCTCTCATTCAATATATATCATTTTATTTTTAAGTGATAAATCTAAAATCAACTACTTAGAGATCATTAATTTCAGCCTTTATCACTTCTTTAAAATAAGAGATATATATTGATTCAAATTTTTTTGATTTAATCCAAGATAAATACATAAGACATTTAATCAAATAATATCAATTAATAAAGAAATTCACATGTGCCGAAATTACTTCAATATTTATCTTGGAATTTTGGCTAAGACATCCCTTAAATAAGTATTTTAATTTGATTTAAATATCATTATGATTTAATACTCAATTAACTTAATTAATACAAGATAATTAATTAATTGAAATTAAACCTAGTGGGCTGAATTTTTCTCTCTCATGGACCAAGGTCCAATAGCAATTTTAAAACCCATTACATACATTAATTTGACTTTAATTAAAATTCCAAATTAATGCCCAATACTTTAATCAAATATTTTAAGCCCAATGCTTTGTGTGCGATCCTATAGATCCATTTAATGTTGGCAATGAATTAATAAATTAATTCAAAGGCTATATATATTCTCTAGCAAGATATTATAACATTCCAAATTAAATGAAAATGCATATGGCATTTAGTGACCTAATGCAATTTTGCATAGTCCCTTACCCATAAATATCAGAATTAATATAAGGCATGGAACTAGTCATCCTTATATTTATTAATTCCTTTCTTGATATTCCAGTGACACTGAACTCTCAGATAAATAATGATTACTCATTATTTCATCTCGGTATGGCCATACACTTCTCAGTTCACTGATCAAGTGGCTGATGATATTTTCTCTCTTATAGAGAGGGGTAATCCCTTCACTTCTCTCATGCTCTCTAACATGAATCAATGTATACCCAAACATACCCATACTTGTCACTCTGTTACGAGCACGTTAGGTGTATGTCAAAGCACACAGTAATTCATAAAGAGTTTCATAGAGATTTTAGGTCTAAGGACTCTGATACAAAACTTGCATATGAGAAACACTTATGACTTGTACCATATAGTGTTCTCATGAGTGGATCGAATCCAGATACCATGTTCTAAACATGTATCTATGATCTCTGATTGACACTCTTGTCCTTATGATCCGTAAGACAGAACTCAACTTATCAAATAGAGCATACTAGTCTTAATTCATTATTATTCCCATAACAATGACTGACTAGGGATATTTAGAATGAAGTCTCATTTGTTTCAAGGTCTTACAACCATGTGCCTCACACATGATAACTTAAATTGAAACAACATTCTTGGATAGTTCTATTTATTGATATGCATAGGAATACAACAGATAAAACAAATGCCTCATTTATTAACCAAGTGTTTTATTATAATGTATTGGGGCTAGGGCTTACACTAACATAAGGTGATAACAGATGTTATCGATCACCCCATCATATTAATGACAACAAATTACATAGGGTATGTGCCTTCTCCATTGTTCCACTTAGATCCCTCAATTGTGGCATGTCCTACAGCTCTACCTCGATCTCCCATGTATACCTCACATTTGTCTAAACACAACTGCTTGTGCTTACTTAGACATGGTCGCTCCTCCTACTCCTCAAGCTGCAAGGCACTTTGAGATGATCCTTTAAGCAGATATTTTTTCTTTTTCTTTTGTATATAGCCTATTGTATATTACTTTAGTCATTTTTAGTTTACTTTTATTTAACTCTTATTTATGGTAATGTGTAGATGTAGTCACTGGGTCCTAAGGTGAATTTTCATAAGTGTTACTTAATAAGGATAATGTTGCTTCAAAATAGCCAGAGAACAGAAGCATGAGGCTCTCTCTGAGTTTTATGTTGTTAAAAGGAAATTAATTTTAAAATTGCTTTTTTCATAACTCTCCTCTAGAATTTTTGATATCCCAAAAAATGTCTTTTCTTGAGGCCTTTTTCATCACTTTTCTAAAATTAAAAAATATACATTAAATAAAAAATTATTATTATAAAAATATATGAAAGAGATAATAAAGTTAATTAACAAAAAAGAGTAAATAAAATGTATATAAAAATATATAAGTAATACAAACTATAGGATAATTATGAAAAAATAAATTATAATAATAAATAAAAAATAAATTAAAATATAAGATTTTTATTTATGCTCATCTAGAGTAGTAGAATGAAATAGGGAGGAGGTTGAAATAAGGGGAATAAGAGAGAAAATATAAAACCAAGGGAAAGAAACAGAAAGCATAAAAGAGGGAACAAAAAAGGCTAAGAAGAGAAATAAATCATGAAAGAAAAAAAAAAGAAAATAAGAAAAGAAACAAATCAAATAGAAAGGGAAAGGAACAGAGAGCACGAGAGAGTAGAAAACCAAAAAAACTTCCCTATTTAGAATTAGGATATAATGTTTAGTTGTAGCTAATTTGTTTAGAAATTGGTATCTTTTATGTGTTGTTGTGTGGTGTTGTTTTTTAGGAGTAATGGAGAAAGAGCAAGGGAAAATGAGGTGAATTAGGCAAGGAATTCAAGGTTTTATTATGAGCGTGATATCCATCATGAGAGTGACCTAAGAAGGTATGAAGAAGTGATGGAAAGAGGAACAAATAAACAAAGTGAGAGGACACATGTTCTATCACGAGCACGACATTTATTGTAGGTGCAACAAAAGGACTTTATGCATTTGAAATTCAAATAATGCTTCAAAAGGACCTGACTTTTAATCAAATGTTGTGTACCTCTAGAAAGGTGCTTGAAGAGTTACATTGTTTTGCAAAGAGCTATAAAGGCAATGAAAAGAAGATGACAAGGTGAATAATTTTAGATGATAGATGACAAATAGAGATTAATTATTTTTGTAAAGAGATATAAGAGATATAACTTTTGAAGATAAGACAAGAGTAAAGAAGAAGAAGAAGAAGAAGAAGAAGAAGAAGAAGAAGAAAAAGAAGAAGAACATTTAATGAGTAAAGGATTGAGAGATAAACTTTTATTTATCTTCCAATGATTCTTTTTTTCTTTGTAATTGTTTGAATGATGTTTTTAAGAAGTTTGAACAATTATGCTAATCATTGTTTATTCTAATAAATACAAGTAATTTTTAGTTGCAGAATTCTCTAATAGTATTATTTGCATGTTCATTATGATTAAGAGTATAGTTCGAGAGATATATTCTTATTTAAAGCTATTAGGAATTCATTATCAAAACATTCCTAGGGAGACTAAATGTTAAGATAATTGTTATAGGTTGTATTCTATTCTTAAAATGTGTGATTATGATAATCTAAATCTATAATGAGAGTTAAGGGTTAGAAATTCTACTTGCATGTTTTAGTCAGTCTATTTCATGTGGAGAGAGTGATTTAGAAATTCATGACAATTTGACTTGCATATTAAAGATTAATTTTATACTGAAAGAATAATCATCAATTTTCATATTTGTTAATACAAATCATTAATCTTGTTTGTCTTCTTTCACCACACTTAAAGTAGGGTTGACTAATATCTTAGTTATAGTATAATAATAATCGTTCGGTCTTGCAACCAAAAAAATGAATTATGTAAACAAAATAGGAATCAAATCATAGTGAGTAATAATTAATCAAGTCTTCATGGGAACGATGTCTTAAGTATTATAAGGAAAATTGTGTGCTTATAGATTTATCCCTAACAATTTTTTGGCATCGTTGTCGAGGACTTGATTTATGTTTATTGCCATTATTATACTTGATTTGAAATTTTGGATTACATATTGATTAGTTTGTTGTTTGTGTATTAGTTTCATTTTACATATTTCATAGTTCGAGTTTATGCCTAAAATAAGGAAATATAAGGGAAAACTTGAAGCATTAAATCCAGAGATAGAAAAATTTATTTCAGAAAAGAGAAAATCAGCCAAAAAGAGACTTATCATGGCAAAAGAAAATCAATCAAGATTGATGGATTTTGCTACACTAGCACTTAATGGGGCTCGGCAAGGGGTTGTTCATTCTATAGTAAATGCTAACCAATTTGAGATCTAGCCATTATTGCTACAAATGGTACAAAATAGTATTCAGTTTTATGGATTGGCAAATGTGGACCTAATGCTTATTTAGCAAATTTCTTGGAGATTTGTGATACATTTAAGATAAATGGTGTGCCTGTGGATGCAATCAAACTTAGGCTTTTTCCTTTTACTTTAAAAGATAAAGCTAAAGCTTGGCTTAATTCCCTTGAAAGAGGATCTATAACCATATGGGATCAATTAGCACAAGCTTTCCTATCAAAATATTTCCCTTTAGCCAAAACTGCAAAGATAATTAAAGATATTACTACTTTTGTTCAACTTGAAAATGAATCTTTGTATAAAGCTTGGGAAAGATTTAAGGAACTTCGGCTGAGTTGTTTACATCATAATCTTTCAAAGGAGTTACTAATGCAAACATGTTATAATGGGGTGAATCATACAACTAGAGTAATAATTGATGTAGCGCAGGTGGATCACTTATGTGAAGGATTACGGATACTGCTTATGAGTTACTTGAAGAGATGGCTACAAGCATCTACATGTGATCAATTGAAAGGTAAAGGTATCACCTTCTTCTCCCATTAAAGGTGTTCATTCTATTAATTCTATTGTTGTATTGCAAGAACAAGTGGCAATATAGACTTATAATATTGCCAATTTAAGTATAGGAGTGTCTCTACCAAATTCATGTGTGTTATGTGGTCAACAAGAGCATAGTAGTAATAATTATGGATTGGGAATAGCTAGAATGGAGAAGCAAGTTAGTTTTGTTTAAGGACAAGGTCGTGGAAACCCTTACTCTAAAACTTATAATTCTGGTTGGCATAACCATCCATATTTTTCATAGGGCAATAACCAAAATAGAGGAGCAGTGAGATTTCAATAGCCATAAGATTGTTTTAGAGCACTTGAAGTAAAGATGGACATATTTCTTGATGGTATTAACAGGAGAATTAATTCTTAAGATGAAAATCAAAAGAGGCTTCAATTGAAGTTTGACCAAATAACCAAGAATCAAACATCCTTCATTCACAATTTGCAAGTTCAATTGGCACAAATCGCCAATCCTTTGCCTTCGAGAATTTAAGGATGTCTTCTAAGACATATAGAGGATAATCTAAGGGAGCAAATGAAGGTAATAACTTTAAGGTCTGGTAAGAAGTATGTTATTAATTTTGTTATGGCTAATGAGGATGAAGTTTTGTAGGAGCAAAATTATAAGGAGGTAGGAAAGTATCGCAAGTGTGACAACTATCGCGAGCACCACAATGGACAATCTAAATGAGGCTGTGAGTGCGATAGTGGACAATCCAGAAAGGTCACGAGAGTGACACCTCTCATGGGCACGATAGAGGGGCTTACCAAGGTTAGAATTTTCCAACCTTGTCCACCATTTTCACAAAGACTCAAGCAAAAGGATACAGATAAGTAATTCTTAAATTTTCTTGATAAATTGAAAATTTTGCATATTAATTTGTCATTTGTTGAAGCCATATCTTAAATTCATAATTTTTCAAAATTTTTGAAAGATTTAATTTCAAAGAAAAGGAGTTGGGAGGATATATCAACTACTTCACTTACGAAAGATTGTAGTTCCATAATTACCAATAATTTGCCAACAAAATTAAAAGACCCTGGTAGTTTTACTATACCTTATAAGTAGGGGGGACATAGAATTTCCAAGGTATCTTTGTGATTTAAGAGCTAGCATAAGTCTTATGCCATTCTTTATTTTTCAAAAGTTAGCATTGGAAGATGTTAAACCTACTTCTATGGTTTTGCAACTAGCTAATCAATCCATTAAGAAACCATATGGCATTATTGAAGATATTCTTGTTAAGGTAGATATATTTATTTTACTTTTAGATTTTATCATCCTTGATTTTGTATTTGATGCAAATTGCCCTATGATTTTAGGTAGACCACTTATGAATACTGGTAGGGCATTAGTGGATGTTTTGAAAAGGAAGTTAATATTGAGAATATGATGATATAGTGTTGAGTATCAGATGAATAAAACACTTAAGTATCCTATGGATGAAATTGTATGCCTGAAACTTGATCTGATTAATACTTGTGTGTTATAAATTATGGACAATAAGGATCAAGAGGAAGCAAACATTAGATATGAGGCTTAATAGAAGGTGGAAAAAGTTGATTGTCAACCTGAGATTTTGCATAAAAGCAAGGAACCACTTCCACCATCTATTGTAAGTCCTTCAGTTATTATGTTAAAAGAATTACAAAGCCATTTGAGGTATGCATTTATTGGTGATAAGAACACCTTACCAATTATAATTTCTAGCAAGTTTACTTTGATACAAGAAAATTTACTTTTACAAGTTGTTAGGAAAAGGATTAAAAGCATAAGATGGCAAATTTTTGCTTTAAAGGGAATAAGTCCTAATGCAGTTATGCATAGAATTCATATGAAAGATGGTTATCAACCAAAAGCAAATAGGCCAAGGAGACTTAACCCAAATATGAAAGAAGTAGTGAAGAAAGAAGTAATAAAATTACTTGATGCTAGCATAATTTATCCAATTTCAAATAGTGTTTGGGGTAAGTCCAATTCAATTTTTCCTAAGAAGGGGGGCATGACTGTTGTTAAAAATGAGAATAGAGAATTAATTCCTACACGAACCACCACTGGTTAGAGGGTTTGTTTAGATTACAGAAAGCTAAATTCAACAAATAGAAAAGATAATTTTCCTTTACCTTTCATTGATCAAATGTTAGAATGTATTGTTGGCCATTCTCATTATTATTTCCTTAATGGATTTTTTAGTTATTTTTAAATTTTTATTTACCCTAGTGATTAAGAGAAAACAACATTTACTTGCCCTTATGGAACATTTGCTTATAGAAGAATGCCTTTTGGTTTGTGTAATGCACCAACAACTTTTCAAAGATGTATGACTACAATTTTTGTGATATGATTGAAGAAATCATGAAAGTATTCATGGATGACTTTTCTTTGTATGGTGACTCATTTGAGTTATGCATGCATAACTTAGATAGAGTTTTGTCTAGATGTAAGGAGTCCAATTTGGTACTTAATTAGGAGAAGTGCCATTTCATGGTAGAGGAGTGAATAGAATTGGGCCATAAAATTTTTAGGAAAGGCATTGAAGTTGATAGGGCCAAGACTGAATTGATTAAGAAGTTACCTCTGCCTTCTACAATTAAAGATGTAAGGTCTTTCTTAGGTTATGTAGGTTTTTATAGGAGGTTCATTAAAGATTTTTCCTTGATTGCTAAACCTTTAACTAATCTTTTAGTGAAGGATGTGCCTTTTAATTTTTTTGCTGAATGTGTAAAAGCAATTGAGAGCTTAAAAAAGGCTCTTATGAGTGCTCCTATTATTACTTTACCTGATTGGATTCTTCCATTTGATATCATGTGTGATGCTAATGACCTAACAGTTGGTTGTGTTTTAGGTTAATATGGAGATAAATGCTTCCATGTTATTTACTATGCTAGTCACACATTATCAGGTTCTGAGTTAAACTACACCACCATAAAAAAATAAATGTTTACTGTAGTGTTTAGATGTGATAAATTTCATTCTTATTTGTTAGGGTCAAATGTTATTATCTATACTGACCATAAAGCTCTAAGATATTTGTTTGCACAGAAAGATGTAAAGCCTCGATTCATTTGTTAGGTCTTTTTCTTACAAGAATTTGATATTGAAATAAGAGATAAAAAGGACCTTAGAATTTTGTTGCTAATCATTTATCAAGGTTGAAGAATGATCAGGGTCCTATGGCAGATTCAGATGAAATCAATGAAGATTTTTCGAATGAAGCTTTGATGTTGGTAAGACATTTAAGTACTCTAAGGTTTATTGATTTTGCAAACTTTATTACTGTACGTATTTTGCCACATGATATGACGTATCAACAAAGGAAAAAGTTCTTTTCGAATGTTAAACATTACATTTGGGAGGAGCCATTCTTGTTCAAAATTTGTGGTGATGGTGTTATTTGATGATGTGTAGATGACGGAGAATATGTTAATATTTTAATCCATTGTCAATTCACCTTGTATTCAAGTCATAATGGAAGCACTAACACAGCAGCTCATGTGCTTGAATGTGGTTTTTATTGGCCTACATTATTTCAAGATGCGTGTTCTTTTATTGGCCAATGTGATCGGTACTAAAGGGTTAGCAACATTGGTAAGATGGATGAGATGACATTGTCTAATATTTTGGAAGTAGGAATATTCGATGTGTGGGGAATCGACTTCATAGGTCCATTTCCTACTTTGTATAGGTAGACTTGCATATTGGTTGGAGTTGATTATGTTTCCAAGTGGGTAGAAGCAGTAGCAACACCAACTAATGACTCAAAAGTGGTAATCAAGTTCTTAAAAAGTCATTCTCTAGATTTGGAGAGCTAAGGGCCATTGTAAGTGATGGAGGTATGTATTTTATTAACCATTCTTTTGCTTTATTATTGCATAAGTATGGAGTTCATTATAGAGTAGCTACACCCTACCGCACACAAACAAGTGGTTAAATAAAAGTCTCTAATAGGGAATTAAAATGGATCCTTAAAAAGAGAGTTTCAAATTCAAGGAAAGATTGGACACATAAGTTAGATGATGCATTATAAGCATATCGAACAACATCAAAATCCCTATTGGCATGTCTCCTTATAAGTTAGTCTTTAGAAAGGCTTGTCATTTGCCTGTTGATTTAGAACATAAGGCATTTTTGGCAATTAAAGCTTTGAATTTTCATTTACATTTAATTTGTTCTAAGCAGTGTTTGCAATTGAATGAGTTAGATAAGTTATGTCTTAGTTCTTATGAAAATGCAAAGATACATAAAGAGAGAACTAAGAAGTGGTATGGTGCACATATACATCATAACAATTTTAAGGTAGGGTATAAAGTACTTCCTTATAATTCTAGGTTAAAGTTGTTCCTTGGGAAACTTAAATCTTGTTGGTGTGGTCCATTTGATGTAACTCAAGTTTTTGATCATGGATACTTAGAACTTAAGAATGATAAAGGGGAATTATTTAAGGCTAATGGACAATGTTGTAAGGTCTATTTAGAAGGAACTTTCCATGGGAGAGAGGTTTCATATATCTCTCTTGCTATGATTGATGATACTAGTTTGAAATCTAATAAAATATTCTTTCTATTTAAATTTATATTTAGTTATATTACTTTAATTTTATGTTTTTACTTCATTTTTATTATTAATAATAAAGTTTGTATGTTGTTCCATAGGTTTTTTTTTTCATTTTTTGTAAGTTGGCATAGTTGACAATTTATTTCACTTTACATTTTTCAAAAATTTGTCTCTATCACAAGCACGACCACTCACTTTTCCACTTTTCTTTTGGGTTCTATTACGAACGGGCCACTAGTCACAAGCATGACTCAATAAGGAATTCTTAGATTTTCACAAGCACAACTCAATGAGGAATTCTTAGATTTTTACTTCTATCATGAGCATGACAGGCATCGCGAACGTGATAATAGGTAGATTTTGAAATTTTTAGGGTTTTTAACAGATGAATCTATTTACACACCCCTTTTAAATTTAAATTTTCATATACAACGTTCATTTTCCTTTCTTTAACTTTCATATTTTCAATTTTTCTCTCTAATTTATTTACCATTTCTTTCTTTCTTCTTAATATTTTCAGTTTCTTCTTTGCTTTTTACTATTTCTTGTTCATCTGTGGTGTGGCTGTTGGGATTTCATCAAGCTCGTGGTTGCTATTTCTATTTCACTATGATTTGTTAGAAGACAATTGCAAATAAGGGCAAAGGGAAGAATGTCTCAATCTTTTGAAAGAAATAAGTTCTACTATTCTTTCTCATCTTTATAAATGTCTTTTTCCTTTGTTTTTTAAAAAGGAGGGGAAAAGTATGAATTTTTTTGTAAGAAAGAATTTGTGGGCATGTGGCATATAGATTTTAACTTATTAGAAACCCTAGGTATTGATCATGATTTTAGTAAATATTTGAAATTCATGAAATGGGAATCATTTTCGCATATGAAATTGCCTATTAGGAGATATTAGGCCTTGGAATTTTTCGCTACTTTACAGTATGTTGATGAAAGGAAAAATCGCTTAAAATTTCGGCATGAAGGAGAGGAGTATGTTTTTGGGTTTGCTAAGATGCATGATTGGTTCGGTTTTCCTCTTAATGGGTAAGTTTTTATTCCTCAACAATTTGTGCCTTTTGAAACTTAGAGGAAAATTTCTAGGTTAGGTAGTTTAAAACCTAAAAATTTTACCAATAGGCTTATAAAAGTGATGATTTATTTTTATTCCATAATTTTCTATATCACGCTTTGTTTGGACGAGTTGAGGGCAATAAAGTCCAAACAAAGGATTTGTTTGTGTTGTCATTAATGCAGGCAAAGAAGACCCCATTTTCTGTCTCATTCATTTTTTATGGATTGTACAATGTATCCATTTCAAAAATAAAGATAGTAGGTATGGGACATATGGTGATAGGCATTGTTTTAGTCTATTTAGGCCAATTGGCTAATTTTAAGCCTAAGGAAGATGAGAAGATTGCCATGATGGATGCTGTCTTTTTAAGGAATTCCCAAATATTAAAGAAAGCAAGTTCCATGTGTTCTTTTCTTATAAGGAGCGCATGAAGAAGATAAGCATAGGCAAGGGCAAGCAACTAGCCACTCCTAGTAAGGGTGGTTCAACTTCTAATGAAGATGAGGATGCTGGAGATGATGAATCCAAGTTTAAGGTTGTTGTAGGTAGTAAATCTGTAGGTTAGTAGCAAATGCTTACTCATTTGGATGCCATAAACACTGCAAACTAGACTTTAGTTGCTAAGGTAGGCGATATGGAGAAGAATATGAAAGATTTGATTAAGAGCCATAAAAGCATGAGTCGCAAGTTGATGAGTTTCTTTCACAAGCAAAACATAAAGTTAGCCCTTCTCCATCGGGTATTTTAATTGAACCTTCTTAAGGGCAATTTACTTTACACCATCTCCTTTTTATTTTTATTTGTTTTCTTTTTGTGTTCTATTTTTGTTATTGTGCTTTCAGAATTGTATGTTTTCTCACACAATAAAGACATTGTGTCTTTTAAGTGTTAGGAAGTTAGGTGTTTTTATTTGCATGTTTGGTATATATGTGATAATGGTATTTAAGAGTTAGGTTGTTTTAGGTTAGTTTTATTGGAGCTTTTATATTTGATGATCATTGGGAATATATGTATAAAATTTCTTGCATTTTGCAATTGTTGGTCCAGTTGATGAAATTTTTGAGCAATATTAAGGATATTAAGCTTTAGGATTTTGTGTGCACTTATATAGGGTTATGATTGTGTAAAGCACTTTGATTTATGTTTTTTTAAATATTTTTTCTTTATGTATATATTTTTTATGTTTTTGAGTGAAGCATTGCTTATAGTGACTTTAACCCTTAAATTGTGAGCTTTTGGGCCTAATTACAATATTTTTCTTGAAAAGAGCCCTTTTATTTCTATATATCTAGAACTTGTATTTGGTAATTTTCAAAACTACATTTAGTATAGGTTGTGCATGAAAAGTGATAAGGGCATTAGAAATACCCATTTTAACTTGCTTAAAAAGCCACCCTTTTGACTTTAGGTAGCTAAGTTTGAGCCAATAGCCATTTTCTTGTTTAATAAGCACAATACAGCCTAAATACAAATTTTGAATGCTTAACATTTCTTTTAGCACCCTATTGTAAGAGGATTGGTTATTGTTGTGTCATATGAGAAAATTTGCTTTGTTTATGTGTATGATATTACTTTTTATTCTTTTAACATATATATTTGTCCTCAAGAATAATAGAAAAAAGAGAAATATAGTTATATGAAAAAAAACAACAAAGAGAAAGAGAAAATATCAAAGAAAAGAAAATTTGTGGACATGAAAAAATATAAAGAAAAAAAAGGGAACTAAAGTGAGATATAAGTCTTAGAATTCTAATGAGTCATGTTATGCTTTTAAAATTTTAAGTCTCATATAATTTGATAGTTTTATTTCATTTCCACAATCTAAGATACTTATCAAAAGTTATCCCTACCTTAACCTAAGCCAAGTTACAACCCATATTAAGACCCTTAGATTTTATGCATTAACTTTTGCTAGTAGTAGAGATTTTTACTAATTTACAAGCTTATTACATGTATTGGTATATTGAGGGATTGAGTAAACCACTAAACTAACCAAATACTTGAGAGGGTGAGTTAAGTGTTTACCTTGAGAGAGAGTTACTTTAGATAATGTGGCATTTACAATGATTAACACATATTGCAAGAAATTTGATTTTTAAAGTACCTATATTTTTGTGTTTTGCATTCTTCTAGTTCTCTAATTCGATGTACATGGGTGTTAAAGTTTGATGGTCCATAATATTACTTGAGAATTTATTAATATAGACTGATGTATTGTTGAATGGAAGTTGCTTAGTTATCTACCTAGTATCTTAAAAGTATAATGACTTCATGATTGTGCTTTGATGTGTTTTGTGTTTGTATTGTGTTTTTTTGCATTTTTAGTTTTTGCTTGAGGACAAGTAGAGGATTAAGTGTGGGGAATTGATATGAGCTTTAATAGTTCATATTTTGTTATTGTTTTATGTTTAGAATTGTGATATAATGTTTAGTTTTAGCTAATTTGTTTAGAAATTGGCATCTTTTATGTGTTGTTGTGTGGTGTTGTTGTTTTACGAGTAGTGGACAAAGAGCAAGGGAGAAGGAGGGAAATTGAGCAAAGAATTCAAGGTTTTGTTGTGAGCATGACATCCATCGCGAGCGCTACCTAGGAAGGTATGAAAAATTGAAGGAAAAAGGAAGAAAGAAGCAAACTAAGAGGATGTGTGTTCTATCACGAGCGTGACATCCATCGTAGGTGTGATAGAAGGAGTTTATACATTTGAAATTCAGATAATGCTTCAAAGGGACATGACTTTTTCATCAAGTGTTGTGTACCTCAAGAAGGGTGCTTAAAGAGTTGCATTATTTTGGTAAAGAGTTATAAAGGAAGTGAAAATATGATGAGGAGAACAATTTTTTATGATAAATGATAGATGATAATTAGAGATTAATCATTTTTGTAAAGCGATAGAAGAAGTATAACTTTTGAAGAGAAGAAAAGAGAAAAGAATAAGAAGAACATTTAATGAGTAAAGGATTGGGAGATAAACTTTTATTTATCTTTCAATTATTCTTTTCTTGTTTGTAATTGTTTGAATGATTTGTCTAAGAAGCTTGAACAATTATGCTAATCACTATTTATTCTAATAAATATAAGTAATTTTTAGTTGCAAAATTCTCTAATAGCATTATTTGCATGTTCATTATAAGTATGAGTATAGTTTGAGAGATATATTCTTATTTCACTACAAGAAAATTAGCAAATAGCAACGGAAAATAGCAACCGAATTTCTTGAATTTCCGTTCCTAATCAAAATTAGCATTGAAAAATAGCAACGGAACATTCGGTTGAAAATTTGACGGTTGGTATTTTTAGCAACGAAATAGAAATTTCGTTGCTATTTATAGCAACTGAAATCAATTTCTGTGGTTATTTATAGCAACCGAATTAAAGTTCTGTTGCTAAATTCAGATAGTATTATAAAAAAATTACGATGAAATTTTTGTCGCTATTCCATCACTAAATTATTACCATTCTGTCACTGAACAAGCATATAACAATCCATCTGAAAGTAAAAGTTACAACATTTAACAAACTATAATTAAGAAATTATGAGATTGGTGCAAACAATCAAATAATCAAATCACATGAGTTAAAAGTTCGATCTGAAAATTTTGATCTCTATTATATAATAATTCAAAATTCAAGAAACACAAGCAAGTTCTAAAATCATATCCAACTACAAACCAAAACTTGTAATTTTCAACTAAAAAACTAAGCATAAAGATAAAAGAACTTGATACAAAGGAATTTAGAAGCAAAATCTCCTTAGTCAAAGAGGTTGAACCTCATATCCTGCAGAAGAATTCAGGTTCAAGTAAGGTAAATAATGGAAAAATAAAATTTATTTCCAACTCATGATTAAGTACCTATTAAAAATAGAAATTTCGCAAGTTATTCACTTACATCATCATATTCTTCTTTTTCCTTAACCTTCTCTTCCAGCCAAGTTTCAACTTGTTTTTGGGGCAGTTGAAGTAAAAAATGAGTGTAGGGGGCTAAGTAACAAATATGAGAAAATAGGAGGGGCTAGGGCTACACACATATAAATCTAATCACATGTCACAGAGCAAAATGAAGATAAGTGGCATGCTTATAGTAATCAAACCTTATATGACAAAGCTGGAGTAATGTAATTGCTTATGTGTACATCTCAACAACTATATTCATCAAGGTTTACAATTCTATGAGAAAGACCAAAATCCTTCTCTCTGTTCAGATCAATTTGTCCAACCTTTTCTTCTAGAATATCAGTGATTGATTTGATATGAAAACTTCCGTCATTCAGTAAATTCATGATATCAACTATGTGCTGAGCATGGTAATGGCGTAACTTTGTTATACCATTCACTATCAATTGCTCCAATTGAATCTGTATGCAAGTCAAATGTTCAAAAGTTAGAAAATAAATTTGGTATAATTAAATCTAAATAAATTAGTGTACCACCAGCTTATTTTCCAGTTCACGAACTTTCTTCTTCAAGTGAATTTATATTTCCAAACCATGATGCATAAGAAAATCCATTATCACAAACCTGAAAATAGAATATTCCATTTGCAGGCCACAAATCAGAATTAACCACCCCGCTCCCCAAACTAGCCAAAAAAAACAAAAAGAAGAAAAAAAAGAATCCTACCACTCGTAGTTTACTTTGAAGGTTATCCACATATTTCCTCACTTTCTCCAGCTCTTCTTCCAATGCACTCTGTCTGATGAGAAAGTTAATCAAGTTGCAAAAATAAGCTATGATTTTTCTTCTTAGGATTAAATTACTAACTTAAATGCCTAGAGACTAAATTTTGGACCAAGTTAACAGATAAATTATCATCTAAGGCAAGGTGACAGGTCTAATTAATCACCACAACCTTTAGAGAGCTTAGATATTCAAATAGTTCGTCAGTTCCCATCTGCATCATGTGAAATTATAGCATACAAGCAAAATAAGAGGACTGCTTTTTGAACTAAAAACATGTCTAGTAAGGAAGACAATCACATGCACCACGTAATAAGCACATACTGGTAATATAAGGTAGTTGAAGAATAATGAATAGATAAAGGTCTAGAAACTTTACAATGTATTTAGAGGTGGAGTTATCATAATAACTCCATAATTCGGATGAGTCCTATAACAGACATGCACATTTATCATCCCAACTTGCGTCCTCTAAGCCATCAAGTGAATGCTGCTTGATCTCATAAAACTTATTGACTACTTGCAATTGTGGAAATAATTAATTGAAGAAACCAGGGAATAGAGAAAAGAACTGAAATGTCTAAAAAAAGCTTGTCTAAATGTATTAATTTGATTTCAGAGGTTGACGTAACAAGAAACATGTCCAGCCAGCACGAAAGTGAATTGATATAAGTAATGGTCATTCTAAGGAAATAAGAGAGGAATATGAATAAATTGATTGGTCGGCTTTAAATACACACTCTATGCTGCTTTTAATAGCCATGCATTCTTTCAAGTGAAGACCACATCAGTTTAAATAATGATGGGGATTTAATTGAACCCTTAGTCTCACTAGACTGCGTATAGAGCGAGTAGGGTATCGTTCCAAAGGGAACGGGGTAAATTTTGTATTGAACTCACAAAGGCTAGATGGATAGGTAACGAATAAAATAAAGATCATGCAATAAATGTAATTACTAAACTACTTAACATATATTAAGTTAATTTTGAATATTAAATTACTTGAAAGATAGGATGGACATACATTATAACAAAATAAAATAACTTCATCTTTGATTAGTTAACAATTGTATGAATGATATGAATGGAGAATTTAGCCAAGATTCTTTAAAGCAATTCTCATTGTCAATAAAGAGTATTCTTACTTAGAGTCTATAAGCATTCTCATGTCATTATAGAGATAAATAAAAACCATGAAGTTCTATGCTAATTCTTTAACCCCTTAAAGTGAATTCCTTATCTCTAAGTGAATTCAATGCTTTAAGTAAATTCATTTAACTTTCCATCAAGTAATTCCAACTCTCATTGTAAACTAAATGACTAACATACTTAATATGGTGATCAAGCATACTAAGCAAATCAAATCACTTAAACAAACTTAAATCATACTTCATACGTAAAGAAAATAAACATTCAATAAACAAAGATAAGTAGATGAATAACAACTTAAATTAAATAGTTATAATGTATCAAAGAACTTAGCCATAAACAAAATTACAATAAAGACGAAATAAGAGACAAGAAAGCATCACTCCCCAGGGTTTACTTTTTATTTAAACCTTCTGTTAAATCTCTTATTCCTTTGGCTTTGCTCCTTGGTCATCCTTTAAAACTAAGTAAACAGAAAATTCAAAACAACTATAAATATTCTTAAGAAAATAGTAAAAACATTCTTTAATTTTTTTCCATCCTTAATCTAGAGTTTTTCTCCCATATTTATATGTATCTTCTCTACAGATATGTGCCTTGACAAGTCACGGAAGATTGCTTCTGGAAGGACACATTGTTTGGCTGAAAAATCAGGTGCAGAAGACACATCGTTTGGAAAACAGCGTCTTGTCCGACTCGTGAGCCTCCTCACGAGTCGTGATCTTCATCTCTTCCTGACTCGTGAGCATAATGCCGACTAGTGATCTCCTTCACGAGTCGTGATGTACTTCACGACAGGTGATTCTGCTGCCGAGTCGTGAGCTTCCTTCTTCACTCTTCACTACTTTACTCATGATCTTTGTCTGAGTCGTAAACTCCTTCACGACTAGTGAGCTTTTCCTTTAAAATACCACCATCTTCTTCGTTTTCTTCATACTTCACCAATTTTTACCTAAAAATAACACAAACACATAAACTGAATCATAAACACATAAACATACACACAATACTACATACTTAACTACATAAATAAGAGAAAAATACATATAAAAACATAGACATTTTACCTGACATCAAATAAGAAAATCATAAATCATAACATAAATACAACTTTACTTAAGCATTTTCCATGTGAAATTAAATCCTTTTTGAAAGGTTGTTCTTAAATAATAACAATATATAAGGTTCTAATTGTTTAAATAAATTTTCATCCCACTTCATATATATATATATATATATATATATATATATATAATCCATTCTAACAATTTTTTTATGGAATTTTGGGTAATATTTAATTACCTATACCTAATTAATTGAATTCATTGCATGACAATCCGTTCATATTCTATCATTTTACATATGCATTAAATAATAGATCATAAAAGTCCAATTTATGTAAGAAGGAACCATGCAATACCAATATACATCATATATATATTGTAGGGCTGTAGCTGGTTCTTCACCTACATCCGTACATATATTGGCAATTATGATATCATAATAAATGTGTTGAAAGGGGAAAATGCTCAAGAGAAAAACGTTGGACTTGTGAATTCTTCATTACGTAATCACTTTTTAGCTCTCAACGACAGATGCTCGCAACGCAGAACCTATTTGCAGAACTTCTTCGTATACTTCCTCGTAGGTTTTCCAAACAGAGGGATCCAACTAAAAAAATAATCTATGCTATTATTTTTTTAAAAATAAATAAACAGGTAATATCCATTGATTAACATGAGCTTGATATTTAATTACCATCCTGTTAACAAATTTATGCCAACTGAGCATTCTATTTCCAAGATTCTTATTTACAGATACGCTAAAAAATAAAGACATTTCCATTATCAGAAATTCAGGTATGCTTATGTCTAAATTTGGAAAGAATTGCCTAAAAAGATCCGAAGCTATAGAAATATCAGAATCAGGAGAAGAAAATTCATCTTTCAACTAGAGATTTCGATAAACATGACCAACAGACAGTTTCCCATCTTTTCCTTCTCTTCCCTCCTCAACTTGAGTTGCAAAAAGCTTCATTTTAAATAAATGAACTGAAATAAATATATATCACAATGACCGACATGTCCACATCTCCAACCATAGAACCAAATAAGCAAAACTAAATAGTAAAAAAAAATGTACCATCGGAAGAATCATCAGAAGGGGCAACAGAGAGATTGAGGCAGTTCTTGGAGAACATATCCAAATTCTCATCGGAATCTTTAAGTTAGGAAGTTAGGGCTTTGATTACGAAGGAGATGGATACATAAGCTTCCATTAGAAGAGATTAGACAAGAAAGAAAAATTGAACCTTTTGATTATGAATCAGGATATGATAGTTTCATTAGATTATCGAAGGATTTACGATTAAACAAAAAAGAGAAGAAAAGGGAAAAAAAGAAACTGAAACACTACAAGAAAAATTCATTTTGCCGACGAAAATTATCGACGAAATTGAGTGAATTTTCGTATGGAAACAAAATTACCGACAGAATTTAGCGATGAAAAAGGCATTGGAGATTCAGTTGTAGGTACTTTTACCGACAAAAAATTTTTCGTCGGTAAATTTATCGACAGAAATCATAGTCCGTCGGTAATTCCATTGGGAGATGCAAAACAAAAACTTTCGGCATTTGCCATATTTACCAACGAATCATATTCCATCGTTAAATATACTGACGGAACCATATTATCCGTCGCTAAATTTTCCTACAGAAATAACAAATCTGTTGGCAAATTTCCAACAAAATAATATGTTTCATAGGTAAATTTATCGACGGTCCATAAATTTCCGTCGGTAAAGTTGCCATATGGTAAAAAATATGCGACGGATTTTTCTGTCACTATTTTGTTACTAAAAATATTACAATTTTCTGATAATTATTTAATAAATATGTTAGGTACCTCCTTCCTTTATCTAATAAATCTAACAGAAATTAACAATGAACCAATGGAAGGATATGATTTTGAAAATGTAGAAATATCACCAAGCATAATTTATAAAAGAAGACTTAGAAATGAAAGAGGAGAAAGTTCAAATACTAGGAGACAAGAAAAAATATAGGAAAGCAGAAATTAAGTTTATCTAGTATTTTAGCAGAGATAGTTATCCTGGTAAATTGGTCAAAATTAAGAACTTGAACAAAGAAATAGAAACAGTAATAAAGATATAGTTATTAACATTAAAAAATATATGGCTAATTATAGATGCTATAAACATTCAAGCCCTATAAACAACACACGTAATTGTAAGTTTCGACTTCTGTAATAATTTCATCCTGTATTCAGTATCAATTAAACTTGAGGTCTATTGTCTGTTATCACAGAGGTGAATAAAAGTTAAACAAAAATCTCTTCATTCTAAAATCTCATTTCCATTTGAACATGGCTTATTTGACAAAAGATTGGAAGCAGTGCTGACCCCACATTGTGGAGATTGCACAACCTTCCACAGAGATGTTAGCACTAAATGAGTATACTGGGCTACAGACAATTCGCAATATCAGAGGACTGACAATAATTTCAATTTTAAATAATTCCAATATCCAGGAATTCTTGAGTAAAACTCCTAATTGAAGGAAAAAAGGAAATAAAATAAAAGATCAAAAATGAAAGATAGAATAGGCATATCATGGAGACAGTTTAAAGATGCTCCATTATTATACCAAAGCTCGCAGCTGCAGGAAGAAAGGAAATAAAATAAAAGATCAAAAATGAAAGATAGAAATGGCAAGTGCCAGTTCCAACACCTACTCCATTGAAGCAACCTCTACTAATTACAAGATCTAGGAGTTGGATTTGGCACAACGAAGCTAATATTTTGTGGAGACGGCAGCTTGTTGTGTGAGGGAGGAGGTAGAACAACATTAGGGTTAAAGTTCTTCATTCTCTCTATATATATTAAATAAAAATTAATAAATAATATACAAAGTTCTTAAAGTATTTTTTATAACAAATTGAGAAAAATTAATGATAATTTTAATATGTGTGAATGAGAAAAAGTGATGAGGGTGAACGAGTAATGAATATAAAATACAAGAGATGGCAAGATGACAGCTATTCAAAAAGTTAATAATCTTGTCTTGAATCGGTTCGTGATTGTATTAAATAGACAAAGTGATAAGGGTGAGC
Source organism: Excoecaria agallocha (assembly GCA_037975025.1). Lineage (NCBI taxonomy): Eukaryota > Viridiplantae > Streptophyta > Magnoliopsida > Malpighiales > Euphorbiaceae > Excoecaria > Excoecaria agallocha. The sequence goes on along the minus strand of JBBPFJ010000021.1, from coordinate 664,638 downwards.
GAATAATATGTGTGAATGAGAAAAAGTGATGAAGGAAGAGGAAAATCTTTTCTTTTCCTTTTCTTTTTGGGTGATAATAAGGAAAGAGGACAATTTGGAACAACTTTTTGAAAATGGGACAAGCAGAAATTAACCGTGCATAACTAGACACATATACGCAATTATATTTTAAGTGAAAAAAATGGTCAAACTTTCATAACTGTTATATTTTATGAGTTTATTTTTTCAAGTTACTTTAGAGGGCATGCGATCTCTGTAAAAAGCCTTATAGCGGCCGACCAATAGCTGGCTGGCTGATAAATACAATATGATAAGAAAGATAGCTATCATTTAATTATGAGCCTCATTACTATGATTTTCAAGCCTTAAAGTGAAAATGAAATCAAAAGAATTACCTGCTGTTAGAAACATCTATTATGAAGTTGTTGGCAACCAAATTACTGCACAGACACCACAAAGAATTAAGAGGAATTTACATAGAATACACTTTTTTTTACTTTGTTTTTTAAAAATACCTCCATCAATTTTTCAATTTTAAAAATACCTTTTTTTAAATTTATATTTTTAAAAATACCACTTTTATTTTTAACTCTGTTTTTATTCATTTTTTCAATTTTTAGGTTAATTTTCGTCATATTATCTCCCTCTGTTTAGGCTTAGGCTTCTGCTCTTACACCTACCAGTGACGGTAAGTTTCAGTTCCTTCGTTTTCTTATTTCTATGGCTCAGATCTTGAATGTAAGAATTAACTGACCATTTGCCTCCATTTTTGATTTCTATGGCTTAGATCTTGACGGAAGAAGTGAGTTCATTGGCCTTGTGTTTATTGTGGGTTTGTGTCGCCCCATACTACGTTTTTGGTTCTTCTTCTTATAATTCCCCAATTTCCTTTGTTTTTCTTTCTTCTTTTCACTTTTGCCGAGTTGCCTTCATCTGATAAGTCTTGTGTCTCTTCAATTGTCGACATGAGAAGAACTCACCTGAACTCCAAAAATTCCATGTTGTGGAAGACATCCTGGAAATACAATAGAAAAAGTGCAATATTTGAAATCTCAATCACCGAAAAGAGGTAAATTTTTTCTCTCTTTGTACAATGGTTGTCTTATTGAGGGTTTGCCTTGATGATGGTTGCGTTTTATTAGCATTTTGTCATATGGGTTTGTTTGATTTACACTATGGCATAGCTTCTTGGTTCCCGATTCCCATTTCATGAGATTTTATCTGCTTCCGCACACAATATGTTCTGCAAAATGCCTAAGTGAGCTTTTTTTTTAATTTTTTAATTTTTTATTTTACCATTCTCATAACAAGGTTACTCAAGGTTATGCCAAAACTTCTCATGCATCATCTCCATTACATTTGCATCTTTTGTGGAAAGCTCTTATTTGCTAAGCTTGTTGTTACCTCATTTGCTTTAAAGCTAATACTGTTCCTATTTCTTTCGTGTAGCTCATGGCATTGAAACGTTCTCGTAAAGAGGGAGCATCCTCTTCAAAAGCAAGACCTCTATCACCACCGGATCCTAAATTCCTTGAAGATGTACCTATTCCGAGTGGGTTACCACCTTGGGCACATGACAAATACAAGCAATTATGGGCGAAAATCATTATTCCTACAAGGTACCTTGATATGCAAGTTGTAAGTGATTTGGGTCTCACTAGCAAAGTGGATGAACTGATAAATGGAATTGGTTGGCAATCATTTTTCCGTGTGAAAGAGGAGACGTATCCGGAGCTACCAATAAAATAATTATGTTATATCTTTTTAAACTATTTCATTTGAAGTCATGTAGGCTTAGAACCTTTCAAGAATTTCAGTAGAGTTCTTGACTCTCAGAACTTGTATGATTTTCTTTGATGGATTTCTTGATGCTCTTTGGAATATCATCTCTGTGATATTTCTGGCAGGATCTCCAATTCTAAGCTCTGTTCATATTACATTAGGATATAGATATCATACATACCAGTTATGCTAAAACCAACAGAAAATTGAAACTTGACTGTGTTTTAAAGCTTAAGATTTTTTTTGTTTACTATGCTCCAGAAACAATCACGGGCATTGGCATTTTCTCAAGTGTTTTTACTGTATTTGTCTTATTGAAATTGTGTCTTTGTTTGTCAATATTAAAATGAAGGGACCGTCAGCTGAACCATAAGATTGGTAGCATACAAAAATTTCCCTTTCAAAATCTCTCAATTTTCTTGTTTGTAGAGATTGTGCTTATGGACTGCTAGCCAATTTATTGAATTGAGTACAATTGTTATATTTGCCTCAAGAAAATTTTTAAAATTGACTAAGTTTTAACCATCAAATTTTGGTTTTTGTGCTTTAAAATTGCACATGTTGTGCTTTAATTTATTGAATTTAATTCTCTAAATTTAATGCAGGAATTACATAAATAAAATTTTAATTTTATTTCTTAATTATCAACAATAACATAAGAATATAAGATGCTTAATCATACTATATATTTATGCAAAATAAAGATGGATTTAAATAAACATGTATTCTTAGGATTATACAGATTTTCTTTTATGGTATTATGATAACTCATATTCTTAATCCTAAATCAATTCAAAATGTATGTTTTTTTTATCCGACTGACCAACTAAATAAAACGATTAAAATAAACATAATTGCTATGAATTTTAATTTAATATGGCAGCAACGTGCAGTAGCTCCATTGGTAATTATAATAATTATGTACAAAGAAGACAAGAAAACAAAACAACACATGGCTACAAAGTGGAGAATCAACTCCATTGATAATTTGATTGATAATTATCAACAATAACATAAGAATATAAGATGCTTAATCATACTATATGTTTATGCAAAATAAAGATGGATCAAAATAAATTGCTGAGCTGTTTCTTTTTATGAATGATAATTAAAATTGATTTTTTTTTATTTTAGTATACCACCGGTATACCAGGTATACCGTTGGTATAACCAAAATTCAGAATACCATTTTCAATTCTGGATTTTGGTATACCACCGATATACTAGGTATACCATCGGTATACCAAAATCCAGAATTGAGATTGACAATCTGGATTTTGGTATACCATCGATATACCTGGTATACCTGCGGTATACCGAAATCCAGAATTGAGATTGACAGTCTGCATTCTAAGGTATACCAACGGTATACCAATGGTATACCACCTGGTAGATCCAGTATACCAATGGTATACCACAGTATACTATTGGTATACCATCCAGTATACATGGTATACAACATGGTGCATCGGGTATACCAATGGTATACCTGGTATATCATGGTATACCACCTGTTATACATGATATACCACATGGTTCATCCGGTATACCAATGGTATACCATCTGGTATACATGGTATACCAATAGTATGACGTTTGGTATACATTGTATGTCATGGTATACCTCTGGTATACCTGTTATATCAATGTTATTTTGGTTGAATATATATATTACTTGAAAAAGCAATCATTATACAGAACTTGTATAAACCAATTTTCTTTAAGAAGCTATTTCCAGCAATATTATTATTGCAGAATGAACCTAGAATACAGCAGTGTCCTCATCAACCATTACCCTTCACTATCTTCTCATAGAAAATATGCATGTGATTTGATTCATTCAATTTAGAGTGTCAGTATTTCTTTTAAGTTTAAATTTCATACCGTCCACACAATTCATTTGACTAATTTAAATTCACAAAGAGAAAATACACCTTCTAATAAATATCTTGTTAATTATTTAGCACCACCCATTTACATTGATCTTTTTATTTTGCTTGCTTAATTTCTTATTTTATCATCGATCTTGTTAATTTGCTAAGCCATTTCCAATCCAGTCTTGTTTTAGGGAGACTTAAATTATACACCCAATTCTGTACAAATTGAAAAAATATATACATATTTTGCCACATCCAGCAAAACTAGGCAATATTCAGAATATCAAATCCTAACTGTAATGGACAAATTTGATAAGAAATAGAATAGAGAAGCTGGTCCCCAAATAATGATTTTAATTAGCTTCTTACAAATCATATGGAGCTCTTAATTCTATTTAGATAGGTTTGCAAGTTTAGAACCTGAGACTAATTGTTAGAATTGATGCTTGCTCTTGGATAGGGGTTGATCTAGTCTATTGTTAATTATTATGTATCTTTATCTTCAAAGCTCAATCTTTTCATTTGTTCGCCTGGAATAATCATCTTATTATTGACAGAAGGCTTTTGAGTTTCATCATTGCTACTTTATCTCTTTCGGAGTTAGCTGCCATGATGAGGCACTGTGTCAAAACCATTAATTCAAAATAATCGAGATCAATTGTCAAAGGAAAGAATTGAGAAACAAAATAATTAATAATAAAAAGAAACGTATTCAAGAAATGTTCAAAGCAATCAACTCATAAGAAGCATAAACAAAGAGCAAAAGTCCTCTTTCCAACGAAGCCTTCTTTTTCTCTTCAATTTTTTGAGCAACCAAGCAGAACCCACTAACAATAACAAAACCTCAGCACTATACACAAATCCATCAGTTCCATTGATCAAAGAGACGTAATTTTATGTTTGTCGCAAAAACAACAAAAGAGAAAGATAAGACTATAGAAAATAGAGCTTCAGTACTTGTAAATTCCTCTGCTCTGTTTTCAAGTCAAAATAAAAGAGAGAGAATCAGAGTAAATGAATCTGAAAGTGTGAGGTCTGTTCATGAAGATAACAATGATTTCAACTTCTGCACTGCCACTTACTTCTTCAATTAGGAAAAACAAACCAATACATCAGTCAAATAAACCTATAAAAAAAAGGTCTCTAAGTGGATTGCTACATGGGCTATAAAACACATGAACACACAGAGGAAGACCCAAGGAAAATGTGTTCCTTCAATAAATAGCTTTCAATTCATTTCAGTTCCTAAAAGTAATAATTCAAGACTAAATGACCGAAAAAAGAAAAAGTAGTTTTTCGAAAACACCGGTCTATTAGTTATCCTTCTGCTCCAGGAAAACTTATAACAACATCTCTGAAAATACAATTTTTAATAAAAACTAGCGATCATGTTCAAAATATGATCTTGCAAATATTCTTTTAACCCCATGAAATAAATAAATACAACATATTCAACGGAAACAAAGCACCAGTTTATTTATACATTTGGCAGATGTATTAAATTCTCAAAGTATTTCATGCAGAAATGATCAATAGCAATATATCATATCAACCAATACATCCAATTTGCACAGAAAAACGCATGCCAACCATATATAATTAAAAAAGAAAAAACCTAACTAATAACAAGCGTTCATAGGATATACTGATAGGATACCTAGAAGGCGCAAACGACTTGGTAATCAGAGGATAATGATAAAATCAAACTAAAAAAAAATAAAAATCATCAACTCATCATCCGTCAGACAAAAATCCGTACAACACAACAGTTAAGATCTTGCTGGAAATTATACACAAGTAAAGATAAATTAAGGAATGATACCTAGAGAATCGCAATTGAAAGAGATCTACGGCAAGAAACCGATGACGCACACGAAGACGATGGTGTTTAGATGAGATTGGAAACTGTCTAGAGAAGCGTACAGAGGGAGATTAAATGGTTTTTATACTGGTGATTTCTGGGACAACTGAGAAACCAGCGGGACCGGTTACTTTTGCTGATATAGAAACAAGGTTCAACCGGGAATTTAAGTTAGATTAAAAAAGTGGTATTTTTAAAAATAAAAATTTAAAAAATGGTATTTTTGAAAAAGAAAAAGAAAAGAGGTATATTTAAGTTTAACTCATTATTTTTGGGTAGTTTTGTAAAACTCCCAAGAATTAAAGACCTTGTTCATTCCATAAGAAACCAAGGCCCACACTTCAGGAACTGTAGAAAAATATTCATTCGGAAAAGCAAATACTAGTAGAACCTAGAACTTACACTTGTAAGTTTTGATCACTGACCTAGGAAGGAAGGTTCCCTTCCAAATTATTGTAAGAAAGATCTTTGCAATTATAAAATGAAAAAATTTGTAACCAGGCCGGGCAAATTTCGAATTAAAGTAGTCAGGAACTAAATGGCAACAAGCAACGAACCAATGGAAAATTACGCTCATGAGTTAAATATGCTTACATATTTACCAGTAATGAACTTCTAAGGAAGAGGACCATCTAACATGTTATTTCCAAGAAACCTGATGTAAACCCTTTTAAAATTCAGCTTTGCAATCTAATTTTTTATTTTAAAAAAAGAGATAATATTGCACCTTTGCAAGAAGCTCTCCTTGAGATTCTTGATACTTTGAGATAATATAAATTAATGCTGCTTTCTTTTTCCTAATTATCAAAGAAAAAATAATTGGAAAAATAAATAATTGGCGAAAAATTTTAAGTATTCAACTACACTTTATAAATGATACTTTATAGACATATAGCTTATTATGAAAATTAATTTGTTTTTATTTAATAATATATTATTAATTTGCTACATAAATGAAAAAAAAAAGATGTTGTGTAGTTGAGAATTAAAATAATGAAAAGGAAAAAAATAACTTGAATTTTGGAATTATAATTTTTAAAGAGTTTTGAATGTAGGAATAGTATATGTTAAAATTAGAAAAAAATAGTCACTGGGCCATATCCCTAAGCGATGTCCTATGTGGTCCTACGAGCCTGTTTTGGGCCAAACTTTTGGATTTTTCTAGATCATTTTCTAGCCCATTTTGAGCCAACCTCCATAAAAAGGCCATAAGACTGCTAAAATCCAAATTAATGTAAGGGGAAAGAGCCTAACAAAGTAACAAATCTCTCTAGCTTGTCCTACAGTTAATCAAATTCTTCATGATTAGATTGGTCCAATTCCATCCTCAAAAAATCAAAATTACATCAAATAAGTTTTAATTTAACAGCTTTTCCAACTCCACAACTGAATTTGTGAGTGATAGAGATAGGTTGAGCAAAAGAAAGAAATTTTAACTTAAATATGCCAATATGATGGAAAGAGGTAAAATAATCTTTCTTAATTAGCACTAATTTAGCTGAATTTTATAGATATTTGTCATGAAGAAGACAATTATTGCATTCTTTATCTTATGTTCCGTTATCAAATTATTTATTTTGTATCAGTTAAAAATTTAAAACCAAGGAATCAAGAATTTGTCGCTATTAATTATATGGGCTAGTGTATGACTACTACAATATTTTAAGTCATTTCAATACCCAAATGTAAAAGTGGCTTATATCTGTAAAATCAACTTGTACAAAATCCAATTTGACAAGACATAAAGAGTATACAAGACAAATTGGAATTGAAAGAGTAGAACAGAACTTACATTTGCTCTAGCTTGATACAATTCCCTAGTTCAGTTGAAAGAGGACCCGAGAAGTTGTTAGATCCAAAACCGCTGCAACATTAAGAAGTAAAACCAAAAATGAATTCAATGGAGATTTAAATAATCCACTATATAAGATTGATGCCCTTATACTACTGATATATACTTGAAGAATGACTAGATTGCAATTATGAAGAACCAGAAGCCAACATTATTTCCACTAAACACTTAAAAAGAATGCGGAGAAAATAATGCAGTAGATTTCTGTCATCATCTATTGAAGTAGCAAACCTCATAAGGCCTCCACTGATCTTAAATCAGTGAGCAACTCAAGTTCCTTAGGGAGTTCCCCGGACAGAGAATTAATGCCAATGCTCCTACAACAATTATATTTTCATATAAGCAAATAATATACAACGTTATCCACCTGTCATATGAAGAGATTCTAATTTCACCCAGCTTACATGTACTACATTCTAGTTAAATTGCCAATGGCTAGAGACAAATTACCAGTCAAGTAATTTTGACACAAATCCCTGTAAGAAGTGAAAACATGTCAAGCAAAATCTAACAGCACAATGTAGCTGCAAACTTAAGAATGGCGAGCAGAGAGAAGGAAAGCGAGTTTATGCTGGGTAAATGTGGTACATCTGAAGAGGGGGAGAATTCTTTTAAGGGGGCGATGGCTTGCTGTGTGAGGGAAGAGGCAGAACAACATTAGGTTAAAGTTCTTCGTTTTATATATATATTCAATAAAAATTAATAAATAATATATAAGAAAAATCTTAGTATATTTTATTATATACTTAATTATATTTATTATATTACTTACTACTATAGACTATAAAATTTAATATAAATAGTAATTAAAAATATTACTATATAATATTAGTATAGAGAATTTAGTATAGAATACAACTATAAACTATAATAAGATATTTGATTTGTTTATTAAATTTTTATTAAAATAGTTTTTTTATATTTTAAAATTATAACTTTTCGAATTATAACATTCAATATAAATATAATTATAAGAAATCAAATTAATATAAATTTTAAAAATCAATAAAACTAAAATTAAATACACTTTAAAATTAAATTATATAAATATAATTACTAAATTTCAGGTCGAAAAAATTTTAAACCGGAGAATATTTTTCCCTATCCCTGCCTCCACGAAGAAAATTTTTAAAATTTTATGCCCTGTTCGAGATAGTTTTCTCTAGGGATAGAGATTTTTCATTCCTATGATCATCCCTGTATATAAGCTTTATGATAGTATTAATAAATTGATGAAGGCCATAAATAAATATATTTTTTGTAGAAATGTTACGAAAGCATTAATCTTTGGGTTCAAGGTTGTTCCATTGCATAGGTCTATTATTTACTAATTCCAACGTGGCTAGCTATGCATGTTCTAATTATGACAAGTAAGTAACCCCAATAATGTCGATTATTTAAAAAAAAATGGTGACATTACACATGTGAAGTTTTCATCATGCTGGTTTTATTATTATTATTATTATTATTATTATTATTATTATTATTATTATTATTAATCCTGAAATTGTCGAAATGAGTATGAACCGATCGGATTGTGGATCACTTAGAACTTCCAAGAAAATTAATCTGATCGGGTCGGACGTTAATAATCTAAAATATAATTTATCTATTAAATAACTTTTATTTAAATTAAATTATAGGGACTTATGCTATTAACATTATTATTATAAATTCTCTATTTAATTTAATTTTTAAATAAAATTTCTGCTTAATAAACATTTTTAAATAAAAAGTTTAAAATTAATTTTCAAATATTTATCACAAAAAAAAAATTCAACTCTAATGCTATAGTTTAAAGAAAAGGTTCAATTTAGTCCCTCAACTCTTCCAATTTGAATTTCTAAGCTCCTAACTCAAGTACAATAAAACATATGATGCTATCTCTTTCCTTTAATGGCTATATTATTAATATAGTCATTAAATAAAAATTTACATCAATTTAGTTTAGATTAACTTATAGTTTAATTAATTAATTAATTAATTGAAATTAAAATTTATAATTTTATGGTTTTAAATTAAAGTCACAGTCTAATCACGAATAAATAAATTGCAGATATAAAAAGACACCTTCTAAAATAAACTAAATTACATGTAATGAAATAATAATTTTACACATAGTACTATTTATAAATCATTATTAACTTAACCATATTATGAAATAATCAAAATTTATATATTATTTTTTCAAAAAAATAAAGTTGTTAAAAGAAAATAAAAAATATAACAATTATAATTTATCAAAACAATTGATTTTTATGAAAATTACCGACAGAAATATGATTCCATAGGTAAATTACCGACGGAATATTATTTTTCTAGGTAAATACCGACGGAATATTATTTCCGTCGGTAATTTATCGACTGAATCATATTTCCGTCAGTAATTTATCGACGGAATAATATTTCCGTCGGTAATTTACCAACGAAATCATATTTTCGTAGGTAAATACCAAAGAAATATGATTTGCATCCGTAAAATACTGACGGAATTTATTTACCTACGGAAATATGATTCCATCGGTAAATTACCTACGGAATTAATATTTCATCGATAAATTTTGTGGTCTATTTCAGGCGCGAAAATTGGCACCAATTTACCGACGAAATTTTTTATATCCGTCGCTAAATTTCATCGATAAAGTTTGGCGGGATAATTTCCCTCCTTTATTTATGAAGGATTCATTATTCCATCGCAATACACATTTTTTCTACAATTTTTCCTATGGAACAATTTTTTTGTCGGTAATTAGCGACGGAAAATGTTCCGTCAGTAATTTTTCGTCGGGAATTAGAATTTTTCTTGCAGTGAAAGAGAGAGTAGACGAAGAAAAGAGGCCTGTGTTTTATTGAAATAAAAGGTTGTATTTATATCTAGGGCAAACCAAAAAACCGCAACAGAGTATAAATTTGGTTGCAATTTTAGCAACGGAATATATATTCCGTTGCTAAAATTGCAACCGAATTTATATTTCGTTGCTATATTAGCAATGGAATAATAAATCCGTTGGTATTTTTTGTCTGAAAATTTTTCTTCAACTTGGATACAAAAATACCAACGGAACTATTTTTTCGTTGCTAAAATAGCAACCGAATTAAAATTCGGTTGCAAATTCAGCAACGGAAAAAATATTTCGTTGGTATTTTTTATCCCAAAATTATTTCACATTCGCTAAAAAATACCAACGAAATTTAATTTCCGTTCCTAAAATTGCAACCAAATTTAAATTCTGTTGTTATTTTAGAAACAAAAAAATAATTGCATTGGTATTTTTGGACCCAAAGTTATTTCTCTCCTTTACACCAAAAATAGCAACGAAATTCATTTTCTGCTGCAAAAATTGCAACTGAATTTAATTTTCGTCGCTATTTTAGAACAATGTTTTTTAAGTTGGTTATTTAGCAATTGAGGTAATTTTTCGTTGCTAAATTAGCAACGAAATTTTTTTCGTTGCTATTTTTCATTCTAAAATTTCTCCGCCACCCATTGGCATCTTTTCTAGCAATGGTTTAGAGATTTTGTTGCTAATTTTCGTTGCTAAATTTTGGTGCTAATAATTCCCTCCACTTTTACCAACGAAAAATAGCCAAATATATTTTCGTTGCTAAATCTACAAAGTTTGACCAAATTTAGCAACGAGATATAACTTCCATTGCTAAATAGCAATGGAATTTAATTTTCATTGCTAATTTAGCAACGAAATTTCGTTGCTATTTTCAGATTTTCTTGTAGTGCTTAAAGCTATTAGAAATTCATTATCAAAATATTTCTAGGGAGACCAGAATGTTAAGATAATTGTTATAGGTTGTTTTCTATTCTTAAAATGTGTGATCATGATAATCTAATTCTATAATGAGAGTTAAGGGTTAGAAATTATACTTGCATGTTTTAGTCAATCTATTTCATGTCGAGAGAGTGATTTAGAAATTCATGACAACTTGACTTGAATATTAAAGATTAATTTTAGACTAAAAGAATAATCATCAAGTTTCATTTTTGTTAATACAAATCATTAATCTTATTTGTCTTCTTTGACCATACTTAAAGTAGGGTTGACTAATATCTTAGTTATATATTATAATAATAGTTCAGTCTTACAACAAAAATAATGAATTATGTAAACAAAATAAGAATCAAGTCATAGTGAGTAATAACTAATCAATTCCTCGTGGGAATGATATCTTAAGTACTATAAGGAAAGCTGTGCGCTTATGGATATCCCTAACAATGAGGATTTTTACAACCTATTTTCAGCCAAAAAAATAAATGGATAACTTTGGAAGAAAATCTGACATTTTCATCGAAAGATATCTGGATCACTGACTTAATTGTGAAGGATGAATGGAGAACCTTAAATGAATAAGGGGAGCTCTCTCATTTTTTTCTCTGTAAAAAAGCACAATAACCAATCTTTCCTTTGTATTTTTCAAAGAAAACCAATAAGGGAAAAGAGAGCAAAGCACTGGAATTCTTGGTGTTTGAGACAATTACTGAGGGTATTATTCATGAGTTCAAACCTAAGCTAATTCACATGCCTTAAAATAAATAGTTTAACTTGTTAAAACCATTTTTATGCTTTGTTTTTAATGAACTTGTTGTAAACATGACTTCCTTAGTTTTTAGGTTTGTTAATTGTGTTTTGTGTCCATATATGCCCATTATTTGGTTGCTTGATTGAGATTATTAGAGTTTAAAATGGAATAAAGTGAAAGTAGGGTAAATACTATATAACTATTCATCATCTTCTTCAAATAACCATGAAATCCAATTTTTTTTGTTCTGTGATTTTTACTTATAATCCTCAATACTTTCATTTCATGTGTTACCTTGATCATATAAGTAGATATGGTAAAGGTTCAGATGAGTTTGTGAAATTAAATTTGAAAGTTAGAGCTTTCTCTCTCTACCTTTTTTTAACTATATATGTTTTTTAAAAGCCTTAAATGTGCATGATAGGTGATTCCTTGATGTTTACATGACTAAATAAACAAAATCAATGTGAAAACATGTTTAAAAGTTATTTGAAGTGAATATGTGGGCATTGAAGTTTTTATATTCAAAAAATGTGTTTCCTACTGTTGAAGATGCTCAGTAGCGCCTACCAACAGCAAATGATGTTGAAACTCGATCGAGTGCCGGTTGGCAGTCAATTGAGTCACGAATGGTGACCTTGCTACTGACCTTAAGTGTGGCTTTCCTCCTCACATGACTGGTGTGGTTGCCGCCCTCTTTTTCCCCTTGTGCTATGACTACTGCCTTGGCTCCTTTCTCCTCTTCCCTTTCTTCCTTTCCCACTCTTGCCTCATCTGACTTACTCCCTTTGTTTTCCATACAACTCATATAGACACATTTTGTAGCCAACCTTGGCCTCACAAACTTCAACTTGTTAATTTTTATTTTTTTATTATCATTATGCATATATATACATCTACTACTACTACTACTACTATGGATATTATTATTATTATTTCTTGTTTTTGTTATATTCATTCCATTAGTTCTACTACTCATGTTGCTGCTCCTATTGCTGCTGCTACTACTACTGTTATTGCTGCTATTACTGCTAGTGCTACAGCTGCTATTGCCTACTACTACTGTTACTAATACTAATACTAATACTAATACTATTGCTGCTGCTGCTGCTACTGCTACAGCTGTACTGCTACTGTTGTTGCTACTACTACTACTACTACTACTACTACTACTACTACTACTACTACTACTACTACTAATGCAACTGCTGCTACTACTACTCCATTTATTTTTATTTTTTATTATCATTATGCATATATATACATTTGTTGCTGCTGCTACTACTATTACTACTCCTACTCCTCCTCCTTCTCCTCTTCCTCCTCCTCCTGCTACTACTATATAACTATTCATCATCTTCTTCCTACTACTATTACTATATAACTATTCATCACCTTCTTCAAATAACCATGAAATCCAATTTTTTTATTCTATGATTTTTACTTGTATGATCATATAAATATATATGTTAAAGGTTTAGGTGAGCTTGTCAAATTAAATTTGAAAGGTAGAGCTTTCTCTCTTTACCTATTTTTAACTGCAATTTTTTTTAAAAGCCTTAAATTTGCATGATAGGTGATTCCTTGATGTTTACATGACTAAATCAACAAAAGCAATGTGAAAACATGTTTAAAAGTTATTTGAAGTGAATATGTTTGGATTAAAGTTTTTATGTTTGAAAAATTGGTTTCTTATTATTGAAGAGCCTTAATGGTGCCTGCCAATGGCAAGTCATGTTGGAACTCGGTTGAGTGCTGGTCGGCACTTAACTGAGTCATTGCTAGTGGGCCTACTTTTGACCTTGAAGGTAACTCTCCCCCCTTACATGATTGGTGTACTTGCTGCCCTTCTTTTCCCCTATTGTTTTGACTGCTGCCTTGGCTCCTTTCTCCTATTCCCTTTCTTCCTTTCCCACTATTGCCTCATGTGGCTTACTTCCTTTGTTTTCCATGTAACTCATATAGACACATTTTGTGGCCAACCTTGGCCTCATAGAATTCAACTTGTTAATTTTTATTTTTTATTATCATTATACATATATATAGTACTACTCCTCCTCCTCCTCCTTCTACTACTACTACTCCTCCTCCTCCTCCTCCTCCTCCTCCTCCTAATACTACTACTATTACTACTACTATTGTTGCTGCTGTTGCTAGTACTACTACTACTGTTGCTGCTGTTGCTACTACTACTGCTGCTGCTGCTACTGCTACTACTACTACTACTGCTGTTGCTCCTAATCCTCCTCTTTCTCCTACTACTACTGCTGCTACTACTACTACTACTACTACTATTACTACTGTTGTTGTTGTTGCTGCTATTGTTAGTACTGCTACTACCTACTACTGCTAGTACTACTACTAATATTATTTTACTACTGCTATTGCTAATGCTACTACTACCTACTACTGCTCCTAACACTAGAAATATTATTCTGCTGTTGCTACTACTATTGCTATTGCTATTGCTACTGCTACTGCTGCTACTACTCCTCCTCCTACTGCTACTACTACTCCTCCTCCTCTTACTACCACTAGTGCAGCTATTAATACTACTACTACTATTACTGTTACTACTATTGCTATTTCTGCTACTAATGCTACTATTATTGCTGTTGCTACTACCACTGCTACTACTACTGCTACTACTACCACTGCTACTACTACTACTGCTACTACCACTGCTACTGCTACTACTGCTACTATGACAAGTACTACTACGACTGCTGCTATTGCTATTGCTACTGGTACTATTGCTCCTTCTACTATTGTTACTGCTATTACTACTACTACTACTATTGCTACTGGTACTATTGCTCCTCTTACTACTGTTGCTATTAGTACTACTACTGTTGCTTCTATTGCTACTAATGCTCTTACTACTAGTATTGCTACTACTATTACTAATGCTGCTACTACTACTACTACTACTACTACTACTTTTATTCTTATCTATATTAACTTTAAGTTATTACTTTTATTATTGTCTATATTCTATTGTTTATTTTTTTTGCATATATTATACATTGTATGTTACATATTATATAATATGTTATTTATTCATCACTAATTATTTAATTATGTCTTACTTATTTGTTTGTTGTGCTTATATATTTATATATCTATTTTCATATTCCTATTTATACTTCTATAATAATGCAATATATACTATATAATATATTATATATTTATCTCTACTATTTACACTTCCATATTTTTATTTAAATTATTATTTTATAATCATATTTTTCATGTTACTTTGAATATTTATTCTGTTATAATCTATTTATTCAATACTAACTATTTATTTCTTTATTTTCACTACCATAAACACATTTTCTCTAGTTGGAGGTGGAAGGCTGTGGCGAATGTGCCACAGTTTATTATTCTCTATTTACAAATAGATTGTATTAATATATTTCATTCCCATTATTGTAAAGCTTGTAATAATGAAGGTTTTTAACTACTTAAACATAAATCACACCAAAAATTATTTCTATAAATTAATTATATTTTTATTAATAACAGCTATCCTAATTTTTCCAAAATGCACACATAAAATTATTCTTTTATAAAAATATACATGCGGGAACCAATGTTCCCATTTAAATTAATATCCCATTTTATGTTTGATTTGTTTATAAAAATTTCACTGCTTTTTATGCATGCTTTATTGCTTTTAATATATCATGCTTTATAGCTTTTTATACTTGTTTGAATGTGCCTTTATCTTTTCTTAGCATAATTCTTTGAGTGACAGGAGAGAAAAAATAATTAATCTTCAAAATTCATTTCTAATATTTTATTGGGTGGCGACTCTATGATACCTACCTTATGGTGCCTAATAAATGCCTTCATAGGTTGGTTGCCAAAAATTGAATAGGGGTTCCTTGAAATAAGCATCCTCCCTGAGTTAAATGAACTTTCATCCGATCTTAAACCCTAAAAGTGGACTTTCAATAACCAATAAGATACCATAAGGGGTTCAACGTACGTCATAGTTGCAACTTTGGTGGGGAGCCATGAGATTTTACTCTGAAAGTACCTGAAACACCCTAATCTCATGCCTTTATCATGTATCATAAAATACCTTTCAATCCTATAATAGAAGGTTATTAACCCAATGTAGTATACATTTAACATAACAAAAAGTCTATTTAATTAGGCATCTCACGCATCAATTAGGTGTTTCCCCTAACTTTAGTATCTTAATTACATACGTATAATGACTTGTTTTGCAACATACTCATCCTTTTTATGTTAGTTATAACTATCTTAACTTTGTTTCTTATCATGCATAACATTTATCAATTCATCTAGCATATATATATTACTAAGCATTCTAGCTACTATATGCATGCATACTTTAGCATACTTTCAATGAACTTATTACATCACTTACTTCATATCACATATATATATTTAATAGCCCTTCTTATACATATTAAACATGCAGAAGAACTTGCACAAAATTAACCAAAAATAACCCTACATCAACTTCTATAACTCTGGTGTTGGCCTGTCCTGATGCAGATATCGTTCCTGAGCAAAAGCTTTTACAATAGGACCTACATGGATCAAATACCCGTGCTAAGCTATATAGCTTAGAGGGGATACTAAACATGAAAGACAACAACCCACAGTGGTCGTCAGAACTATTTAATATACGAATACTAGAAAATAATATAGTTTACATAATTGAAATAAGTATAAAACAAATCACAATATCTCAATAACAATGTAACTCTTCAATAAATTCAACATACTTGAATCTAAACAATTCATAATGAGATCTGTACATCATGTAATTAGATACCAATATATGCATTAGAAACCATAGTCAAACATGATAATCCATATATCATATGCATAAATCACACTGTGAATAACTAAGAATTATTAATATTTTTAATTAGCCTGCTTAAGTTCTAAGGGTGGATAACGGGATCGATGGATACCCGAGGATATCAAAACGGTGGATATCCGAAGATATCAAAACTATGGACCTAATTAGGGACAACTGTATGGTGGACCGATCAAGGACCCAAACGGGGTCAAGTAACAACCCAAATGGGTTGTACTTGATCCAGCAAGATAAACTATACTTTAGACCTAAAAAGGTCAATGGTGGTAGCTGCAATATCCCTATAGGCGCCTATCTATCCACAATTGAACTCTAGTAGTAGGCAAAATAGTTTCTGAGTTCATTTAATATATATATCATGATTGTACCAATATCATATATTTTGCTCATCTATGATTATATCATCATACTTAAATCTCTAGTGTATGACATGTAGTCATGCACACTTATAGTAATACAAATATCTGTGTTTGAACATACATATCATCATGATCAAATTCTTGAACGTTTTATCTTTAGGTATGTCAAGTGTTCATAGCCTTGCTAAAACATTGTTTATTTCAATAGCATCTAACATATATCCTATCATGTTCTTTAAGCTTACTACCAATGACTACCATTATGTATGCATCACATGCCCTCTTTCATTTTTAAATATCGAGTAGAAGAACATACCTGTTTTGTCGCTAATAAAAACACATGCCTCATATACTATATTTTATAACATATCATGCCATTTAGTTTCTTTTATCATATAATATCTCAAGAATTCATTGAACATCCTTTAACTATATATATATATATATATATATAATTCAATATTCTACTCATGTGAATGTTTGGCATGCTATGTAGGGGTGTCAAAAATATCATAGTTATCTCCACACCATAAGGTAAAACATTTAAAGAAGAGTATACACTATGCAAGTTAGTTGCGAGCGTGACAGAGGTGAAAGTAGCAAGCCACTTACAGTACATTATCGCGATCGTGAACAGTATCACGAGCATGACATACCTGGATTGTATAATCTATATCAATTCATCACTCCAGCAACTCTTGTATGGATTCCATAACTTCACCATTAACACATAATATAACAAAGACATATAACTTAAATAGATCAAGTTCTTATCATGTTAAGTTCTCTTATAGCAGTAAAAATTATAAAACCAAGTGAAGTTATTAGAGAAATATAAATTTCTTCTTCTCTTTTAATATGTGTTGATATTTTACCTTTTAATTCAATAAATCATAAAAATTTATTCAAAGACATAATTAGCGCTAGATTCCTTCAACAATCTTGTAGGTATATGTCTAGTATAACTTTAAAAATTTCAACGGTTGCAATTAAAGATTCCTAATATAATTTATGCTAAGATTTCATTCACTAGGGTCAGTGGTTTCATGTAATTTCCAAAACAACAATTCACAACTAGTTCTCTTTTTCTTTGATCCAAAACAATTTAATCAATCAAAGCATGTTCTATCAAAAATCATCCATAAGAAACTAAGAAGACCCTAATCCCATACCTTGGCCTAAATTCCCTTACCTTTTAATCCTTTGCAAGACCTTTTCCTTTGTCTCTTTTACCTTCACCTTCTTTATCTACAATATAATTCATTCTTTAATCAATCATTTCCAGCAGCTTTCCCAAATGAATTCCAAATAGAGGACAAAGAAAAAGATGATAATGATGAAGATAACCAAAATTAAAACCATACCTCAATAATTTACATCAATATTTTCTTGAACAACCCATATGCATGATATTTTCTTCAAGAATTCATAGATAAATTTAGAGATTAAGATAGAATTGTAAGAGATGAAGAAGAAATCTTTCAAGGCTATATAGACGCCGTCCCTCTCTCTCAATCCACTCTCCCATTTATCTTTCTTTCCACTAAAATCAACTTATATATAATAGTAGAAAAAAAATCCCTTCTAGTCCTTTAACAAATTGCATGTCCTACCATTAGCTTATTCCTTTTTGCATGATATAAAGTGACCCCTCTACTAAATCCTTCATTTAAATTGACCACTCAATTATTCTTTTATTCACAATTAACCCCTAAAATGTCATAATTACAAGATTTACCCCAAATCAATACTTTATGCTCCAATTATACCCTCGATTAATGTTAAACTATAATATTAAATTTTATTTTCATGCAATTAATTTAATAACACAACAATTCATCACTTGACCCATACTTTATATGAAATTTTCATTTTTAATTTAATCTTAATCAAATAAAATCCTACTCAAAACATGCAATTTCAATTAGGATCATGTTAGGGGCCTCACAGTACCTTAGCTTAATTTAATATAAATAGGTTTAAGATTAAGAAATCTTATCTCTTTTCAAAATAAAGTGCATTGCTTTCATGCTAGGGCCTTGAATTTAAGTTAAGCATCCCTCTTTTAACCTTAGTGTATTCCTGAAGCATGACCTTATGTTCATTCAATATAGGGAAGTATTAAGGATGATCACTAGCCCAAGCCTCTTGCCTTTTTGGTATACCAAATAGTGACCTAATCGGTTGTCATACTTGTGATGACCTAGACCCATTGGCAGGGACCATATTTGGGTAGCTTTAAAGCTATATCACTAGGCCAAAAACCCATGTAATGGTATAGACAATTCCATTAGAAGGCATGCACCATAATACATTACTTGTGATGTGTACTTTTTTTATTTTGAATAAATCCAAATAAATTTAGATATTTGCTCATCAAAGGTGATGCCCTAGTTGATATATTTCAGTTTACATGGATTGTTAAAATACACAATGGCAAAAATTCATTCATATGCATTTTCAATAAACTGCTGGCTTTCCACCATACGCATTCATTGGATTCTCCTGCTAACCTATGGACTAAACTTATCTAAAAAAGAGACCGCATGACACCTTGTATATGAAGCGATAAGACTAGGAAGTTTTTTCCTTTCTTTTGCATGTGTTTGTTTATGTTCTATACACATTTGTCATACTTAAAAACTTTTGTAATAACTAAAATATGAACATCTCATTTTATGTGTATAATTTTCACCATGCAATAAATAATAAAACATGTATATTCAATGTAAAAAATTTTATTGTGTAAAAAACAAAAAAAAGAGAAAATAGACATTCATGATGTATGTATATTTAACACAATATGTAATCATAGCATGAACCATAACATGGATATATCAATAGCCGTTATACATGTACATATCAACATACATCATGGCATGTACATATACCTATCATGCTTGTACATATTGATGGATGTCACAACATATATATATATATATATATATATATATATTAAAATACATCATGATATGTACATATGTCTATCATGCATGTACATATCGATGCACGTCACAACATGTACATATTAACCGACATTATGACATGCATATAAACATTTTCCATAACATCCACCATGTGCATATTAGCCTATACATATTAACATATACCATAGCATGTGCGTAGTGACGTATACTATAACATGTGCACATCAACACACATCATAACATGTACATATTAGCATGCATCACTGAACCATGTCTCATATATGATGTTATATGCATACATATATATGTTCCATATGTACCTTATGTTTGATTGCAATGTATAACAAGCACCATGCATGTTCCATTTTAAATTATGTGCCATGTCATCATGTCATATTTTCTGTTGACATATAGGTACCTATACATGCCATCATGTGGGGGATTTACCATACTTAGGGCATGCCATGGACATACATCTTGTCATATGTAAATTATAATTTCTTCCATCATATCATGTGCCATACATCATCTGTTTTGTAACACACCCTCTACAAGGGCTAAATTATACTATACATACTTATAACAGACTTTATTCATGATTATACATACATGTCTTAGATCGTGATCCATACAAGTTCATAACATACTAAATTTTCATACACTATGTAGTTTTTAATATAATAGTCATCATGTTTACAAAATTAAATGGTTACAAAATAGTTACATTATAATACCCTTTAACAAAATACTATATGCATATACAAAATAGGAATAAGACTCATACTTTAAGATCTTTTATTCCTTGTGTTAACCTTCCTTTTGTAAATCTTGTCCTTAAAGAGTCTTATCCGGAGTACCTAAAATTATAAACACCTATGTTAAGCTATAAAGCTTAGTGGGGAACATTAATTCCGAACAATCACTCACAATGGTCATTCCCAAGCATATAAGCATACATATAAATAATTTAATAAGTGAATACAACAATAAAAATTGTCAATTAAGTATTGCCTTGATTATCTCACAATATGAATTTGCATACATATATTCATATATGTAAAGAAACTATATTATCTTATTTGTCATCATAAGGAATTAGTCATTTAATAGTTTATTTTCCTTATTCACATATTCCTATAATTGCTTGCCTATATTGGTGTGGATAACGGGTGCTATGGATACCTGAAGGTATCGATCATATGGATACTTGTAGGTATTAATCTTGTAGACCCAAATGGGTTTAAAACTGTGGCAGCTTCAACTTTACCTTATAGGCATGCTTATTATCCATAATCAAGCTTTATATGTAGGCATTAAATCACCTTTTATATTGCCTTATTCATCAAGTTCATTTAATCCCATTGTACACTTATGTAAATATAAGCATTTATATGTATTCATTATAATATAACATCAATTTTGAGAATATACATGTAAATATAAGCATTTATATATAATTATCTTATTGGAACATCATCAATTATGCATATTCATATATTTATGCATGATTATATATGTATAAGTAAACTTAGTAGTTACATAAACTAAATAATGTACATATAATTTCTTATGTTTAGGTTTAATTTTCATTCGTATGTCAATGCAAAATCATGCATTTCATGTATTTTATATCATGTTATATCCCTATACACATGTTTATAATGTTCTAAAAGTGTTCAAAGAAGTCCAGGTAAGTTTCGATATCCTTTTAAGGTATAAATCTTGTTAATATGTTGGAATAGGGAAGGTACCTAATTGGATTTAAGTCAATTTAGTCGGGTGGGTACAATATTATATGTAAACTCATCATTCAACATGATAGGATTGGATGCAATCTAGTCAAGTAGGTTGAAGTCTAGGTGACCCGATTGAATTTAAATTTTAATCCAGATGAGTGGGTTGCATTCTGTATGTATGGAATACATCTTATATGATTAGATTGAAAATCAATCTAGTTGGGTAAGTTACACTCTATTAGTCCATAATGTAGGTTACCTAATTGAATTGGAAACCAATCCAGTCAGGTTTTTTGGAAGAATAACTTCTTAGGTCTACTTTGCATAGGTGTTTTGACATGGTAAGCAAAGGTTTTCAGGTAAAGTTTCCTTTCAACCAAATTTTTTTTAATAATTCTAGTTTCTAAAAAATAAAAAATTAGGTCATTTGGATATCTCTAACAAAATTTATCCATAAAATGGCTTAACTTGCTCCAATAGATAGGTCAACCACCCTAATTACGCTATACATCATTTAATTCATCTTTTAAGCATGATTGAATATTGTAACCATACTTCCACATCTTTCCTACACTTAATAAAGAATATTTTCACTTCAATTACTGCCATTTCCTTTATCTTAAACTCTATATCCTAAGTGGTTTTTATAGGTGAGAGAAAGAGTTAGGGTTAAAAAGATCTTAAGGTATTTTCTCCCTCATTTTCATCTCTTTTTTTTTCTTTCCATAGGAGGCTAAAATGATTTTGGTGTATAAACCATTATGAATGTTATTTGCTGTATGTAAAAGAAGAGAGTTTTTAGAGCAAGTGAAGGTATTGGAACTTGAAATTTTCCTTGCATGTGCTTGTTATGTGAATGGACAAATAGGAAAATACCCTTTTACTCCCTTAAATATTTTTGATATTTTAATTGGTCTCAAAATTTATTGTTCTTTTTAATTATATCCACGATTTATCTCTTTTTAATTAATGCATGTGCATGATTCAAGTAAAATTACCATAATGCGCTCATCTTTTGAATTAATTCCTTCATGTTACATACATATTCTTCTAAGGCCTATGTTGGGGTCTCACATGTTTATCATAAGAAGCATGTACCATTCACATTCATACTGTAGGCCATACATAATCAAAAGCATGTATTGTCCAAATCATAATATGTGCCATGCATCATCTTATCACATATATGCCATGCGCCTTACATGCCATTCATTATATATGCAATATTGTGTCATATCTTGTGCATCTTATGTCACATCATATAAATGCACCATCATGCTTGAGTCATGTCATGTACATATGCACCATACACCATATACATTCATTGTTTTTCTATACCAAATCCTATGCACACACCTTTATTATGCATCATATGCATATATGTTGCGAATTTGTGCATGTACATAAACGTTTTACCATCTAATATTTTCTCTTTTATATTTATTCCATTAATTTTTCTTTTATTTGTAGAGAAAACCTATGACCTCTCATAATAAACGGATTGTTTTTTTGGTTCCTTTTGCTATCCTCCTAATAAATCATTAAGATTTATTATCAATAAAATCTTATGTATTTATAGGTTTCGTCATTCTTGTAAGGCCCCAAATAATGCATGGTAGGATTGGGAATATGGTTGGTATTTATGAGTTTGTTTTGGGTATTTAATGTACTTATGAATTATAGAATAGAGTATAATTGTAGTGAGGGCTTAAATTGAAATAGTCATTAGTGTTATAGTGATATTGGTAATCAAAATAATTATCAGTGATTAAAGTGTTATCATACCAAGATTTAATAAAGTTACCAATAAGAAATTGACATTAAGCTTCTAGAATCAATAAAGCTGTTAAGGCAAAAATCTATCCTTTGTGTGGAGGCCGGCCATCAGATAGGGATGAACTTCCTTTTTCAGTTGTCGTTCTATCTTTTCACCTTTTTCTTATCTATAATTCTTAAATTTTGGCTAGAAATTAATAAAGGTAGAGAATATTAAATAAGTAATTAAGGGGGTGAAGTTAAAGGTGGGATAAAATCTATGTTATTTTCTCTTTATGTTCTAAAAATTCATAAATTAATCTTTGGAATGAAACCCATAGAGTGTAAATTGATGAAAGTTATTGTGTTTTAGCTGAAAAGTAAATAAAAACTAAGGGAAGGAAAAGGAATAGAAGCTTGTAGCTGCACCTCCTTTCGAAGGTAAGTGAATGGTTAAATTTGTGTATATTAAAAATTGTGTAGTTGCTAAATTTCTCCTCTTAATGATGTTACTATCCAAGAAGGAATTGGCGGCACTCTATATGTATGTATATTTAGAAATAAGTGTAGGGATTCATAACAGGAGAAATGGTATGGACCTTTGTGGTATGATCTTTAAGACTTATAGGATAAATTTTATGAAACCTATTTGATTAGCCCTTTCATGTTTGGAATTAGAAGAAATTCAAATAAATATGAAGGGCTTGATGCTTATAATAGTGGACAAGTTAGGACAAGTTAGGTAGTCACCAAGATTATAATGAAGATAGATAAACTATTGAGCTATATGTGGGTTAGATTTACCTTGTAATGAATCATTGTTATACTTGAGTTTATGACCTTGGAACTTAATATATGGTAGAAGATTGAGTTAGTTGGACAATTGATTTGATTACGTTTTAGAGGAATATTGAGCATTACTAAATATAAGGAGCATTCTGTAGAAAACTAGAAACATCAATTGACCCGGCTGGATTGAGATTCAATCTAGTTGGGTGGTTTGTGTTCTATCTTTCAAAAATGTAAGTAACCCTGCTAGATTGAAATATGTGTTCCTGATATAGAATAAAGGTCAGCCAGCTGAGTTGATCTTCAATCTAGCCGGGTTCCCTATTTTACACGTCTACCGTATTTAGTTGATTTCAATCCAGACGGGTCACTTAATTATTTTCAATAAAGAATGGGCATCACTCTGCTAAATTAAACTTCAATCCAGTCTGGTACCCTCCTACTTTAGTTATACAACTTGGAATTCCTGCTGTTATTTCTTGAGTTTATTTCAATGCTTCTAAGTCATACAAATTTGTTGATAATCTGTTATTGCAATATGGAATATATATTTATTTGATACTTTGACCCTGGATCTTATTAGAATACAATATGAGTACTTTGAAGGTGGTTATTTTCTTAATAATTTGGTAACAAATATATTTCCTTTGTGTTTGGACCCTAATGCTCTGAAATTAATGTACTATGAATATGGTTTGTAAGTCCTGGTGTAGGATAATCAGGCATGCCTAAAATGCTTTACATCTACTTCTATGACACTATGGTCTTTTAAAAATGGTGTTAAAGCACCTTCTGGTTTTATGATCTTTAAGGTCAAAATCTTTTTTGTTTGATACTTGTTAGGGGTATCTTTTGCTCTGCATTTGTTACTCAATTCTGTAAACATGGTCAGGTCATATATATATATATACACATAAGTATATGTCACTTGCCTAAGGTATATGATTGTTTGAGTTCATTTACATTTAACTAATCAGAATTACACTTATGGATCAATAGAAAGTTTTGAGCATTAATTAAAATTTATGAGTTTTTATATTTATTTAAGTATATAACTACCTTTTACATATATTACTCCTAATAGTTATTTATATTTACCTATTTGTATGAGCAATTCCTTAATATTTTGTATCTAAACCCTATATGTTCATATATATGTGTTACCTTAATCTCAATTTATGTATATGTGGATTTAGTTAATTATTCCTCCCTTGATTCCATGCTCTGTAAATATTATGGAATTTTTGAATGGATGAATTTTCTCCTTTGTTTGCATCTTATGTTCTTCTTGGGGGCTATGTGGGCATTATAGTTCCCATTGCTTCTCTATTAATGGTTAGGTCTTAATTTAATTTTTTTATACCTAATTTATGTTCTTTTGTACATCATGTGTGTTCCTTACATATGCATGCATCATGTAGGTATATTTTAAAAAAACAAAATAAATAAAAACATGCAGTTCTACATAATTTTTATTGTCCAATAAATATCAAACACCTGCATTTTGCTTTTTTATGTAAAATCTTTATCATATTATTCTAACCCGTTGACTTTTTCAGCCATTATAGACTACCCACCTAGGTGTTTCAAGGGTCTTGGTAGTTCTTCTACCATAAGATTTTAGAGCAATTAGAATCCAATATGTTAGAACCCGAGTCAAAATAGGGCTTAGAGCTAGATTTGGGTTCAGATCCTAGTGATACAGTAGACAGGACTTCTAAATAGATGCTAGAGCTCACAAAAAGGGTGAAGATTATCAGACACAACTTACTAGTACTTTTGCCTCTTAAGACCTAGATAAGAGGTTTGAGGATCTTGAAAGGAGAATAATGGCCATGATTAGTGAAAGGGTTGCCACCATGGCACCTACTTCTGGAATGTGGTCTATAGTCCTACTACTAGCCAAGTTGAACTGACTATGGTAAAAAAACTCCTATAGTAGTGACTATAGCCCATCCACCAACTGTTGAATGCAAGGGCAAAGCACCACTTGGTCCACCAGATTAGGAAAAAGATGAAGGATAAGCCCTAAAAGATGATTGTATTTAAGCCCTAAAGAGTAAAGTGTTAAGAATAGAAGATCTAGCTCGAAAAAGAATAGAAGAAAAGGTAGAGGCCATGGTTAGGGAACTTTTAGCAGGAAAGGGGATTAGCCCTTCGGATATGGATCTGGATAATAAAAAAGTGCTACCTCAATAGTTTAAGATGCCAAATTTGCCCATGTTTGATGGAATATTTGACTCGTACACCCATATAAAGCAATACATACTAGTAATGAAAGGGACCACCCTCACTGAATGCGAAAAGGTTGAATATTTCAACTTTATTCTTATTGGCCATTCTATTGACTAGTATCATGGGTTAGATCAAAGAACCCAGGAGAATTGGGACCAATTGATTGAAGATTTTATAAAGGCAGCACGATTGTAGTATCAGGATGGAAGTAAACCTAAGGGATCTAAAGTTGTTACATCAAAAACCAAAAGAGTCCTTCCATTAGTACTTGACCCAATAGAGGAATAAGGTGATGGAGATGAGGAGAAAATACAATACGTCATATCAGATCAAGCTCTTCTTTTGCAATGCTAACCCCTATCTAAAAAAATGGCTTAAAATGGAAGGCTTAAAGGATTGGGAATCTCTCAAACACATAGCAATCAAAGCTGAGGCCGAGTATTTGGAGAAGAAAGCTAGCTATACAAACCCAGGTTTTGGCAATGATAGAGGCAATGGTGGTAGAACAACAAGAGTCTCAGCTACAGGGGCCACTCTGTGACATTATTCTAACCTAGGTAATCCATTATCTTGGTGTCTTGCTTGTCTCATAAGTAAAAGAAGATTGCAACCTTTGCCCTTTAGGTTAGCTAAAAACTTAGGGAAGCATAGACATAAGGCCAACTCTTAGTGTAATTACCATCAACATATAAGATATGAAACCGACTACTATCAAACTTTGAAAGACTGCATTCAGGACCTAAATAACAACAAAAAAATATCATATCTAGAGAGGGGAAGCAAGAAAAGGAAAATCTTCAATATTGTGTAACTGTCCATGTTTGTGATTGGCCCAAGCTTACCGAAATGGTATGTGCTCCAAGATTTATACCTCTGAAATTAGTAAAGAACAGATAGAGAATTGTGGAATGTAAATATCCTCACTAATTTTGAGGGTACTGTCCAAAAGATGGGAGTCTAAGATGTTGATAGAATTTTGGCAACCTGCATCCATGATAAAGGGGGAGGGGATATAAGCCATTCCTAAGCTATGAGCTTTTTCTTTAGCAATGTTAATAATATGAGCTTTTTCTTATGTATGCAATGTCTTATTTTACTGCATTATGCATGGCAATAATCATAACTCATTATCATGTGACATTAATTCTATAAACACTACTTTATTTAATCTCAAGGAAAAGACACATTGAATGCATCCATCATGACACCTAGAGTGAGAAAAAATTAAGAGAATAAAAAATAAAAAAGAAAAAGAAATAAAAAATTATTTGATTGGGCCTAAAATGACATACTGAGAATTGGCAAGGTCATTGCTAGTACATGCTGCTTCTGTTTGTTGGAACCACAAGGTAGCCAATTCAAAATCTCAAAGGTACATATAGAAAAAAGGTAGATAAGATGAAGATCCCAAGCAATGAACATGGAGGAGACTAATGGGAATTTATACCTCCCAAACATTTCAAAATTTCTAGGAAGTGTAAAAAAGACACCATAAAAGAAAGGCCAGAGAATAAGTTGCATGTTGTTATCTCGGCTTATTATTTTAAGAAGAGCATTACACAAGAAATAGGCTGACAGACAAAGAGAGGAAAAGGAAAGTGGAAAAAACTTACACAGGAGCTTGCATAGCCAATATGAATGAAGAGATGTAATAACAAGTAAAACTTCAAGATGATTCCTTTTTTCTTTAAACATTTAGGATAAACACCATGCAACCAATCAAAATAAACCTTTAATTATTAAGGGTTACTATAAAGCTAGATTGCAAGAGTTCGAATGAGTAGAGCTTGGGCTTTTACAATTAACGAAAAGCTTGCCATCTTCGCAAAATTTACAAAATGGCAGTTTAGCTTAATCTTTTACAAGTGGATTAAGGACCATTATTTGAAAGAAGGTAACCTATTATTCAAATAGCTCAAATCAAGTGCTATTGGTTATATAGGCTAAAGTTAAATACTTTATGCTACAAAAGTTATGGATAGAAGGGGCAATTATTTTTACTGACAAATGATGAAAGTAAACTCAAATGAGCCAAGCAATGCTGATGGACTGAAGAGAGTTCCATGGCAAAAAAGAGAAAGGGAAAAAATAAGATAATAAAATAAAATATAGCCCCACAGGTCAAAAATTGAAAAAAGGTACCTTGGGTAAAAATTAAGGGTTCAATAAAAAAAACTCAAAAGGGTTGATTGATAATAAGAGTCAGATGCAAACAAGATGTTATCCCCTTAGATGGAATGGAACTTGTGTTTTTGCATTACATGTCTGGTTATGATTACTATTGTTGCTATATAGTGAATGTAAATAGGAATACATGTATAAGCTAGGCATAAGCATATGATTAACTTGTCAAGGGAAACCTATGGCATGGATAGGTATGTATGGAAAATTTGGGTTAATTTCAAGGAATATAGGCACAACTTCTAGTGATGAAGGCTTATTCTACTATTGTTAGTGCTAAATCCATAAGCACACAGTTTACTGATTATAGTACTTAAGATATTGTTCCGACAGGGAAATAATGAATGATCACACACTATTACTCAATTTTTAATCTTGTTTACAATATTCAAGTTTTGTTAAATCAATTAAAATCTATTTGACAACTAGAAATACTAATTTAACCTAATTTATTAGTAATCAAATAAGACAATTAAAGATTGATATTATAACGTATAACTTGAACTTAAACTAATTCTCTCACTTAAATCTTTAATCTTACAATGCAAACCAAGTTGGATTAATGCCCTAATTCATTCTCTCGACATGAATTAGTTAATCTTAAAACATGCATGTACAATGCTAACCCTTAATTCTCATTAATGAGTTAGTTAATTATAAACACTTATTCTAAGATTTGAGAGCCAACTTATAGTAATTACCCTAATATCCTGATCTCTCAAGTGATATGTTGATAATCAATCTTTACTAGCTATAAGGGAGAATATATTTCTCAATCATACTCTCTCTTATATTAATCAAGTATAAAATACTAACAAAGAATTCTACAAATAAGATTAAGGATATATTACTAAGAACATGAAATATATAAACATTAATGTTCAAGTTCCTAAAGTGAATATCATCTAACTAAGTACAAAAAGAAGTATAGATAAGAGATAGTAAAAGAAAATCTCTCAACCCTTTTCCACTCTTTAAGTAGATCTCCTTCTTCTTGCTTGTCTTATTCTCAAAAGTTCAAACTACCAATGTACAAATTACATTCAAAGAAAAACAGGAATTGTTAATTTTTCTTTTCACAACTTGTGTGTATATATATTTTTCTAACTACTTGTGTCAATATATATTGGATTCCAATCCTTATATCTTTCAAAAATAGCCCTCAAGAAGTAGGCAACCCTTGATAGAATGACATGAATCTTTAAGTGTCTTTTCAAAAGTAACTGCCAGAATTCCTTTTGCTGCCGCACCCGTAAAGGATGTCATGCTCACGACAGGGCACGCTCCATCTATCTTGACTTTTTCTTTCTACATTGACCTCCTACTTTAAAGCCTTATTGTGTTACGCTCATGACTCCTTTCACGCGTGCTACATAACTTCTTCCTTTGCTTGATTTCTGCCTCTTTTCTTTAGTTCTAGCTCTTTTACTTCCTACACACACTTACAACAAAAAACACATAAAAGTCACTGACCGGTGTCTAGCAAGTGTACTAGATGGGCTAGTAATACAGGAAAATATAGATTAAGACCCCAAATATCGTACCCAAGGGAACATGGATTGCTAAGGATAATATCTATGTATGAATTAAATCAATCCGAGATTGTTTCCCAAATGTTTTTGATTTAGAAGCAAAAATTAAACAAAATAAACAATTAAACAAAATAAAAGCTAAAACATGAATTAAAAATAAAGCAATAACTGGAATTCTCTTGCTAAAGAAACTATCCACCTTAACTTTCATTGTAATGACTTAAGTTCAATAGAAAAACCAGTGATTATGGAAAAACTAGTAATAAAGCAAGATATCTTTATTCAAGTCTATCATTCTTAGTATTAAACTCATAGACAAATCTAATACTTAGCATGCAAATCTAGTTTCAACTTCCTAAACTTTCATTGAAGCCTTTCTCAAGTGATTCAACTCCAATTTATTCTTAGTTCCTCTTCTCTTAGTATTAACCAATAAAATTAACGCATAATCATCTCATATTTCGGATAATAATCATGCATAAATATTAAAAAGTTAACCCAAGAACATGCAAATCATTAACTATGTCAAAACCAATTTTCAGTTATTTATTCAATAAACCAACAACCAATCTCAACACAATCAAAGATAAGAATATGCTTAAAACCAAGAAATAATCAACCGATATTGAAATTAAGCTCAAAATAAAGTCATAACAATGAAAATGTAAGATTTCAAGAATCCATTAGCAAAAGAAGAAAAACTACTTCCTAAACATAATTGAAAACTAAAGACAAAGTTGAAAAGAAAAAATAAAAATACAAGAACACGTAAAGTAAACTAAACTAAATTCTAAGATTAATCCCTAATTCTCTAATCCGATCTTAATTCCTCTTCTTTGGTGTTTTAGACTGCTATTTATAGGCAAAAGATGTTGTGGATTCCTTCTCAAACTCTTAGAATCAAATAGGAAGCAAATTTTGTCCAAAACAGGAAGCTCGGGAGAATCCTTTGTCGAGTTGGAAAAGCATCACGTGGCCACGTGTTCCCTAGTGTATTTTCACACATGGCCATGTGTTGGTTTGTGAAGAAAATCACGTGGCCATGGGTTCTTGCATTCTTTTTCTTCACGTGGTCACGATTCTTCATGTATACTTCTTCACATGGCCACGGCTCAAATTCTTCAATGCCTTCACGTGGTCACGTGTCAAGGCTCGGGATTGAAGCTTGTTTTCTCGCCTAAACTTTCAAATTTACAGTTTTGGCCCAAATCTTTGCCCTTTTTACAATTAAGTCCTTTTTCTTGCAAAATAACCCTGAAAAACACCAAAATTTACAATTAACTCTAAAAACATAAAACTAACAAATTAAACTCAAATTAACCCTAATTAACAAAAAATTAACTTAATTAAATACCTAAAAACACACTAAAAAATATCATATAATTCACCATTATCAGTCACCATGTTTCACATAAAAAACTTAACTAAAACTAGATATTTACTTCACAAAACATTCATAGATTATGCATGAATTAACCCACATCAATTTCCCACACTTAACCTTTGCTTGTCCTCAAACAAAATTTAAATTCAAGAAAATAACACCAAGCAACAAATAAAACATATAACTACATTCACACAGTTACAGAGCTTACATTCATATTTGATAGACATTTGGAAACAACATGTTATAACCTTTATCTCTCAATAATTTAATCTTAATTTTAAAATTCTCAAGCAATACTATTGTCTATCCAACTAAACAACCATGTACATTTGGAGAATTAGGAAGTTGCAAAGCACAAGAATATAAGCACTCAAGAAATTGAATATCTTAACACATGTATAGACTATTTCATACAAAACATTGCCTTAAGTAACTCACACTCAAACACTTTATTATTTCTTCAATCAATTGTTTAGGGATTAGTGTTACACTTTTTCCTTTAATATGCCATTGCATACCATAAGCTTGTAAATGAATAAACATCTCCACTACTAGCACAAGTCAAATGCATGAAATCAAAGGGTTTTATTCAAGGTTGTAACTTGGCTTAGGTAAAGGTAGGTTACATTTTTTGTTAAGTAGCTCATATTGTGTAGAAAAAGTGATCCCCATATCACAAGAGACTTAAAGTAACAACATAGCATGATCACATTTACTCCTATTTGATCTCCCTTAACTTTGTCCAAATATTGCACTAGTTTTCTTTTTCTTTGAATCATTTCTTCTTTTTTTTTCTATTTCTTTTCTTTTCTTTCCATTTTCTCTTTTTCTTTTTCTTTTTTTTTCCTAATTGGACTTATCAAAGAAAATGAGAGGGAGCTAACTTCATGCTTACACCTAACAAGAATTGTCTCAAATGACATAGCAATCCTAATCCTCTACACATAAAGGGTGCCAAAAGAAAGGTTTATTATTTAAAAATTGGATTAAGGCTATCTATGTGCTTAACAACAAAAATTGGCTAAAAACTCAAAATTTGCTACCTAAAGTCAAAAAGGATTAGTTATTTAAGCAAGTTAAATTGGCTATATTTTAGTGCCCTTATCATTTCTTGTGCAAAAACTCACACTAAATGTAATTTTGAAGTTTGCCCAAAACAAGTTCTGAAGGATATGGCATACCAAGGCTCTCATACAAAGAAAAATATCAATGTAAAAAGCTTTAAAAGCTCACTCAGCTATAGGTCAAATCACTCTAAGCAATTATTTACCAAAATAATCTTATTTATATGTGAAAAGATAAAAAACTTAAAAAAAACCTATACTAAAGTGCTTTGCCAAATCATAACCCTCATTGTGCACATAAAGATGTCAAGGTAAAATAACCACTGATATTCCTAAATAATTTTTCTAACTAGACTAAAAATCAAAAAATTAGGTTATCTCATGTATATGCTACCAAATATACATCAACTACAAAAACTCCAAAACCATGCAAACTAACAACAACCTAAACATGTATATAATAACAACACAAATGAAAGTACAATGCAATTATACTAATTACAATCTAACATATATGTATTAACACATTACATATACACTCCCCACACTTGAAGGACATAATGTCCCTATTGTGCAAAGAAATAAAAGAAACACTACATAAGCATAAACAAAAGAAAGCACAAAAACACAAATCACATATAGATAAAACAAAAAGAAAACATAAAAATAGAATAAAAGTAAACAAAAAGGAGTAAAGCACTTCCCTCATGTAGCTCCACTAGGCGAATCCGATGGAGAGGGGGTGAAATTAACATTTATTCTTCTAAAAAAGGACAACAACTTCTTGCTTAGACTTTTGTGACTCTTATGCATAGCCTTTAGGCTTGTCTCTATATGGACCACCTTGGCCTCCAATCTCTTATTGGACTTATCCATTTTGTCCAATCGATCTAACACCTTCTGCCTCCCTAAGGAATTCTCTCCTTTACTAGCAGTAGAAACATCCTCAAATTCATCTTCACTTGCACTAGCTGCGATATCATCATCAATAGCAATAGGGGATTGATTTTGCCCTCCTTCAGCCCTGCCACATCGTTCCTTATAAGAGAAAAATGTAGAGGGATAGCCACCCCACTTCAATAACCTAGAATTTTGCAGCAATTTGATATCCATCATAGTGACTACTTTATTCTCCTCAGGGTCAAATCCCTGCAATTGTCCCAAACAACCTAACACAATTTTAGTGACCATATGCCCCATGCCTACACTCTTGGTATTGGCAATGGAAGCATGATATAAGCCATTAAAAATAAAGTCAATAGAGCAAGGTACATTTTTGGCTTGAATAAGGGACAAAACAAATAAATCTTTGGCCTGAACTTTATTACTCTCTACTCTACCAAATAAGGCATGGCATAAAAACTTATGAAACAATAACAGAACATTATCTTTAATTTACTTATTTGTAGAATTCTTGTTATCAAAATGAGAAAACCAGATAACTTCTTCCACACATCAGCAGCAACAAATTGTTGAGGTACAAAAGTTTGGCCATTCAAAGGAAAAATAAACCATTATGCATTTCCTTAAAACCAAAAATATATTCAATGCCGTCATGCTTAAATTTCATTTTTATCTTCTTATCATCCACATAAGATAAAGTAACAAAGAATTCAATAGCCTAATTCTTCTTAACAGGCAATTTCATGTTAACAAATTGCTCCTAGTTCATGTATTTAATATATTTTCCAAATGCTTTAGCAATTCCTAAATTCTCTAACAAAGCAAAGTCTAAATGCCACATACCTACATATTCTTTCTTAGAGAAAATTTGAAATTTCTAACCTTCAATCTCATTGTAAAATGGAAATGGAAAATCATACATATCTTGATGAATGGTTGTTCCCCTATCTGGTTGAGAAGAACTCCAAGCAATCTTACCTTTGCCCTTGTCTTTGTTAGCCATAGTCTTTAACCTCACCTTATTGAACCACAAAAAAGAATGCAAAATCACAAAGAAATAAGTTAAAACTGAAAAACTTGAAGAAGATTGAACACAAAAGAAAAGAAATGAGAAAAAAACATGAAGAGGAAAGAAAAGTTGAGAGAAATCTAAAAAAAATGGGGCTTGTGATAGAACCCAACTTAGAAATTCCTCCTTATGCGATCGCGCTCGGGACAGAATTGAAATTTTGAACACTTTTGATAAAGAAAAACAACTAATGAAAAACATCACTCTTAAACATCAACAAATATTTAAAACACAACACTACTTAAACTTAAAACATAAAAACTGAAAAATAAAAGTAAAACACATGTAAAAATGCTTATATGAATAGATAGAAAGAGCCAATAAACAAGACTTTAAAGATTAACCATCTTGAGAGAGACATAAGAAACCTCTCTGCCATGAAAACTTCCTTCTAAATACACCTTACACCTTTGACCATTAGCTTTCAATAATTCACCTTTATCATTTTTAAGTTCCAAATACCCATGGTCAAATACTTGAGTTACAAGAAATGGCCCACTCCGACTAGATCTCTATTTTCCAGGAAATAACTTCAATTTAGAGTTAAAGAGTAGAATTTTATCTCTTACTTTAAAACTTTTATACTTCATGTGAGTATTATTCCATTTCTTTGTCCTTTCCTTATAAATTCTAGCATTCTCATAAGCACTAAGTCGTAACTCATCCAATTTAATCGATTGCAAACACCTTCGTTTACCAGCTTGTTTAAGAACCAAATTTTGAGCTCTAATAGCCCAATAAGCTCTATGTTCCAATTTTACAGGCAAATGACATGCTTTGCCATACACTAACCTATATGGAGTCATACCAATTGGTATTTTAAAAGCTGTCCTATATGCCTAAAATGCATCATCTAATTTATGCAACCAATCCTTACGTGAACTAGAGACATTTTTTTCTAAAATCCATTTCAATTCACTATTAGAAATCTCTACTTGACCACTTGATTGTGGATGATAAGGTGTAGTCACTCTATGATGCACCCCATACTTATACAATAATGAATCAAAAGATCAATTTATAAAATGCATACCTCCATCACTTATAATGGCATGAGGCACTCTAAACCTTAAAAATAATTTCTTCAAGAACTTAACAACTACTTTGGAATCATTGTTTGGGGTAGCTTTGGCTTCTACCCATTTGGACACGTAATCCACTCCAAATGATGTAAGGAATGGACCCATGAAGTCTATAACCCATACATCAAAAACCTCCACTTCCAAAATATTTGTTAAAGGAATTTCATCCCTCTTATCTAAATTTCTTATCCTTTGGCATTTGTCACATTGGCCCACAAACTTCTTTGCATATTGAAATAATGTTGGCTAATAGAACCCACATTTAAGGACACGAGCTACCATCTTTCCACTACCATTATGTCCTGCATACAAAGCTGAATGGCAATGAGATAAAATATCAAGGTACTCATCTTCACTTACACATCGATGCAAAACTCAATCTCTACAAACTTTGAACAAATATGGCTTCTCCCAAAGACAATGTTCAATATCATAGAAAAACTTCTTCCTTTATTGAAAAGAAAAACCATAAGGCATAATTCCTGCAATAATATAGTTAGCATAGTCCACATACCATGGTGTATTAAAGTGATTAACTAACATTAAGGATTTATCATGAAACTCCTCATTTATTTCATCATCAACACCTATAGGCCCATCCTCATTCTCTAATCTCGATAAATGATAAGCCACTAAATTCTCACTACCCTTTTTATCTCATATTTCTATGTCAAATTCTTGTAATAAGAGAATCCAGCGAATTAACCTAGGTTTAGCATCCTTCTTAGCAAACAAATACCTTAAAGCCGCATGATCCATAAAAACAATAACTATAAATCCCAACAAGTATGATTTAAATTTATCACAAGCAAACACAACAACAAGCATTTCTTTTTCTTTGGTTGTATAATTCAATTGAGGACCCAAAAGAGTGTAACTAGCATAGTAAATAACATGCAACTTCTTATCTTTCCATTGACCTAAGACACATCCTATAGCTATGTCACTTGCATCACACATGATCTTAAAAGGCAGGTTCCATTCCGATAAAGTTATGATAGTTGCACTTATGAGAGTTTTTTTTCAATTTCTCAAAAGCTACTAAGCATGCATCCTTAAAATTGAAAGGAACATCTTTTATTAAAAGATTAATCAATGGCTTTGCAATTAAAAAATCCTTAATAAATCTTCTATAAAAACTAGCATGTTCTAAAAATGACCTCACACCCTTTAGTGTAGTAGGAGGAGGCAATTACTCAATTAATTCGGTTTTAGCCCTATCTACCTCAATCCCTTGCCTTGAAATTTTTTGCCTCAAAATAATCCCTTCCTCAACCATAAAATGATATTTCTCCCAATTGAGCACTAAATTTGTCTCCTCATATCTAGCTAAAACTCTATCTAGGTTGTTCAAGCACAACTCAAATGAATCTCCATAAACAGAAAAATCATCCATGAATACTTCCATTATCTCCTTAATCATATCCCTAAAAATGGAAGTCATACACCTTTAAAAATTTACGGGTGCATTACACAAACCAAAATGCATCCTCTTATATGCAAAGGTACCATAAGGACAAATGAAAGTGGTCTTCTCTTGGTCACTAGGGTAAATAAAAATTTGGAAATAACTCGAGAAACCATAAAAAAACAATAATGAGAATGACTAGTTATCCTTTCTAACATTTGATCTATAAATGGTAAAGGAAAATGATCGTTCCTAGTGGCCACATTCAATTTTCTATAGTCAATGCAAACACTCCACCCCGTGGTTGTTCTAGTAGGAATCAAGTCCCCATTCTCATTCCTTACTATAGTTATCCCGCCCTTCTTCGGCACACATTAAATAGGACTAAACCATTCACTATCCGAAATAGGATAGATAATCCCAGCATCTAACAACTTAATTACTTCCTTTTTAACAACTTCTTTTATGTTAAGATTTAACTTTCTTTGTCTATCAGCCTTAGGTTCATGGCCTTCTTCCATATGAATCCTATGCATGATAATATTTGGGATAATTCCCCTTAAATATGAAATCTACCAACCTATACTTCTAATTCTCCTCTTAATAACTTGCAATAACATCTCCTCTTTCTTACTCGTAAGTCTATTAGGAATAACAATTGCCAAAGTAAAATTTACTCTAAGAAATGCATACCTTAAATGATTAGGTAACTCCTTTAATTCCACATTAGGAGCACTTACAATTGATGAAGGTAATGGATCCTCACTCCGATGCAAAATTTCTAGCTTATGAACACCTTGATCCACCTCCTTATTGTTCCCTTCGTCTTGAGATTCTGCCTTAGAAACTTTAATCCCTAACACTTCCAATACACATTTATCAATTACATCTATCTTCATGCATACATTCTCTTCCATAGGATATTTTAGTGCTTTGTCCATATGGTACTCTACACTATCATTCCCGACCCTTAAGATTAATTTACCTTCTGACACATCAACCAAAGCCCTACCAGTATTCATGAAAGGTCTACCTAAAATTAATGGGCTATTAGCATCATAAGCAAAGTCAAGTAATGCAAAATCAGCTGGAAAAATAAACTTATCATCCTTAACTAACACATCCTCTATAATACCATATGGTTTCTTTGAAGATTGGAGGTTTCACATTTTTTAGACCTAATTTCTTAAAGATTGAAAGTAGCATAAGGTTAATCCTAGCCCCTAAATCATAAAGACACTTAGGAAACTCTATATCCGCTAAAGTACATTGAATAGTAAAGCTACTAGGGTTTTTCAATTTAGTTGGTAAGTTATTGGTGATAATTGAACTACAATCCTCAATTAAAACAATAGTGGATATATCCTCCCAACTTTTTTTCTTAGAAATTAAATCTTTAAAAAATTTAGCATAACTGGGAACATGGATAATAACTTCAACAAATGACAAGTTAATATGTAAATTCTTTAATTTATCTAAAAAGTTAAGAAATTGCTTATCCATATCCTTATGCTTCAAACTTTGCAAAAATGGCGGACGAGATTGATACACTTTTCCCTTAGAACTTCCCTCTATCGTACTCGCATCAGGGGTCGTGCTCGTAACAATGCTCAAAATCCCTTCTATCGTGCTCATGGGTTTTGTTGCTCTCACGACAGGAGCTTTATCTTCCTTCTGAATTTCATGTAGAACTCCATTGTTGTTAGCTAAAACATTATTTACATATGACTTACCTGACTTGAGTGATATGGCCTTCAACTGCTCCCGTGGGTTATCCTCCATGTTGCTTGGAAGGCACCCTTGAAGTCTTGAAGGTAGTGCACACGCTAACTGACTCATTTGAACCTCTAAATTATGTATGGATGATGATTGATTCTTCGCTATTTGGTCAAACTTAGACTCTAATCTCTTATAATTTTTATCTTGAGAGTTAAGCTTTAAATTAATGCCCTCTAAAAACCTATCCATTTTAACCTCAAAAGCACCAAATGTATCTTGGCCTGGTTGAAAACCTATAGTTCCTCCATTTTGGCCATTCCCCCAAGAAAAATTAGGATGGTTTCTCCAACCAGGGTTATAAATGTTTGAATATAGGTTCCCACACCCTTGACCTTGCATAAAACTCACTTGTTCCTCCGTACTAGCTAAACCTACCCCACAACTCTCACTCACATGCCCTTAATGACCATAAAGGGTATAACTATTGGGTGGGGTTGCTCCTATGCTTAAATTATCAATTTTATGTGACAATGCGATACCTTAGCTCTTTTCGTAGGCCATATGAAATTATTTATTTACATTTCCTCCAACAACTTAAAGGTTGTATCTGTGGTCTTCCTCATAAGAGATCCTCCAGCAGTCGCATCAATGGTTCCTTTAGTGGTGGGGTTTACACCATTGTAAAGGTTTTGCATAAGTAATTCCTTTGGAAGATTATGATGAGGGTAACTCTGCTATAATTCCTTAAACCTTTTCCAAGCCTTACACAAAGATTCATTATCTTGTTGTATGAAAGTAGTAAATGTAGCACCCCTCATGCAAATACCCTATTTTCACATGTATCATGAATACTATTAATCATGCTCATACTGTTTCATATACTAATACTTGTGCCACCTGTCTGTTCCTATTTTTCATTTCATGCTTAGTATCATACATACTAACTATATGGATATTACTTCATGCATATCACATGCACACATGTTCTTTCGTAGCTTTACTACTAGTGAGTTACATTATCCCACATAGGTTATATACATATCAAAATATGACTGGCCATTATACAAAACATATGATAGCTGTATTACAAAAAATAATATCCTACATCAAGGTTATAAGTCGATGGTTGGCCCTTCCTAATGCAGAGAACGTCCCTGAGCAAAAGTCTTTCTAGAAGGTACCTACACGGATAAACAACCCGTGCTAAGCTATAAAGCTTAGTGGGGAATATCTACAGATGGATGGCCATACACAAGGCCATCAAAACATACATATACAATATGTTCATATACTATAATCAACATGTCAAACATAACATGGCAACAATAACATATACTTTAAAGCATAAGCATATTCTCATGTACATAAGCATTGTACCCAAGAGAGAGAGAAACACATATTTCTTTTTCATAATTCATATAGATGGCAATATTCCATGTGAACATATTCAATTGAAGCATAACTCCTGTGGTAAACCAACAATATAAGCCACATATCAATCTTTAGTCAAATAACTTTAACTGTTTACTTTTGATCATTACTATGAATAACGTTTAGCCTGCCTTAGCTTTATCAGTGGATGCGGGAACTATGGATACACAATGGTATCAAATGAGGGATATCCGAAGATATCGAATCTATAGACCCAAACGGGGCCAACTGTACTATGGACCGGTCAAGCATACCCAAATGGGGTATCCTATCAACCCAAACGGGGCTGATCATGATCCAAACGGGATCATATACTATGGACCCAAATGGGCCAACTATGGCAGCTGCAATTTCCCTATAGGCGCCTATCTATCCACATCTAAAACTCTATCGCAGGAGGAACTATATTCGTGTTCAATTCACATTTTAATACTGTATTCGTAGTATACCGTTTGCACATATGCATAGTCTTATCAACCTGTGAATTCTCTGGTGCATAATCAGATACATGCACATTTCATATGCCAAGATATATATATCTGGCTCATCTATATCTGTATGACTATATCATTTGCATCATATCATATAAGCATGACATATAATCATCATATCATAGACTTGATCATGCCCTCATTAAGCATTTCACATGTTCATAGTCATGCTAATTCATCTTCTATCTCATGGGCAATTACATGCTCATATACTCATATACATAATCATAAATGTACATACCTGTGGGTACATTCGCATATAGTCGATTTATTCTTATGAGCATGTTTCCAACACATATATATATATACCTTTATCATCATTCAAGTCATGTGCTATACAAAATATCAACACGTTTTCATATGGCATATACACATGCCAAGGTCATGCTATTATTCTCTTTTTCATATCACAAGTGCATATAAAAAGGTGCACTTACATGTCATAAGATTTACATGTATGGGTTCGATAATTCCTTTCTAGTCTTTATTCATATTCACAAATGAACGCATGTGTATGCATACAATTCCTTCATTGACAGTCATATTACATGCATTATTCATTTAACTTTCTATCACATAAGCAAATAGCTGTCTCAATCAATTAAAGAATCATATTATCAAGTGTAGCAACAATCTGTTCATACTAGCCATTTCTGTTACATAGAGTAGTCTAGAAAACTAGTCCGGATTCAACTATAGATTACATGTACCTAGAGACAGATTTAAGCTTAGGTTTCTTCATGTGAAATATAGGTATGGAAGTCTATTTTTCAATGCAAAAAGAATCACTCAATTTGCTGTTCTATAGCTCAACTTATGAGCAAAACATTCAAGACAGGTCATTCAATCGTGAAGAGGAGTTCGACTCGTGAAGGGATTCACAAGTGAAGCAAATAAGGTGATTCTCACGACTCGTGAAGAGGTTCACGAGTGGAGAAGGAACTATACTTCACGACTCGTGAAGTGGCTCACGAGTGAGGAAGAAAAGCTGAACTTCATGACTCGTGAAGAAGCTCACGAGTGAAGAAGAAAGACTCGACTTCACGACTCGTGAAGAGCTTCACGAGTCGGACTGATGTTCACGACTCGTGAAGTCATTCATGACTCGGTAAGTCTGTCTTCTTCAACCTTTCAACGATAAACTTCCAGAAAAACGTAAATTCAATTTTGTAAATTCTATTCACTTTCAGTAATCCATTTTTACATGCAATATGAATGGCCTAAATTCCCATACCTTGGCTGATAAACCCAATGTCTTCAACCTCTATCAAGTCCCTTTCCTTTGATCCTTCTTCCTTCCTCTTCTCCTTCATAAATACCATCACCATGAACATACATTTCCAGCAAATGACATATTCTCAGTCAACAGAAAATGAAGAAGAAGATGGTGATGATGAAGTGTTAAAATGAGAGTTTAATTACCTTAGCTTAGAGCCTTAAACTCTTGATTAACCAACATGCACCATTAACATCTAAATGCTTGAGGTAAATCTATGGAGAGGAAGAAGAAGATGAATTTCTGGTTTTGCTCTCAACAAATGCCGATTCTCACAATCAAATTCTCTAACCCAAGCCTTTTATACCCACATGACAATCTCCTCTTTAGTCCTTCATCATTTTGCATGTCACACAAATGCCACAAGCCTTTATGCATGTTAGACTTTAACCCCTCTACTAATTCTTTTTCAAACATTAACCTATCCATTTAAGCATTCTTTCAATTTAACCTTGAATTAAATTCTTCTCTACACAATTGGCCACCAAAATGCCAAAAATACCAATTAACCCCAAATTAATACCTTTATCCTCAATTGTATCCTTAATTAACATTAAACCATACTCTTTTATTATATTTTCATGCAATTAACATAATAACATGTTAATTTACCCCCCTTACTTAATTACAATAATATGCAAATTAAATTAGGGTCATGTTAGGGGCCTTACAATTCTCTCCCCCTTAAGAATTTCGTCCCCGAAATTCATACCTGTGTTGAATAAGTGAGGATGTTGTTCTTTCATAGCTGTCTCTGGCTCCCAAGTAACTTCTTGTATATCGTGATGTTGCCAGAGCACTTTGACAAGTGGAATTTGCTTATTTCTAAGCTGTCTAACTTCTCTAGCCAGAATTGCTATAGGCTCTTCATCATAAGTGAAATCTGACTGTACTTGCACATCTTGAACTGGTATCACATGAGATTCATCTGAACGATACTTCCTTAACATAGAAACATGAAACACATCATGAAGTTTGGCTAGTTCCATAGGGAGAGCCAACCTATATGCCACTGGCCCAACTCTTTGAAGAATCTCATATGGGCCTATAAACCTCGGGCTCAGTTTACCCTTTTTCCCAAATCTTAATACTTTTCTCCAAGGGGACACTTTCAGAAACACTTTGCCACCCACATGATATTCAATATCCTTTCTTTTCAAATCAGCATAAGACTTCTGTCTATCACTAGCTTCCCTCAATCTCTGCTTGATAACTTGTACCTTTTCCTCTGTATCTTTGACAATATCAGGACCAATAACTTTGCGCTCAGACAATTCAGTCCAGTAAACAGGAGTTCTACATTTCCGACCATACAAGGCCTCATAAGGTGCCATCTCGATGCTCCTTTGATAACTATTATTGTAGGCAAACTCCATTAAGGGTAGATATCTTTCCCAACTTCCTGTAAAATTCAAAACACATCCTCTCATCATATCCTCTAGAATTTGAATAACCCGCTCAGATTGCCCATTAGTCTGAGGGTGGAATGCTGTACTGTAACGAAGCTGAGTTCCCAAAGCTTGTTGCAAACTTTGCCAAAATCTCGATGTGAATCTCGGATCTCGATCGGAGATTATTGACACCGGAATGCCATGCAATCTGATGATCTCATTTACATAAAGCTCTGCTAACTTATCCATGGAGTAATCCCTCCGAACTGGTATGAAATGAGCTGATTTAGTCAGCTTGTCAACTATAACCCAAACTGCATCATGCTTTTTCTGTGTAAGGGGTAATCCTGTTACAAAATCCATGGTAATATCCTCCCATTTCCATTGTGGAATTGGAATGGGGTTCAACAAACCAGAGGGTAACTGGTGCTCTGCTTTTACCTGTTGACAAGTCAAACATATGGAGACATAGGCTACCACATCTCTCTTCATGCCAGGCCACCAATAACTTTGTTTCAAATCCTGGTACATCTTATTCCCACCAGGGTGCATAGTAAACACT
This sequence comes from Excoecaria agallocha, assembly GCA_037975025.1. Taxonomy (NCBI): domain Eukaryota; kingdom Viridiplantae; phylum Streptophyta; class Magnoliopsida; order Malpighiales; family Euphorbiaceae; genus Excoecaria; species Excoecaria agallocha. The sequence continues at coordinate 620,572 of JBBPFJ010000021.1, read as the reverse complement.
GTATTGTGAGCCTCATTCAATACTGTTCTCTTTAACTCTTTGTCATCAGGAACATATAATCTATTCTGATAATACACACCCCCATCTTCTTTCACTGAGTACTCAGACTGGGTCCCTTCATGTGAAGACTTTAAAATCTGTTGCAACTTTTCATCATGTTTCTGTGCATCAATCACTGTTTGCCTCAAACAAGGGCTAGCCTTCAACTGTGCTATTAAAGCACCATCATAAGCAAGTCTCCATCTACCACGATGTGCAATCATAGCAGCCATCATCTTACGGCTCAAGGCATCAGCTACAACATTGGCTTTGCCTGGATGGTAATCCACTATACAATCATAATCTTTAAACAATTCTAACCATCTTCGTTGTCTCAAGTTAAGTTCCTTTTGAGTGAGCAAATACTTGAGACTCTTGTGATCTGTGTAGATTTTGCACTTTTCCCCATACAAATAATGTCGCCAAATTTTCAAAGCAAACACTACTGCTGCTAACTCTAGGTCATGGGTTAGATAGTTTTGTTCATGTGGCTTCAACTGTCTAGATGCATAGGCAATTACTTTGCCATCTTGAATTAGCACACAACCCAAGCCAACTCTAGAAGCATCACTATACATAGCATACTCCTTTCCTGTAACTGGCTGTGCCAAAACTGGAGCCTCAGTCAGAAATTTCTTCAATTGATCAAAACTTGCTTGACACCGATCAGTCCACTCAAACTTTATACCCTTTCTCAACAGTTTAGTGAGTGGTGCGGCTATAACTGAAAAGCCTTTCACAAAACGACGGTAATAACCTGCTAAACCCAGAAAACTTCTCACTTCCGTCACATTTCGAGGCGGCTTCCAATTCACTATAGCCTCGATTTTTGGTGGATCCACTCTAATGCCTTCAAAAGACACAACATGACCAAGGAAAGAAATTTCCTTAAGCCAAAAATCACATTTGCTCAGCTTAGCATATAACTTATTCTCCCTCAGAGTCTGTAGAACAATTCTCAAGTGCTCAGCATGTTCCGCTTCATTTCTCGAATACACCAAAATGTCATCTATGAACACAACAACAAATTGATCCAAGTAGGGTCTAAATACCCTATTCATAAGGTCCATAAACGCAGCCGGTGCATTTGTTAACCCAAATGGCATCACCAGAAACTCATAATACCCATATCGGGTTCTAAAAGCCGTTTTGGAAACATCCACATCCTTAACCCGGAGTTGATAATAACCCGTTCGCAAATCAATCTTGGAAAACACTCAGCACCCTTCAACTGATCAAATAAATCTTCAATTCTGGGTAAAGGGTACTTATTTTTCACTGTTACCCTATTTAACTGTCTGTAGACTATGCACATCCTCATAGACCCATCCTTTTTCTTCACAAACAAAACCGGTGCACCCCAAGGCGACACACTAAGCCTAATGAAGCCTTTGTCAAGCAACTCCTGTAGCTGTACTTTAAGTTCCTTCAATTCCAAAGGAGCCATCCTGTATGGTGCCTTCGACACAGGAGCTGTACCCAGTAGAATGTCTATAGACAATTCAACTTCCCTTTCAGGTGGAAGACTAGGCAGGTCTTCTGGGAACACATCAGGAAACTCTTTCACCACTGGAATCTCTTGAAGATTTGCATACTCTATTCTTGAATCAAGCACAAGTGCTAAGAAAGCTTCACACCCTTTTCTCATAAATCGTTTAGCTTGCATGGCTGATATCACATTAGCTATTGATTTAGCTCGAATGCCCTGAACTAACGTTTCTTTACCATCAGCACCAATAAGAGTTACAGTTTTAGCTTCACAATTAACCACTGCATGGTGTCTAGACAGCCAATCCATACCAAGTATAATATCAAATTCCCGGAATGGTAACTCAATAAGATTAGCAAGGAATTCTTTCCCTTGAATTACTATAGGACACTGTTTATGCACTCTATTAACAACAACACTGTGACCCAAAGGGTTAGTTACACATATATCATATTCCATTTCATGTACAGTAGACTCATTTCTACCCAAATCCCCAGTGCAAACATAAGAATGAGTGGAGCCAGGATCAATAAGTGCATGCATGTCAGAATCAAAGAGAGAGAAAATACCAGCTATGACTTCTGGAGCACACTGATCCTCTCTAGCTTTCAATGTATAAGCCCGAATAGGAACAACTGGAGCTGCGGGCCTGTCAACGGATTCAGAAATGTTCCTGGACTGGGATCCCTGGGGCCTCGATCCCCCAAGTCCTCTCCCTCTGCCTCTACCAGAAGATGGTGCATTAAAAGTTTCTCTACTGCCTTGTTGTTCAACATCCTGGTCCCTTTTCGAAGGACAGCTTGCCATGTAGTGACCAGTACCACCACACTTGTAACATGCTCCAGACAATTTCCTGCAACTACCCCAATGTTTCCTAGTACAATGGAAACACTCTGGAGGTTGCCCCCCACTCTGATTCCCTGAAGCTCTCTTTCCCTGTTTAGACATTACAGAAGACTCCTGTTTCCTGTCCCTCTTTGCAAAACTATAGCCAGATTCAGCTGGCTGATTTCCTTGTACTCCTCTAGCTCTCTTTCCTGTAAAAGATCCACCCTTGGACCCACTTCTTCTCTGTTCTCTTTCTCTCTTTGCCATTTCATTCTTTTCAACTCGCAAGGCTGCTGTAACCAATTGAGTGAAGTTAACCACTTGCAAAGATGTAGACCCAATCAACTTTTCTCTGATATGCTTATTCAACCCATCTTCAAACTGTCTACATTTAAAAGCATCAATCAACATCTCATTAGGAACATATTTGCACAAGCGACTGAATTCTTTCTCATATTCAGCCACAGACATAGCTCTCTGTTTCAAGTTGAGAAACTGTTTTAACTTCTCTTGCTTATATGCCTCTGTAACATACTTTTTCTTGAATTCAGCTGTGAAGAATTCCCATGTAAGGGGATCTGGTAGCTGGGGTTGTCTCAACACCAACTTCCACCAATCATAAGCTGCTCCTTGCAATAGAGACACAGCATAAGATGCCTTATGACCCACTGGACAGTGGATTTCATCAAAAATTCTCTCTAGTCTTTCCAGCCAAAATTCAGCTTCCTCAGACTGTTCCAGATTAGTGCCTAGAAACTCTTCAGCACCATGTTTCCTAATTTCAGAGATTGGAGCTTTAGGTGCTGTCCTTCTTTGAAGAATTTGAGCCATATCCTGTGATATCTTTAACAATGCTTCTGCAGGGATGGCTGCTGGGACCTCATTTGGATTGGAGAATGAAGGTCCAGTATTGGAAGGATTAGTTCTAACCGGCCTATTGCTTTCAGCCGATTCCTCCAAAGCATCTCTAGGGCTTTCCATCTTTGATCTATAAGAAAACAGGGACTTCTGCATCAGGCTAGCAATCACTATATCATACTATAGGATCCTAGGTTTATCTTTACCCAGAAAAGACTAAACCAGGCTCTGATACCAAAATTTGTAGCACCCCTCATGCAAATACCCTATTTTCACATGTATCATGAATACTATTAATCATGCTCATACTGTTTCATATACTAATACATGTGCCACCTGTCTGTTCCTATTTTTCATTTCATGCTTAGTATCATGCATACTAACTATATGGATATTACTTCATGCATATCACATGCACACATGTTCTTTCGTAGCTTTACTACTAGTGAGTTACATTATCCCACATAGGTTATATACATATCAAAATATGACTGGCCATTATACAAAACATATGATAGCTGTATTACAAAAAATAATATCCTACATCAAGGTTATAAGTCGATGGTTGGCCCTTCCTGATGCAGAGAACGTCCCTGAGCAAAAGTCTTTCTAGAAGGTACCTACACGGATAAACAACCCATGCTAAGCTATAAAGCTTAGTGGGGAATATCTACAGATGGATGGCCATACACAAGGCCATCAAAACATACATATACAATATGTTCATATACTATAATCAACATGTCCAACATAACATGGCAACAATAACATATACTTTAAAGCATAAGCATATTCTCATGTACATAAGCATTGTACCCAAGAGAGAGAGAAACACATATTTCTTTTTCATAATTCATATAGATGGCAATATTCCATGTGAACATATTCAATTGAAGCATAACTCCTGTGGTAAACCAACAATATAAGCCACATATCAATCTTTAGTCAAATAACTTTAACTGTTTACTTTTGATCATTACTATGAATAACGTTTAGCCTGCCTTAGCTTTATCAGTGGATGCGGGAACTATGGATACACAATGGTATCAAATGAGGGATATCCGAAGATATCGAATCTATAGACCCAAACGGGGTAGCCTATCAACCCAAACGGGGTTGATCATGATCCAAACGGGATCATATACTATGGACCCAAATGGGCCAACTATGGCAGCTGCAATTTCCCTATAGGCGCCTATCTATCCACATCTAAAACTCTATCGCAGGCGGAACTATATTCGTGTTCAATTCACATTTTAATACTGTATTCGTAGTATACCGTTTGCACATATGCATAGTCTTATCAACCTGTGAATTCTCTGGTGCATAATCAGATACATGCACATTTCATATGCCAAGATATATATATCTAGCTCATCTATATCTGTATGACTATATCATTTGCATCATATCATATAAGCATGACATATAATCATCATATCATAGACTTGATCATGCCCTCATTAAGCATTTCACATGTTCATAGTCATGCTAATTCATCTTCTATCTCATAGGCAATTACATGCTCATATACTCATATACATAATCATAAATGTACATACCTGTGGGTACATTCGCATATAGTCGATTTATTCTTATGAGCATGTTTCCAACACATATATATATATACCTTTATCATCATTCAAGTCATGTGCTATACAAAATATCAACACATTTTCATATGGCATATACACATGCCAAGGTCATGCTATTATTCTCTTTTTCATATCACAAGTGCATATAAAAAGGTGCACTTACATGTCATAAGATTTACATGTATGGGTTCGATAATTCCTTTCTAGTCTTTATTCATATTCACAAATGAACGCATGTGTATGCATACAATTCCTTCATTGACAGTCATATTACATGCATTATTCATTTAACTTTCTATCACATAAGCAAATAGCTGTCTCAATCAATTAAAGAATCATATTATCAAGTGTAGCAACAATCTGTTCATACTAGCCATTTCTGTTACATAGAGTAGTCTAGAAAGCTAGTCCGGATTCAACTATAGATTACATGTACCTAGAGACAGATTTAAGCTTAGGTTTCTTCATGTGAAATATAGGTATGGAAGTCTATTTTTCAATGCAAAAAGAATCACTCAATTTTCTGTTCTATAGCTCAACTTATGAGCAAAATATTCAAGACAGGTCATTCAATCGTGAAGAGGAGTTCGACTCGTGAAGGGATTCACGAGTGAAGCAAATAAGGTGATTCTCACGACTCGTGAAGAGGTTCACGAGTGGAGAAGGAACTATACTTCACGACTCGTGAAGTGGCTCACGAGTGAGGAAGAAAAGCTGAACTTCACGACTCGTGAAGAAGCTCACGAGTGAAGAAGAAAGACTCGACTTCACGACTAGTGAAGAGCTTCACGAGTCGGACTGATGTTCACGACTCGTGAAGTTATTCACGACTCGGCAAGTCTGTCTTCTTCAACCTTTCAACGATAAACTTCCAGAAAAACGTAAATTCAATTCTGTAAATTCTATTCACTTTCAGTAATCCATTTTTACATGCAATATGAATGGCCTAAATTCCCATACCTTGGCTGATAAACCCAATGTCTTCAACCTCTATCAAGTCCCTTTCCTTTGATCCTTCTTCCTTCCTCTTCTCCTTCATAAATACCATCACCATGAACATACATTTCCAGCAAATGACATATTCTCAGTCAACAGAAAATGAAGAAGAAGATGGTGATGATGAAGTGTTAAAATGAGAGTTTAATTACCTTAGCTTAGAGCCTTAAACTCTTGATTAACCAACATGCACCATTAACATCTAAATGCTTGAGGTAAATCTATGGAAATCAAAGAGGAAGAAGAAGATGAATTTCTGGTTTTGCTCTCAACAAATGCCGATTCTCACAATCAAATTCTCTAACCCAAGCCTTTTATACCCACATGACAATCTCCTCTTTAGTCCTTCATCATTTTGCATGTCACACAAATGCCACAAGCCTTTATGCATGTTAGACTTTAACCCCTCTACTAATTCTTTTTCAAACATTAACCTATCCATTTAAGCATTCTTTCAATTTAACCTTGAATTAAATTCTTCTCTACACAATTGGCCACCAAAATGCCAAAAATACCAATTAACCCCAAATTAATACCTTTATCCTCAATTGTATCCTTAATTAACATTAAACCATACTCTTTTATTATATTTTCATGCAATTAACATAATAACATGTTAATTTACCCCCTTTACTTAATTACAATAATATGCAAATTAAATTAGGGTCATGTTAGGGGCCTTACAGTAAATTTCTTTAATAATCTTAGCGGTCTTAGCCAATGGAAAATACTTTGAAACAAACGCTTGGGCCAATTGATCCCGAGTGGTAATTGAACTTCTTACAAGTCAGTTTAACCAAGCTTTGGCCTTATCCTTTATTGTAAAAGAAAAAAACTAAAGCTTATTTGAATCCGAAGAAACTCCATTTATCTTAAAAGTATCACAAATTTAAAGAAAGTTTGCTAAATGAGCCTTCAGATCCTTATTAAGCAATCCATAAAATTGAATGCTATTCTGAACCATTTGCAAAAAAGATGGTTTTATCTTAAATTGATTGGCATTTATCGTAGGTCTTACTACTCCTTGTTAAGTATCACTCAATGCAGGCATAGCATAATCCGTCAACCATGGAGGATTATCTTCAGCCATGGTTGGTCTCTTAGTCTTCCTTTTCTTTGGTTTTTGATTACTTAACAAAAATCTTTTTATCTTCGAATTTAAGCATTCAAGTTCTTCTTGAGAACTCCTTATTCTAGGCATGCACTTGAACTCCTAAATCTGTAATTCAAAACAAACAAACAAACACTTATTAACTTTTGTAATCCAAAATCTTGAATCAAGCATTATAATGGCAACCTACACCAACATCTTTAATTTTCCCAACAATGGTGCTAAAAGCTTGTTAGTGCTAAATTCGCAAGGGCACGGTTTACCGATTATAGTACTTAAGATATTGTTCCTACAGGGAAATAATGAATGATCACACACTGTTATTCAATTCTTAATCTTGTTTATAATATTCGAGTTTTATTAAATCAACTAAAATCTATTTGACAACTAGAAATACTAATTTGACCTAATTTATTGGTAATCAAAGAAGACAATTAAAGATTGATATTATAATGTATAACTTGAACTTGAACTAATTCTCTCACTTAAATATTTAATCTTATAATGCAAACCAAGTTAGATTAATGCCCTAATTCATTTGAAATGAATTAGTTAATCTTAAAACATGCATGTACAATGCTAACCCTTAATTCTCATTAATGTTTTAGTTAATTGTAAACACTTATTCTATTATTTGAGAGCCAACTTATAGTAATTACCCTAATATCCTGATCTCTCAAGTGATATTTTGATAATCAATCTTTACTAGCTATAAGGGAGAATATATTTCTCAATCATACTCTCGCTTATATTAATCAAGTATAAAATACAAACAAAGAATTTTGCAAATAAGACTAAGTATATATTACTAAGAACATGAAATATATAAACATTAATGTTCAAGTTCCTAAAGTGAATGTAAGGACCCAAAATAGGCCCTAGTAGAATTCAAGGGCAATTACATGTTATTAAAGTCTAATTGAGTATTATTGGATGAATTATGAAGAGTTAAAATATTGATTAGGGTAAAAATGTTATTAAGTTATCAATAATTATGTGATAAATGTGTAAATTATAAGGTATGAATTTTATAAGGTCATAATTAAATTATTATTGTTGGTTTAATAATATTCAAGGGTGTAATTGAAGTAAAAAGTATTAATTTGGGGTAAATTTATAATTACGGCATCTTTAGGGGCAAATGTGAATAAATGAATAATTGAGAGGTTAATTTAAGAGAAAGAATAAATGAATAGGTTAATTTGTAGCATGCACGAAATGGAGGGATCACTTTATAACATGCAAAAGGGTGTGGGTTAATTATAGGACATGCAACTTGTTGAGGGACCAAAAAGGGAATTTTCCCAACTATTATAAATAATCTTTTTGCTAGTGGAATGAAAGAGAAACTTAATAAGAGATGGTGGTGGACGAAATTCTAGAGAGAGTTACAGAAATTTCCTTTCTCCTTCTCATTTTTTAAAGCCATAGATGATTTCTCAAGGTCTTCTTGAAGAGGAAATACTTGCATGTCGTTCAATCTAGATCATTAGTGTAAAACTATGAGGTAAATATTTTAACTTGATAGTTCATCTCTTCATCTTCATCTCCTTATTATTTTGATTGATGATGGATTAAGATAAATGAGGGAATATTGATGTTGAATTAATGAATTGATGCAAAGGATAAAAGAAGGTAGAAGAGACAAGGAAAAAGGGCTTACAAAGGACTAAAAGTGAAAGGAGAATTTAAAGAAGATTTGAATTACATGTCCAGGTTTGGGAGCTTAATTTTCAAGCATGTGTTTTTATTTGAGAGAATTACAATATTATATGGATGCATTTTGATATAGTGTTATAGTTAAAAGAGGAGATGTAGAGATTTACCTCTTGCATGTGTTAATTGATATAGTTAGGATAAATAAAATTGTTAAAAGCTTGATTTGAGTTTATTTTAAAGTGATGTTAATACATAAATGTTAAAATACAATGTATGAAATTATATTTGATGAGTAACTTGAAATAAAACATCAATCTTTGATGTTTAAATAGTCATGCATATGAGTTTGAAAATTTTGGGTTTGGGTTCACTGGACCTAGCTGTATTATTTTTGCAATATCTTGAGTTTTAGAAACGATAATTAGATGATTCTAATTGGGTATTAAACTAGACTTACAAAAAAAGATTTAATAAGAAGAAATGACATTCTAATTCTGTCTCTAAATGGGTCATAACTTAGCTTGTCAATCGGATAAGTGTATAGTTTTGTGCTCATGGACAGTCTTCAGTATTTGGACGATATCTCTCAATTTGTAACTGATATTGAGATGTGGTTTGATGTTATAGAAACTAGAAATGCATATATACAACTTTGTAGAGACAACTTTTTCTAAACATTCCTTTTAGTTGTGTCAAAAGCGAAGTACAAAATGAGTTTGTTAAGCAATTTGCAGGATTTTGGGAACAAGGTGAAAATTCTTATGGCTTAATACACTGTCGCGAGCGCGACACTTTTTACGAGCGCGACACCATGATTTTTGCCCATAACTTTGCTTTTTATTTCCCTTTATAATTATATTAGTTTACCCTCATGTGTTACACATATAACTGAACAAAATAGGCCTTGAATGCAAGTATACGAGAGCTATAGACTCATGCGTATATAAATTTGTATCAAAGGATATATATATATGGATTTGCATAATTGTATCTTTTACATTGAAAATTGTCTATGAATGTATACTTATGCATCATGGAAATTGTGCATTAATAGTTAAGTTATAGCTCCATGAATAATTATGAAATTATTGTTAATCATATATGTGTATGATAACATGATTGTAATATGATGTGTTGCCTAAAGATCATATGTTCAAGTATAAGTTCATGATGAAAGTTAAATGTATGTGCCATATGGAAACATATTGATATATGTATAGCATATGATTGATGAGTGACAAAGGTATACATATTGATAATTATGCTTACAAGAACAAGCTTATTAAATGCGAATGTACTATAGGTATGTACAATCCATGATCATATTTATGAGTGCATGAGCATGTCATTGCCCTATGAGATAGAAAATGATTGAATGTCACTTAGTAGAAGAGATTATATACATGTGCAAATGGTATACTATAAGTACAGCTTTGAAGTATGAAATGAATATGAACATAGTGTTGCCTGCAATAGAGTTCAAATGTGGATATGAATACATACATGATAGTTAATATTAAAAATGCTACTCATGAATGTTCATTTGATGCTGGAGTTTATGAACCAAGAAAATGAAAACATGTCATGTTACCTAGTTGTATATACATATCGTTGAATCTAAAGTTACTATATTCAGTTGTATAACTTGTCTTTTAATGGGCCGATATATATATAAAAGTCTAGATGATTATAAATGATTCCTAATGATTTCTTGTAATTACTATGATACATATAATTTGAAATGTTAACTTTACTTGTATATAGAAGTAATGTGATTAGTGGAATAAAAGTGTGCAAATAAACATAAATGTAGTTATGTATGATCTTACATGGTTAGGTTTGAAGCTTGATAAATATTTTAGAGTAATGGCTCAAAGAATATGTTAACGTGTAATGTATGATTATGTCTTTACCTAAATTGAAATGATATGATTAAGCATATGTGCTGTTACATGTTAGCATGCTAAAATACAGATCTACAGTGCTATAGACTCAATTATGGAAAATCTTATTAAATTATATAATAGCAATGTTATATGAGAATACATACACAAGTGTATGCATTAGAGAGGGAGTATTTTGTCATGTGATAGTTACATGACCAAATTATATAAATTATTTTATGAATTATGCATATATGTTGATGCACTAGAGAAGATATATATTTGTACATGATTATGCATAGGAGCAAGTAGTATAATATAGATACAACCATATTAGACGAAATAGTTAATGATTGAAAAAGATTTCAAATACAGAACAGTAATACCCAATAGTGAGCAAGTATATGTTTACCTTGTATATAGTTATATAAGAGTATACATGTGTATACATGTATATGAATGAATAGATGAAAGATAAAGTAAACAGATTTTATTGCCAGTGATGAGTCTAGGAAGTGGATAATAAGCATGCCTATAAGGGTACTTTGCAGCTGCTTCTGAACATTTAGACCTGTTTAGGTCCACTTGAATTTAAAAGTATAGTGACCCTATTTGGGTTTAAAAGTTAAAGTTAATTTTAACAACCCTCGTGTGGGTTGTAGCATACCCCGTTTGGGTCCGCTTGATCGGTTCATGTTATTTGATTGACCCTGTTTGGGTCCATGTTATTTGTTTGACCTCGTTTGGGTCCACCGATTTATCATACAGTTTTATCTCCACAAGGGATCATCGTTTAATACCTTCGGGTATGTTATTTGTACCTTCGGGTACCACCGTATATCCCGATATCCACTTCTTTAGAATAGTGCAGGCTTTATTATCAAGGTTAAGAAAAGTTTAATAAGGCATGCAAATTCTTAGTTGACTTTATACTATTCTACATATAAAATTCCTTTTGTTGCATACAAAACCCAAGTCTAAAAGAATGCTCAATGTACATATGTATCTATACTGCTAGTACAAAAAAAATGGATGTTAATTGCTAAATGCTCTCTCTATATATATGTCCTTTATTTTTATATGTATTACATTGTATGATTATATATGGTGAATGAAACGTCCATGCATATTTTTAACTGTTGAACTTTATGATTTCTATAAGTGAATGTAAATGTTTAATTTCTATCATTTCTTGAAATAAATCATTGTTACATTTGAAGCATGTTGGGTGCTTGTTGACGATCACTGTGAGTGGTTGTTTATCATGATTTAGTTCCCCACTAAGCTTTATAGCTTAGCACGGGTGTTTCATCCGTGTAGGTTGCAAGGCTAGGACTTTCTCTCAGGATTGATATCTGTAGCAGGCTAGCCAACACAAGTCTTTGAAGATTATAAAGTATATAGTCTTCTTTTTTTTCCTTTTTGTATTTCAAAGGTTTTATGTTGTGTTGGAAATCTTGTAAATTACAACTGTTTTGTAAGATGTTATCAGTGGTTATATTTTTTTTTAAAGAGACTCTAATGTATATTGTGAAGTTTAATAGTTTAGCACTCTTATGGATTAAGTATGAATATCAGTTCTCTATATAGTTGATATATGTTTATTTTGCAAAGTAAAACATGTGTAATGAGATGGATAAAGTGATATGTATAGATTATAGAATAAGGGTGCTACAATTAGTGGATGGATAAAGTGATATGTATAGATTATAAAATAAGGGTGCTATAGTGAATATCATCTATGTAAGTATAAGAAGAAGTATAGATATGAGATAGTAAAAATAAATCTCTCAACCCTTTTCCACTCTCTAAGCAGATATCTTTCTTATTGCTTGTCTTCTTCTTAAGATATCAAACTACTAATGTACTAATTACATTCAAATAAAAATAGGAATTTTTAATTGTTCTTTTCACAACATGTGTGTATATATTTTTCTAACTACTTCTTATGTCAATATATATTAGATTCCAATCTATGTGTCCTTCAGAAATGGCCCTCTAGTAGTAGGCAACCCTTGATCAAATGACATGAATCTTCAAGTGTCTTTTTAAAAGTAACTCGTAGAATTCGTTTTGCCGTCGTGCCCGTGAAGGATTTCATGCTCATGATAGGGCACGCACCATATATCTTGACTTTTTCTCTCTGCGTTGACCTCCTACTTTGAAGCCTTGTTGTGTTGTGCTCGTGACAGAACTTCTTATTTTTCTTAATTTTTGCCTCTTTCTTTTAGTTCTAGCTCCTTTACTTCTTACACACACTTAGAACAAAAAACACATAAAAGGCATAACATTCATAGATTATGCATGAATTAACCCATATCAACAATTATTCTCATCATGACATTTTCATCGAGACACTATGTTGACATTCGTATGCTATAAGGAAGAACCACCTCTTAGTGCCCAAGAGTTTTCTCTTGATGAATATTGCAAATGGAATCTAGTGTGGGTTGGCAAGAATAAATTTGTGCCACTTAAACTAGATGAAGTAGAAATGCTTTTGGGGAGTTTTGAGGACCAAACCTAAACAAAGAAAAAAAAAAAGAAAGAAGGCCATTAGAGATAAAAACCATAACTGTCTCTCTAAGCAAAAGATAGCCAAAATAATAGGGTGAATTCTTGAAAATAGGCATTCCGTTGGTAACTCCAATTTTATTGTTTAATTTTAGTATATTTTTGTTTTTGTCTGTCTTATTTTGCATGATTTTCAATTTTTTTGTGTAATAACTTTCTCTTTTTATGCCAAGTGAAATTATATTGGGATTTATAATGTTTTAGGTTGTGTAATGGGATAATTTTGACTCTTATGAAGAAAAATAGGCTAGAGCACGACTGAGACAAAATAGTCCTAGCCATACCCCTTGAAGAATCCCTAATTGGCATCATTTCATTTTTTGGAATGACTTGCAGAACTCAGAATCCAATTTGGACCATTGAAAATGTATATCAAGATGTTAAAAAGCTATGGTTTAAATTTTAGCTTAATCCAATGGTTAAATATCTAAAAACTGATAAATTTATGGGACTAATTTTTCTTCTCTTAAGGGCCGCGGCCGAGACCATTTTGTCCTAGTCGTGGCCAATGCAGAACTAGAGTTTTTTAGTTCAGAAGGTGGACATGACTGAGACAAAAGTGTCTTAACCATGCCTAACCTGATTGGGCATGGATGGGACACTTTTGTCTCAGCCGTGGCATCAATGGATCTCCATAAAAGCTACGTTTTTTGGCAAAAAAAGAGGGGAAAAGTGAGGAGAGCCGCCACACTTAGACCTAGGGTTTTTTCCTCTAATTTTCTCATGTTTTCCCTTTATTTTATGTTATAGGTTAGATTTAATTCAATGTAAACCTTAGATTAAATTTATTTCCCATGTAAGTTAGGGTTAGATTCAATTTTCTTCATTTACTTTAAGCTGTGATCTTCATTTTGCTGGAGCTTCGAAGGAAGAGGCTTAGATTCAGATTGGAGCTTCATAAGCTACAAATGGCTTCATGGGTTTCCTCTTTCCTTTCTCTTTTTACTTTATTTATGTTTAATTTGTAGTTTTGCTGCTTAGGGATCTTTAAATCCCCTACTCACAATGATGGGTTTTGAACATATTTTTATTTATACATGAATAAATGGTATATTTCACTATTACTTATTTTTATCTCATGCTTTTTCAATCTATCAAGTTATCCTCCATGCATAAATGAATGGTTTTAATTATATGTCTTTGATGGGTATTGAGCTTATGTGGATTGGATGCTATGAATGATTTTGCTTGGTTTTTCTATCATGAATGCTGTCTATTTTGGATTGCTCCAGAATAGGACTCTAGATGTACAGTGTTTGTAGTTTTAGGACTAGAGTGTGGAGTGAAATAGATGAGTTTTGGGTTGTTTAGCACCGAAATGGGAAAGTAACCCAAACTTAGGATGTTAGACCCATGCTTAGCCTAGCTGTTGGACTATCTCCGAAATGGGATGCTTCACAATTAGAATAGCTGGCTCCGAAATGGGATGCTTCATAATTAGAATAGCTGACTCCGAAATGGGACGCTTGGGTTAATAGGGTTATCCTGGATTTATTCATTTATGCTTTTAGGTAAAATTAATTCACATTAGGTGTAAGGAACCAATCATAGCCCTAACCGGATTATAGTAAAGTGACGAGAATTATGGTTAATTAAGGCAAATATTGAATTATCTTGCATTGTTAAGGTTAAGTCCCATTAGGGGTATTTTAGTAATTTTAGATTGTATGTAAATTGAGTATGGTTAAAATTAAGATAAAGAGGGATATAGTTGAAGTAAATTAGAAGTTTGGGTGTTAAATGTTAGGAAAGATAAGTTGATAGGTTATGTTGTATAAGGGCAATTTTGGAAATTCACAGAATGAGATATTTACCCCACTAACTCCCTTAATAGCTTCTTGGAGAAGGAAATCAAGGGAATTGAGAATGGGGGGATTGGCTTTTTGGAGAGAGATAGTTCTCTCTCTCTCTCTACTGGTTATGGGTTGGGGAAGGGAGCTAGGGTTTGAGAGTGAAGATTAAAGGTAATGTCTTTCCTTGAAGATCTCTTCTTCCTCTTCTTTTCTTCATTTATGATTTTTGGTCATAAGGGATTGCAAGATCATGTTATTGTTCCTATGTATAAGAAGAAAGGAGAGGCAGATAGATCAAGAATAGGAGAAAGAAGAAAGAGCTAGATCAGTGGATTTTTTTGAAGTAGATAAAGCTGGTATATGAGGTATAGGAACTCTATATAAATGGTTACTTGATGATTTTCTTATGTTCATGTATGTGTCCCCTTAGTTGAAGTGAAGGTTAAATTTTAGTGTTTTGGATGAACAAAGAATGATTTAAATCTAAGTGCTTAAGGTGAGTTTTGGGATTCAAAATCATTTGAGCTGGAAATCAGGATTTTTAATCCAGACTGCCGAAATACCTTGCGTGGCCGTGTGTCCTTCTCCTTTCCTTCATGCGTGGCCATGTATACCTATGCTTTCTTACACAGCCATGTGATGCCTTTGCTTTTTCAGTGCGCGGTCATGCCTCCTCTTTATTTTTCCCTTACGTGGTCGTAAGTCTTCCTTGTGTGTTTCCTGCGTGGCCTTGTGATGGGTTGTGTTTTCTCTTTGCATGGCCGTGCATTTCCCCTATATTTTTCATGCATGGCCATGTGATGGCTTGGGTCTCTCCCTATGTGGCCGCGCACTGCATTGGCTTTCTCCTTGCGTGGCCACGTGAATGGCTTCATTCTCCCTCTGCTTGGCCACGTGTTTGGCCCTTGTTTTTGTTGTGTGGTCGTGTATGCCTTCTCTTCTTTCTTTGGCATGGCCACTCGCATGTTTTCTTTTAATGGCTCTACTTCACACTCTAAGCTATAAATTCTTCATGAATCATGAATCCATTATTATAAAATATAATTGGAGAGAATTAAATGAATCATAAGTAATATACATGATGATTATGTTAGTTAAAGTGGTGGTTAATAAGCCATATGATTTCTAAATGAAATAATTGAATTGTGAAGTCTTTCTAAGACATTATGAATGACATAGGTAGACGTTAATATTAGATGTGAGTACTTTCACTACTTGTGAGACACCGAATGTATGTATATAATATATTGGATGAACTAAATGTACGAAGATTAAATTAAGCATAATGAAGCAAAGGAAATGGTTTTGAAGAACCACTCAGGTACATTCTTCTTTAGTGAATATGTTTTTACATGTGGAGTCTTGTGGTCATGGTTTATATGACTATATGTATGGTTTCATTCTCATAAACTATCATCGGGTATTACCAGAGTCAACCTTGAAATTCAAATCATGTTGTTACTTCATGATCTTATGTCCAATGATGTGTATTGCATTAGGTTCTTAAAACATTATTTTTGAGCTAGTATTGCATAATACTCGATTACCATTATGCTAAAGCATTCTAGTGCAAGATATAAGTTATTTGGTAGCTGTGCAAGTATAAACAAATGGTATGTATTCTTGAATATCAGGTCTTTAAGCCAGTATTGCTATGTAAATGAATAATATGTGTTCATTTATGGGAAACGACTTTAAGTAAATGTTATATTAAATAAGAAAGAATATGATGAATGAAAGATGTTCTTAAAGTGATAAAGCCTGTGGGTCTTAGTTTGATTGTGGATTAGATAGGCATGCCTAAAGGGATTCAGCAGCTGCCATAGTTGACCCCTTTTAGGTCTTGTTCCTTTATGGAACCATCATTCAGCCCTTTTGGGTTTATTGTTTGTTCCTTGCTGGAACCATTGATGACTCCGTTTGGGTCTAGTGTTTTGTTCCTTTATGGAACCATAGTTCAACCCTTTGGGTCCATTGTTTGATACCTTCGGTATCCATTGCTCCCATTATCCACCCTTTGAACTAGTACTTGGCAGGCTATTAAAAGTTTAAAAGACTTAGCAAGTTACTCAAAATAAAGAAATATATGTATATATATCATTTGCTTCACCTATTAAATGTGAAAATGATAATGACCTACTATATTACTTGGTTTAAATTCCTTTTGAGCTAGAATGATTTCAATGAAATGTAGTTCTCTGCTCTGTATTATATAACTAAGATTGCATGACATATGTGAAGTATTGATGCCTAAAATATCACTTATAGATGATGCATGATATATGCACTCCCTTATGCTTTGATTGAACAATGAAGGCATATCATACATAATAAATGTGATTAAATGCTTACGATGAAAGCTATACTATCAATTACTATGCATTCTAGATTATTGTAAGAATAATATTCATGTTTAGGATTGCAGATTCATTTGGTATAGCAAGGGTGAGATTGTTTAATATTGTTGACTCATATGTTTTCCTTAAATTTAAAGGGTGTAATGATTTTATGATATTTTATTAGAGTTTATCCTTGGAGTTGGTTTCCCCACTAAGCTTTATAGCTTAGCACGGGTTTGTTAATCGTGTAGGTTCTGGTTAAGCTCTAGTGGATTAATAGCTGGTGGCTAGTCAACCTTTCAAGAGAAGATCTGACATAGTGAAGTTGCTCTTAAGGATTCTATTATGTATCTTTGGCATTATGTTAGGCCTTTTTAATTATAAGTTTGTTTTAAGTTATTGTGGCATGTAATAATTATGGCATGTGCTGTTTATTATTATCCATGTCTTATCTTTGCTAGGTTATGATGATGATTAATGTTTATGCATGGTTAGTGGATTAGGGTGTTACATTAGGTATGGGGTGGATGAGTGAACCCGAGCAACATTTTCCTTATATAGATTTTTACACTTGGGAGGATTAGAACTCCATGGCAATGTTTTAAGTAATGTTTTAATCTCTAGTTTAATTATCTTTATCTTCTTTATTTATTTATTTTGTTAATTAGATTTAGGATGCTCTCTCAATCAAAAACTTGGGAATTTATCTTATATTAACTCGCTCAACTTTAGATATCTAGCTTAAAACAACCCTTATTCGTTTGGTTCGATATTTGCGGGTCTTAACTATACCCCACTTTATTACTTGTCGATTCGGTATACTTGTTAAACACTAATCATCCGTCCTAAAAAAATGAAAACAAATAAAAAGCTGTTGAAGTGAGTTAGGAAAAAATTAAGCATAGGGTTATATGAAAATCCCCAAAAGGATGCATTTCTTGCCAAAAAAGCTAGTGTGAAAATCCACAAAGGGCACACTACCTTTAAATAATTACTATAGGCATCTAGATAAATAAAGGGTTGTTAGTAAAGAGAATTCCCAAAATAAGTTCCCTTTAGATAGATAATAGTTCACAATTCAAGACATAAAGTAGGGTCTTTGAGGACAAAGGTATATCCTAGATAGCTACAAATTCATTAAGAATGGGGCATAACTCTCAACGTAAGGTAGAAAATGTGGAACTATAGGCCCCAATACCATACAGTTGTCAAAGAAGGCAGAAAGTGGTCAATCTCTTTGAGAAGCCATAGGATGGAGAATAAAAGCCAAGACTAATTTCTTCCAAGTTCTTGGGGGCATCAGATGGTATATGTGATATATGGAGGAGCAAATTATCTTTGACCTGAACACAATAGCGATAGACTATTTTCCCTGAAAATAATAAGAAAGCTTAGAAAAAAGGTAAGGTAGAAAAAATTAAAGGGAAAGTACCTAAAGAATGTTTTCTCGTGATCCACTTGAAAATAGAGTTCTAAAGGGCATTGAAAGAACAACATAGAAGTCGTATTCACCACTAAAACCTATAACCGCATGGGACATGGTCTATTCATTTTTGCATGCATGTAATTTTACCATAAATTTTTGTATATAGATTTTTTGCAAATATTTTTGCACATATAATTTTGTAAATGTCTTTACACATAATTTTTAGAAAATGCCATGTACATAGTGTGTGCATGTGACGTACATAATTCTTTGCAGGCATTGTGACACCCTTATACCCCCTAAAAGGAATATAAGAATGCTATAAATCTTAACAAATTCATTTTGTTAAAATATATCTTTTAATTACGAGTTCTATATGTCTTTAAGTTATGTCTTTTCACACTTTACATTAACTTATTTGAATGCATACAATTCCCATTTCACAATAGATACAAACACATATAGCAACTCATGATGTTTATATAATATTTACATTACTAGTTTATTACATATATTACATATCATTTACATTATATAATACAAAAAATTGACCATATACCAAAATAGACCTCAAGCTTTATCCCTATTGGCCTGCAGATGTTGACTTAAATACCTGCTCTTTTAGTCTACACCTGTGTACCTACATAGGAATAACACTCGTGTTGAGTAATGGCTCAGTATGGAGTAAAATAATACAATTGACTTCTTAACAAAGTCTCAAACGCAAATAATATAATATGCTAATGCATATACTATAATAGCATGCCTTATCAAGTCACAATACACATACCTATAGTAACAATCCCATCCATTAAGGAACACATCTCAATATCATTTACCAGTTGCACTAACAATATCAATAAGAGACACTAGCATTATAATGAGACATAAAAGCATTTACACTATTAATTACTCATCATTATTCGTCAATAAAATCACTTTCATTTTCTGAATTCTTATTGATGGTGGATAACAAGGACAAACACTAGATATTGGGGAGCAATATCAAACACTAGAGACATATTAGTCTTGGGTCACTAGATACCAATATGTATCAAAACACTAGACACCTTTCGGTGCCAACACTAGTAGCTGCAATCACTATCCCTTATAGGTATGCCTATTTATCCACTATTATGTGAAATTCAGGGTTACGATAAGGCATTAGTCACTCAATAATATCACATGCAATGCATTGAAGATAATAGAGTTAATATGCATAATAGAGTATGTCCAAGACCATTATACAATCCATACTCATTTACACTTAAGATACATTTCAACATGGTTATCATTTGTCATGTAACATGTAATACTAAGCATATCATTAATCATGTTCACTCACATTCATTAGTTGTACAAATTCTTATGTTTATGTTCCTATGTGTTAAGGTTTAGTCTATAACTTTTTTCAATATTTTATTATGCTTTACATACATTTCATGTCGCATATTACCCTTGTTTTTATGTTTAAAATACTCTAAATGTGTTCGAAAAAGTTTGGGTGAGTTTCGATAGTGTTTCGGGACATAAAACTCTAATTTGGGATAAAAGAGAGGGTATCTCGATGGGGATGTGAGCTATCCCTACTGAGTTGATTGTCCCTATTCTAGTAGCTAGGGTCTTGGCAGGGATAAGAGGGTGTCCCTATTGAGTTGAATAGGCCTATATCAGTCAAGAAGTTTGTGATCCAGTAGGGATAGTTTTTCACACATATGTCATGCCTATAACTCTTTGCATATGCATAATACTTTCCACATATCTTGCATAACTCGCTGCACACATCCCATGTACGCGGTCTCTTGCTTACATGACATAGTGCACACCTCACATGTATACAGTCCCTTGCATATATGCCATTGTTCACACCTTCTACTTATGCAATTCTTTGTACATACTTCATGTATATAGTTTTGTTCATATAATTCACATACATAATCCTTTGCATGTGTTTCATGTACATAATTCTCTACTTACATTTT